>JAVXUP010000028.1:600000-1128679 GCA_033070095.1 Escallonia herrerae | reverse complement strand
TGGAATTTTTCAAAGGAAGGAGTGTAGCAAGGCCGACCACAGACACTTTGGCTGATTCTTTGGCAATTGCTCAACATCATGATGCAGTTAGTGGTACATCACAGCAGCATGTGGCTTTTGACTATGCAAAACGGCTGTCAATAGGTTACAAGGAGGTGAAGCCTTGCTCTGGAAACCACCCTTAATTAGTTCTTTACTGGCTTCTGCTAGGTTTGTGGGGCAAACCAATTAGCAGTATTTTAAGATCTGCTGCAGGCTGAAGAAGTAGTTGCTGCTTCACTAGCTTGCTTGGTTGAATCAGTATCCAAATCTGGATGTGGAAGCATGGGAATCAAGTTTCAACAGGTAATGAAACGATAGTGTATTCCTTTTGCTGCATTAGAATAATAGCTTTAAACCAACTAATTTTCAGTTTGTGTTGAAAAACCTCGCCATATATCTTTTTCCAAAACAAACGTGTACAGGCTTATAGTCGAATCTTCCGTATAATTTATAATTCCATGAGCTATCTACCTCCCAAAGGTTGCTCCATGCATAAAATCATTTACATTTGCAGATAGAATTATGTATTCTTGTCATAATATATGAGTAGTACCCATAGAGTTGGAAATGTGAACCTGTACCCACGTTTACACTCTAGTACCCTAGAAGGATGAATTACTGCAGCCTGTTTATCTTTGCTTTTATGAAATTTTCTTCCATGGAGCCCTCAAATTAGCCTGATGAGATTATTTTTATATTCGTTGAATTTGACAATTTGTTTTTCCTTCTTTCAGTGTCCCCTTCTCAACATAACTTATTGTCCTCCAACAGAAGTTGATCTCTCACTCGGGAAAAAACTGGTGAGGTGGCTATTATGCTGTCATATTTGTAACTTCTATATGTTTTTGCATTGTGTTCCGTTGTTACTAGCTAAGTTCAACTTGGTTATTTTATGACTAATGAATCTTGATGTCTGCTCTTCTGTAGGCCATCCTTGTCTACAATTCTCTGGGGTGGAAACGAGATGATGTAATTAGGATTCCAGTGAGTAATTTTCTTAATTTCCATGCTTACGATCATATTATCTGAGATAGAAGGCCATATAAATCACGCCTGCTTATGTTACCTTTGATGCCTTGAGTATCCTCACAGTTTCTGCTTTATATCTTATGTACCACAATCCACACTTAAGATCTGAATTGACTCTGTACATGATTGCATCCAACTTATTTCCGCCATATGCCAATACCCGGTCTTGCTTTACCGTGCACACTTCAAACTTTGAACCCTTCATATCTTCCCGTGTATTTCAGGCAGTTTAAAGGTATCAAAAGTTGTTCAGTTAGGTTTTTGTTCAACTTTGAGAAATAAAAAGAAGAGAAAAAAGCTTGTTGTATAGGGATGAAGCACCAGATAGTGGGGGGAAATAGCTTATGGCATCAAATTGAGCAAACACTTGGCTTTTGCTTTCCAAAGTGGAATTTTGGGGTTTAAAGAACATCGATTTCTCAAATGTGGAAGCAGGTGACTGTGTTTCTTTAAAGCTGGTTTGTGTAGGAATTCCCAGCATTTTGATAAACCACTCATTTATGTGACTTTGCAGAATAAATAACAGATTCGTAGCTCAATATGAGCGATGAAAATTACCTCATCAGTTAACATCTTTCTTTTCTGGGATGATCCATCTTGAACATTTTGTTTGTCAACTTTTTAACTCCTCTGACATCACAAACTTGCAACAGGTTATCAATGAGAATGTGACTGTTCAAGATTCCGGTGGGAAAGAAATTGTATCACAACTTCTTCCCATAACTGATGCATCTATTGCCATAAGAAGTTCCCATGTTACTGCATATGTGGGTGAATCCCCAAACGCGACTCCCAAGTATTGGCTTGCATTTGCAGCATCTGTTCCACCTTTGGGTTTTAGCACTTACATCATCTCAAGCACTAAACAAAAAGGTTAACCATATAGTTGCCATATCTTGATTATGTCACATGCGGCGATATATTTACTTCATTCTCCAGTTTATTGATCGAGGAATGTGTTTTTGCTGTGTCCCATATATCTGTTGCAGCTGCTAATTCAGTCAAAGGAACATTGTACACGTCTAAAGGAAGTGGAAACGATACCATAGAAGTTGGACCAGGAAACCTAAAGCTTATTTATTCTGGAATTGAGGGAAAACTCACTCAGTATGTTAATAGCAGAAGCATGGTATGTTACTTTGCTGATACCTGACTTTACTTTCCCCTCATTATTCTTCCGTCTTTGTATAAGGCAGAGCTAAGCTGGAGCCGTTTCAGCTATTACTTTCTCTTCATTGTCTTATATTCATTTGGCATTTCTTAAAATTAGAAATTCTGGCCTCCAAAGCTTTTTTGACATCCCACCACATCCCTCTCTACCCTCAAAGTTAGAAACGGTTTTCAAGAGGTTGAAGCTTCTTAGAGTACTCTTACTTAAAGAAGAAAGTATGCATATACTCTTGTGTTTTCATCTAACCTATTGTTAGTTCAAAAATTAAAGATCAGGGCTTCCGTCAATCAATCATACAGCTATTATTCTGGAAATGATGGAAGTGTGGATTTTCAGGTAATTGAGCCTTTGTTTCTCAAAACAGTTAAATCCATTTGTCTATTCACCTTTATGGAATATTGGTTCTTCCCATTCTATGCCATCCACAATTTCATGTGGTCTGCTTGGGCTCATACATGAAACCATTGAAGGAGAACATTCTCTTTTTTGCTTGTTGAAGGCTTCTGGAGCATATATTTTCCGCCCTAATGGTACATTCCCCATCCAGTCTGGAGGGCAGGTAAATAATCCCTTTCTAAAAATTTACCCCATGAAGATGATGTAACATTCACTGGCATGATCTACTAAAGCATTGCTATGTTAAATTACAGAAACCTTTAACTATATTACGAGGGCCACTCTATGATGAAGTTCATCAGAAGATTAATTCTTGGATATATCAGGTAATTACCTTATTGGGCAGAAGTAGATTCCTAAGTACCTCTCACTTTTCCCTTATTAAGAACAAAAATATTAGGAGCATTGTATGTAAGTGTAGTTTTGCATATTTAAAGCAAATGAAAGCACATTTTAGGTATAGCGATGAAGGACACTTGCAACAGTTAAGTGAGTAAGCTGTTTTAGTGATAAACATTCATGTTCAATGATTTAGTTCTCATGATTCAATTTGCTTATCAGGTTAATGAAAGGAATTATCAAAAGAAGTAGCATTCCTTGAGTGCTTGCTTAGTAAAAGAAAGATGAAATTGACTTATATATGATTGACCAACACCCCCACCCCCCATGTTGATGGCCGTTAATCTTTATTAACTAACTTGGCATGGTAGTATTTGCAAAATGCGGATGAGATTGAGTAAATGGGCAGCATCTCTAAAAGATACATTTCTTCATGGAAAAACTAAGGATGTATAGAAAGATATTTCAACATTCAAGTTACAATTTTGTGAAATTCCGTTGATAACATTGCATGTCTGGGCAGATCACAAGAGTATACAAGGAAAAGGATCATGCTGAAGTTGAGTTCACAGTAGGTTAACCATCCTAACCTTCACTTCTAGGTTTTTGAGCTCCCTAATAAGTAGCTTCTGAATATCAGGTTGGCCCCATTCCTATAGATGATGGAATCGGGAAAGAGATCGTGACTAAGATTTCAACAACCATGAAAAGCAATAAAACATTTTACACAGATTCTAATGGACGTGACTTCCTTGAACGGGTACGTGTCATACTTAAATTTCATAACTTCTTATCTCTTGTATCATATACCTTTTCAGTATTTCAGAAGTTCACCTGATGTTCAACAAACTATCAAATAGCTTGCACAAATTTTGCATCCGGTTAGAAACTTGTAAGCATAACAACTTTGGATTTCATGATACTATATGTTTTTGTTGCAGATTCGAGATTATAGAGCTGACTGGGACCTTGAAGTGAACCAACCTGTTGCTGGAAATTACTATCCTGTATGTGCGCGTATAATTGGAAATTTCTTGACTTTTTTTTTCCCTTATATGAGCTTCTATATGTTCTGAATATTCAAGCTCGTCTTTAATGTGGCGAAATTTCTATCGACTCTATAACCAAATTTTGGTAATCTGGCTTCACATGATACTATGCAATGGTACTTGCTATTGTCAATATGAGCTTGACTTGAAACCTGTAAGATTTAGTCTATGTACTAGTTTCTGCTTGTAACCTCTATCCTTAATGTTTTGGTAATCATGTCAAATTATCTGGCAATTGTTATTTCCTATTTGAAAAGGATATTTCTGAAGATGAGATGAGAAAATGTTTCAAATACTATAAACCTGTTTAAGGTGAAGATTTGAGTTCGGTGGTGATGGTTGTTGCTTATCAGTTATAGAATTTCGGCTTCTCAAACTTCTTCTCTGTAGCGAATTTCTACACTTCTGAGAAACTTTGGTACAAACTAATCTCCTTTAATCTACTTTCGGATTACCATTACTGTATCAGAAAGTAGGTCAATCCTTCTTGTGTCTGGTCTAACTCTTTCCTTTCAGATTAATCTCGGAATGTACATGAAAGATGATATCAGCGAGCTCTCAATCCTGGTAGATAGATCTGTCGGGGGATCAAGCATCGTTGATGGCCAATTGGAGCTGATGCTGCATAGGTTTGGTTATCCCATCTTATTGCTTGTTTTATTCAAGTTTCTCCCACTCACTCGGTTATCAGAAAATGGGCGGCCAGTCTTTCATGAGACCAAATTGCAAGTTACATGAGTAGAAAATAGCTAACTTCAATAATCCTTGTAATGCAGGAGATTGCTTCAAGATGATGGAAGAGGTGTAGCTGAGGCGCTTAACGAAACAGTTTGTGTTCTTGACAAATGCACGGGATTAAGTGTAAGCATATTCTCATATCGATTTTTACCCCCAAGATTTTTTGTGGTCATCAAGTTCTGCAAAATGTTCTCTCTTGGTGGTGGCACTTTGCAGTGGAGATGTTTATGCTTCGGTTTGTTCTTTGGGTTTGGCGAACTACTTACATTCTCTGCGTGTTAATCCTTCCCTGCCTTGCATGCTTTCAAAACACGCCAAAATTTGTTGCTTCAACCAAGTTCAAGTTTGTTCTGGCAACCACTTAAAATTTTCTTACGTGCCATAGATCCAAGGGAAGTACTACCTACGAATAGATACCCTTGGAGAGGGAGCTAAGTGGCGTCGTTCACTTGGTCAGGAGATATATTCTCCACTTCTCTTAGCCTTCACTGAGCAGGTGAAAAAAGAAACTGGAAGTTGTTTAGTTGCCCATGAAGCGGAATTTTTAGACTTACATGATTGTTCAAAATTTTGCAGGATGGAGATAGTTGGACAAAGTTTCAAGCACCAACCTTTTCTGGGCTGGACGCTTCCTACAGTCTCCCCAATAATGTTGCATTGTTAACCCTCCAGGTAGGTTTGAATTCTTTGAATGGCTACCTTCATTGATCCCTGGGAACTATACCTGCAGTACATCATACTTTGTCATTTCTACTTAAAACCTCTTGTCTGAGTACTGCAGGAGCTTGAAGACGGAAAAGTTCTCCTTCGATTGGCACACTTATACGAGGTTTTTGCTTCTGTCCTTGAGTCATACAAACCTAGTTCCTCATACCAAATTAGAAGTTGGTGCACCCTCATCCATAAAACGTTTACTTAGAAGACAGGACCATTTTCTATATTTTGACAAGTTGCATTTTTTAAAATTGGAAATCTCTAAACTTCCGTTGAGCATTTTCCTTGCTAAACTTTGTCCAGATTAAAACTTAATGATACTAATTAAACCATCTGCATGCCTGCTAATATATCAGTGATAGATGAAAGACCTGGTCAGCAATTGGCCAATTGTGATTGAATGTGAACTGCTCATAGGCATTACTATGGAGCTCATTCTCTACAGTGACCTTGGTCATCCTAATCTAATTGAATATATAGCTAGTAACTTTCTACTTTAAACCAGAACTACCTATTCTGAAAGTCTAATTTTTGTGTTTCCTTCATAGATTGGAGAGGACAAGGAGCTCTCAACTATGGCAAGTGTAGAATTGATAAAACTGTTCCCCAAAAGAAAGGTAGAAGCACCGTTTGAGCCACTAAGTTAACTTGTCTGGAAGAGTGAAAAATGTGAGGCAGTATATCTATAATTACTCTTGCATTGTTATTTTGTCAGATAACAACGATTGCCGAAATGAGTTTATCTGCTAATCAAGAACGAGGAGAAATGGAGAAAAAAAGACTAGTTTGGAAAGTAGAAGGCTCTAGCCATGAAGAACCCAATGCATCGAGAGGTGGTCCTGTCGATCCTGTAAAGCTGGTTGTGGAACTTGCCCCGATGGAGATTCGCACCTTCATTGTCGAACTCAGTTAGAGAGGTCCACAAGTTCAAGGTACGACATGCTTTGGTAGTTCCTCGCAAGTGTGAGACAGCATTTTGTTTACCCATTTATCTACTGGTTTGCAATGTAGGCAAGCTGCTTGTGGGGATCGGTGACCTGTATGACCTAAATCTGTTGCTGTCCGAAGACTGACTTTTTCAATAATGAGTACCACATGCCTGCGGGATTTGCCCCAAAGATAGATGAACCAATAATGAGTACCACACCTATCAGTTGCTCAATGCTGTGACTTTGTGGTCCAGTGACACTATGTTTAAGTAGCAAAACAGCTCATTGAGGTGTGGACTTGTTCATTGTTTATTTTCTGCAAATAAGTCCCTTAGGAGACACTTTTTTGCCTTACTTTGTATAATTTGGAAGAAGTTGAGCTTTCCGAAGAATATGAAATGCATTAGTTTTTTATGGCAGATGGTTGCTGTACACTACTGATATCTGCACCATTTCTAAATCTCAAAACATCCTCCCTGACTTTGTTGATGTTTCATTTACCTTTCTTCCCTTCTCTGCTACTACTTCCACACTATTTACTCGAGGAATTAGTTGCTGATTTAGCCAAAAATAAGGGCTCAAAAACTTTGTAACTTCTTGAATCTCGCTGCATCCTTGGGGCAGAACCTGTTTAGAATCATCAAAGGCCGACTGCCAACCGAGGTTCGGAAGAACACTTAACGTGATGATTCTTTCTAAGCCGCCCACAAAGAGTCATTTCGGGCTTGCTGGGAATACATCGGTTATACATGGGGATCGGTGAACTTTCATTCTCGTGAGTGTGCTTTTAGATTAGACCAAGTCTTAACACGCTTGATTAATTTATTCCCTCTTTAATTTCCGGTCGGGAGCAGAAAGATGTGAGAAGTGACAGATATTTGAAAGCCAAATTTAACCTAGTAAAATTAAAGCTTAGTAGTAAGAGCTATATGATGCCAAACTTAGGCTTCAAAAATTCCTAAATAAAGGTCCACTTTCCAATATTAGCTATCCAAGTTGAACTTTACCCCCATCATGCTACTCTTTTTACTGCAATTTTTTTCTCTCTTTCTAAATTGGGGCAAAGTTTGTAACCTTCTACCTGTTCCTTCATTAGGGGCTTTAGGCCTAACTGCTACCTTAGAAACACCAACAAATGGTTTCTGAGAACAGAATAAGAGTGTTGGTGGGCATTGCAACAAAATTCCCAGAGGGCACCCATTGGTCTTATTACATGGCAAATTATTTCACAACCATCAATGACAACAGTATCTTGATTGCCACAAAATAAGAACACAGCTGGAACTCTCAAAGACTATCAGAGGAAAAAAGGAACTAAATAGGAAAGATAAGATTTATTCGAAGCTGATGATGGATTGTAGCCAAACAAATGTCTGCGGCTGTTACATCCTTTCTTAATACAAGCAAGGTTGTAGAATGTAACAATCAAAGAATAAGCAACATGTAGATAAGCCGTTCAGACAACAGTCAATGATCTATGTACCCGAATATTCAGAAGTAACAAAACCATCTAGCGTCAATGAACAAAGGGAATCATGGAGAAAGCTCCTGAATAGATGTTAGGCTGGGCTCCCAATCCAATTCCTTACACGGTCTTGGCTTTTGGTTGGGGGGGATGAATTGTTGCTTTCCTTTGTGGTCTTTTTTCGACGAACATCTAGACCCCCTACCCTTGGAAATGTAGTAATCCTTTGCAGAACACACAGAACCATCTGAGAAATCTCCACTTGCATCAACAACAGCAACTTTTTTCCTGTCCTTCCTTCTTTACATCCAGCAGGTTCTTCACCTTTTTTCTTAGAATGCTTACGTTTCACTTTCTGTACAGTGGTAGAAGGGATTATATAATATTTGTGCCCAGGCAAGAGCTTCTCTTCTGGCGACAAAATAGACTCATTAGGGTTTTTGAAAACCTCTGGCCGTGCCACACACATCCCTGGATATTTCTTTAGCAGTTGAGATGCAGGAATAGCATTATGATAGAGCTCTTCTCGTCCACCTGCATGGACTACCCTTACAGTAATATCCTTCAGTTGTATGTTCAAGTTCAATGACATGGAAGCATCTCCCAGTGCTTTCCTTCTTCTGGATCCTGTCCGGATAAACCCGAACAGAGGTATAAATCTCTTCAGCATTGCCAGCAACCAATCCCCTGTACATCAACTGTTTGTGTTATAATCCAATGTCCAGGGCACTGAGGAATATCACAAGGTTGACGTATTTCAAGATGCCTAAAATTTGCCCTTGGTAACTATATTTTTGTCTTTCAAGGCTGGCTCGCACTATTTTATGAATTCCTAGAGATATGTCCAACGCTTAGGAGAGATTTACATCATGTCTCTTTGTAATCTTCTCCTCTACGTTGAAACCAATGCTATCCATGAGGAAAACTAGATATGACAACCAAGTTTCAGAAATAACTTGCATACTTGGTACTTTGCCAGCTCTGCAGGCACATCCTTTTGCTAATATCATACTCCCATAAACCTGACAACACCTGGCGTTCCAGCTTTTTCGTCCTCCCACTGATCCAATTACTATGGAGAATGAAACAGCCTTTTTTCAGACAGGCTGCCTTCACGTTTCTTTCATCCCATAAGCCTTGATAGGCCCCATTTGGAAAGCGGTCTCTGTCCAAGAAATGAACAGTCAAAAGTGTCTCAGGCTCCAAACATCGGTTATCACCTACACGATTAGCACCACCTTCCCCACACAGTGTGTCGTAGAAGCTTGGCTGCTCCGAAAGATTGGATGCAGCTGCATGCTTCACTACTTTCTCCAAAGCAGCAATCATCAGAGCATCAGAATGAGCATAATAGAAGCCAGAGTTCAAGCGGCGAGGTAAGTTTATGGGCCCTGGAGGAAAAAAAAAAAGAGATCAAGACCCAGTACAGAGGTCAATCAAAGTTCTAGTTTTATACTATAAGGACAACCATATAAAAGATCAACTGCTCATCTGGAATGGTAATGGTGGTACATGCATCTTCACCTCATAATAATATGAACAAAGATAAAGTAGTTTATCTGGATCTTGCAACCAATTTCACCAGTGGCAGTCGTTTTCCCTTGATTTACAGCTTATTTCAGGCCACCAAGAATAACAGTTTCTAATGTAGGATGTATGGAAGAAAAACCTGTGATGTTGTACTCATCGGACTGTGCAACAAGAACCGCAGGGCCAAAAGTGTTGAGCACCGGCAGTGGATTCTTAAACCAATAAACATCAACATCACTCAACAGTACATGGTAACCCAGCTTAAGTATCTGCAGAACCACTCTAGACTTCACTTTGGTTACCCTCTGAAAGCATTCTGTTCCAAAGTGGCAGTCGTCAAAACTGATGTTGGTTGGAGCAAATGAATCCTTGAAAACTGGCAGCCCCTAACAACAAATATAAATCCCTAGTTACAGAAAAAAATTTAGAGCTGAAATTGGACCCTAAATCTTCGGGTCACTTCCATCCATGCAAAAGCAACCTTAAAATACTTGCCTACAAGATGTCAAGCAGTATTATCTTTGCAAAATCAATGCAACGTTTAGCTGAAGATTGAAGAAATAAGTGGCAAAGAAGTAGATTACCTGCACTACAGAGAACTCGTACATTTCAGGATCAAGAGCGCAGACCAAAAAGTTTGAGATTAGGAGGCGACGTAGTCTGCACACCCAACTCATTAACATGTCCTTGTAACTATATCCAGCAATGGCGAGGGCAATCGTATTATTCTGGTCTGCGCGTGTTGATAGGAGAAATTTTAAGGAGAATGGAAGAGACAAAGGTGCTGACGACTTCAGCTGGTCCTTCATAGAGCAATTTTTAGTTCTATCTAGTGACTTGAAGTAATCGACACAATCAAAGATTTTCTTCTTTCTTCTAGATGTGGAGAACCCTGCAGTCCAATTGCTCAAAGATCTCTGATACCCCACTGGATAAACAATGTCTTCTGCCATATTCACAAAGAGATAGCGGCCATCACAAATGACAAGTTTAACCAAGCTAGAGTAGTTAGCTTCATGAAAAGACAATGACCCATACAATGCACCCAAATAGGAATTCACGAGATTCTCCCAAATTTTCTTTTCAACATCATGCGCCTTAGAGTCTCCAGTTGATTTATAAGCCCCATCATCCTGACCATTTAGGTGGAAATTTGAGATGGTTCCACTGGCATCAAAAACAAACCTAAAGTCGGAAAGCAAGGCCTCGTTAATGACCCAATGATTGTGGAGCCCCTTTCCAGTCAAAAAGGGAGGAAGGACTCCAGTATGTAAAGGGAAATCTCCATTGTTCCATGCCAAAAGCATCCTCTCTTCGCAATAATTCCACTGCCATCTATGCAAAAGACTCCCCTGCAACTGATGAAAGACATTACACGTTTAATGGAAGAATTCCCATGGGCCATCGACTTTGAATCTGAATTTGGTTCTTTCATACCTTTTCAGTTCTGATATGCCTACTGTCAACTGTTAGCCAATATTTTCCGTCTGCATCCAACTGAAATGGGAAGTTGGATACCTTTCGTGTTGATGCAACAAGGAACCAATCCTGATCAAGTTTGTAAACATGATCTAAAGTGGAAATTAAGTCTGGCAAGAGAATGACTTCTGCATCGACCAAAACAGAAATATCTGAAGAAGATGCCAGGGATCTTTCAACCATAGAATGGAAGAATGGAGTACTTAGGAACCTACACAGCAATGAAACAGGGAAGTAGACTTCAGACTTCTGTAGGATCTCCTACGGTGAGCAATTACTTTGACCATCCAATATATCCTTCCATGTTCGTATATTTTCTCTGTTTTCTGTCTAGCAGTTAATCATTTTCTTCAAACTTTTTAACTAAACTAGTATGACCTCATCGCTTAACTCCAAATACCTATCTAGTTTCTTATCAATTTTTTAGGCTTCCATTTCCACCACAATCTGTGCCTCAACGCAGCCTAATCCTGAGATAAGTGAAACGAATCAGAGCTACATCAATATTGACATTCACCGCAGTTGTACTTCTAAAGTTTCTCATCCATGCTCAAGAAGCAACATAATCCCATAGAAAGAAAGAACAAATGGAGACAAAATGTGCAATTTAAAATTAAACTTAAACAGTAATAGCACTCTGAAAATTAAGTTGATATCGAGTTATAAGACCTCTAGAAGACTGACCATCTCATCTGGTGTAGCTGTCTAACTTGAAATTGTACAACCAGATTAAACTTCTGATAATCTGAAAGGAGGCAGACTCGCGATCACAAGTCTTATGCTCCATTAAACTGATAGCCTACAACCATTACTCGTATGGAAAAAAGTTTGATGTTAAATATGGGACTGGTTTCACTTCCTGTGCTTTATGGGTTCTTCCTCCTGCAGAGGATGCTTTTGGTTTGGCCACCAAGTTTCATCACGTCACACTAGAAAGCTTAGAAATTCCAACTTAACTACAGGTTATTGTCTTTCTGTTCTTTTCTTTTTTTCCCCTCCTACTTTCAGTTACAGAACATACCAAGCATCCTTATCAGGTTTCGCAAGTTATGGTTGCAAAGTGTATGTAACTAAAATTACGGAGGATATGCTGAAGGAATACCATATAGCAGGGATATTATAGCTCAATAACTGTACTGACATGTAATTGCACTCCCCTAGGAAGCCAAGTCGGAGTAGTAAGACAGTCATATTTATGACAAAAAACTATACACACTCAAAGATATAAAATTAGCTAAAGGTCCAAGAACAAACTGAGAAGGGCTTACGTGAAATCGATATTGGGTTCAACCGAAACCCTCGAACTAAAAGCACCGGCAAAAGCAAAAACAGAAGGGTCTTGGCTGAAAAGAACAACAGCTATATCTGCAGACAAACCAAGCCATGATCTAACCGCTAAAGCCTGCCTTGCCCCAACTGAACCACTAAATGGCCTGGGGGCTGCAAATATTGTAATTGTGGGACTGCCGGAATCAGTAAAACTATGGTCCAAGAATTGGGAAGGCAGCATTTGAGTAGTGGCATAGAAGGAGACTAAAATCAAGAAGAACCCGCATGCCCAAACCAACCTCAAACCAACTTTGAATGCCTGTAAACAAATAAGAAACTTGTTTGAGCAATTGTACTCAAGGACATTCATACAATGTCAAGATGTGAAAGGGTTTTGGTGGATTCACCTTGTTGTTCCGGAAAACGGGAGAGGTGACGGAAAGGAGTTCCATTGCTGCTCTCTGGTGGTGGCTAAAGACGAATCAGAACGAAATGAAGATGGGTGTTCGAGGCAAGAGAGTTTTGGGGTTTTAAGAAAGGAAAGAGGAACTTTAACGGAAAGGGAAGAGGGAGGTCCCGAAGTGGAAAGTCCACCACCTCCACCACCACAAACAACGCCGGGAATTGCATGAGGCATGTGGGGTTTGGCGTCACCATCTTCACGCCTCGTTTAACAAACTGTACTAGGAAATACTTTTACGCACAACTATATTTTATACGGTAATGTACGCCATCATCATTTACTTGATTAAATTAATTGATCGAAAAAAGAGATCGAGTTTGGAGGCCTGTTTGCACCGTGAATAAAATCACAATCAATTTATGTATCTACGACACTGTCGATTAAATATATACGATCTTTTTTGTCCCTTGAATTCGAGAATTTGAAAAAATTAAATTAAAGATAGAAATAATGTGCTCCCAAAAACAAAAAAAATTTAGAACTCGTGATTAATTGTGAACGTTTACAAAGTACAGTCTGAAAATTGAAATCTCTATCAATAGACGGTGAAAGCTTCTAAACATGAAAGAAAAAGAAAAGAAGGTAAAATGACTTGATGTGTCTGATTTGATGATGATGTCTCTGATCTTTCTTTTACCCATTGCAATAATAAATAACATTAAAAGATAAACTATTCACTTAGATAATAACCACCCACTAATAAATAACTAACTACACTTATCTCTTATCGAGCTCATTTTTCAAAAGTTGGTTTTGTTTTTTTCCATGAGAAAATAATTTATAGATTTGAATCATTCATTATCTCCTTTGATAAATATTAATAAAAGTTAATGATATTTAGTGACATTTAATTAAAGACACATTATTAATGAAAAAAATTACTTGTTGATGCAAACAGGGCCAGAGCATCTTTGTCAAAGAATTAATAAAAAATACTTGCACGATGGTTTAAGGAACTAAATACAGAACCTACATGCTTTTACAATTCGTGCCGGAACATTGTTTATATTTCACTATTGCACTACTACCACGATACTGCCATCATTATTTTCCCTACCTTTGTAGTCGCTACCATTATACTACGTTATTGTTATCACTACCACCAGCATAACGATCACTACTACTATCAAATGGCCACCCCATCGCCACTGCTTATACAACTTCTAGATATCACTAATCCTTTAGCGCCTATCACTACAACCACCACCATAATAACCACTACCGTGTACATAACCATTACTACTTTTTCTATCACCACACACATTGCCACTACTACAACTCTCACGGCCATCTTACTAGCACCATTACCATGGACCATTTCATGCTTCCACCACCGCATTAGACCCAATTAAGATGTTTGTATTTGTCAACTGGAATAAAATTTGTCTAAAAACTCGCCGTTTTTTCCTACGAAGAGTAGACTTAACTGTAAAAATCACCTGCTCACCGTCTCTTTTAAGTACAAACCTCGCTTAAACAGATTGATATTGATTCCATCTGATCCATTCTAAGAGATCAATCGTGAATCCGATGGATCGTTCCTTATTCTATCCACACACACACACTCTGATATGCAACACTTCTTTTATCGCAACAGTTATCTACTAACAATTGTCTGATACACACCGAGAATATCTAGTGTTGGAATGTAACATCGTAAAAAGTGGGTTTCCCTTGCATCGAAAGCCCATATTTTCTTACAATGGGAAATGACATTAGCAAAAATGCCATTAGGTTAATAAGGATTGTACAAAGCAATCACATTTGAAACATAAATCCACATCAAAACAATTAATTAATGAATAATAGGCGACTTAATTTCAGTGTTCTTCATCTTTGCAACAAAAAATAAACTCGGCCTTTAGCTTCTTCCATCTCATACAACACTCAACTCGTTACTAACCACCCCGAAGGATTTCCCATTTCTGGTTGCAAAGTTAAAAAGGGGAGGGGGGTTTTGGTGAAGGCAACACATTATACAAGCCCATTAACATACTCCCTCCGCATCCTTAATCCGAGTCGAAAGAACAGCCGATTGTACTGGATCATATCTTGCATCCTTCGAGGGGCATAATGACTCTTGCACCCCATCGTCATGTCATCATCTTTGCCGACGAACAGGGGACCGGGACCTGGACCTGGACCTCCTTCCCCTGCAAGTAGTTTTTAACGCTGCGTAAGCTAATGTAATAATCACGGACAACTATATGGACGCGAAACCTTTACCTGAACTTTCTATTCATGACTGATGGATGGGCATGCATAAACAAATTAATATAACAATCTCAAAGACTGCACGACAACATACCTCGTGGTTTCTAGAGAAGAGTAGGGAGAATGCCTGCGCTGAGAACGCCTGCTATTTGGAGACCGCGAAACTTGTCTAGAAATAAAAACATCCATGCTAAGCCAGTGAATTACAATATACAATTTCGGAGACGCCTCTTGGAATAAACTAATCTGTGTCTCATGAGATAAACGTTCATCTTTTTGATCAAATACCAAAGTATCATCTAAAATTGCAAAAACCTTGATAGAACAACAAAAGCATCAGCCAATAGGATTATCCATGGCGTTCCTCCTCAAGAGACGATACTGAAACGGGGGAGTATTGTGATATAACCGAACAAAGTACTCGCCCGAGTAAGCCATCAGCAACTCTATGAATATAATAACCAGCCTCAAGGTGTACTATAACAAAGCTGAGACCCTCAAGATACAAACACATCACAAACCCAGACATATTTTACACATTTAAATTGAAAAAAATACCAGATAAAGGAAAACTAAAAGAAAACGTGAACAGAAAGAATGCGAATTCAGTAAATAACACTCCCTCCACAATGCCGTTTGCCAGTAATTGTTTGATATTGCCATAGGGGAAATGCCATTTCCACCACCCCTTTTTGTCTCTTAAAATGTTCTCAGTGACGAGTGTTGACCTCCTCGTGACAAACAAAGGGGTGGATATAGCCTCTTCCATTGCCATATTCCGTAAGTGCCATTAATTGTTGCATATTGCCATTAATTGTTCCGGGGCCCATTGTTCCATATTGCCTTCAATTGAATCAAAAGACAAAGTTGGCCATAAACCGAAGAAAAGTCTCCTCTAATGGAACGAAGGGAACAGAAAACCTATACACGAGTTATACATTTTATAATTTCTTGGGGGATGGAAAAATTTCTTTCGCATTTACTTAATTAAGAATAGTACCCATTAGCTATGCTGAAGTCAAAAACTACATGCGCCCGTATAAGCTGAGGTAAAAACTTTAGCTGTGACCCAAGTTGTAAGAAGATAGCTACAACCCCCCATATG
Organism: Escallonia herrerae; assembly: GCA_033070095.1. Classification (NCBI taxonomy): domain Eukaryota; kingdom Viridiplantae; phylum Streptophyta; class Magnoliopsida; order Escalloniales; family Escalloniaceae; genus Escallonia; species Escallonia herrerae. Next base: position 1,112,747 of record JAVXUP010000028.1, on the reverse strand, counting down.
GTGACCACTAAATGTCATTACATGTTTTTAGTGACTTATTTAGTAACACTAAAAAAGTGCTGCCAAGAATTGTCGCTGAAAGTTTTGCAGAAAGCCATTAAAAATACTTAGCGACCATAAAAAGTCGCTATATGACAGGCTGTAACTATCTTCCTACAACTAGGGTAGGAGCAAAAATTTATCCTATGTGGGGCAGCTGCTTAAACTGCAACCATGTGACGAACAACTTGCAACTCTGAGCAAATCTCTCATCATAAGAACTCAATTTATTATTTAAAAGCGGTTGACTCCTTTCGAGAACTTGCAGTTTTGAGCATATTTTCATCACCAAAACCACATTTGCCCATTATAGAAGCTTAACAGTAAGTATACTTTTGTTTCAAGAAGCAAAGGGGAAAATGTCCAGCTTCTCTGGGATGGTCATCACCTTTATTCCTAGTTGCATAAATTTCTGTTTTTGCAAACATAGAAACAAAAGTATACTCTATCATAAAAAGATAAATTGTATAATGAGGCCACCATGGAGTTTAAACCAAGCAAACCTAAATATCACTCAAGACAAGAAAGAGAAGAAACCAATGTCAATTTATCAATGACTAACCAAATAAAGCAATCAAACAGAATACATTTTGAAAGGAACGTATGTTACTAGCTATCTTGTTTCTCTCTTTTACTCTATCAAAAAAGGAGGGAGGAAGTATCTAAAAGACAGCGCGTAAGCACTTATTGACTCATACATAAACTCAAAAAGGAGCAGGTCATAGCGTGCTAAATTCCAGCATAGAATTTAAGTTTCCTGAAGTCACAGAACTGAAAACCATATGACTTGATCTCAGAGAAACCCAGTGTAAGTTTGTAAAGCAAATATGAGGAATTCATGTGTTCTATAATGACAACAAACATATGTTACTCTGGTGATTATACTACTGCCGCAACATTATCATAGTGCTTCACTTCTTCTCATTAAGTCACTATAAAAGATCAAAAAGGAATACCACATATCACACCCAAAATTAACCCCAACAAAGAAACAAGAAGATGCTCACACATCCCATAGACTTGATGATAAAATCAAGTCACAAGTGACGGTGATAAGCAAGAAGACCAGAGTACATCACATACCTTCTCCTAGATCTCACAGGTGACGGTGATAAGTTGCGTCGCCTTGTATTAACCTTCCTGCAGCCCACAAATGAAGATGAGGAACTACATGCTAAAACATGGGAGCACGGAAAGAGCATAAATCTAAAAACAAACCTTCTAGAATCATCTGAGGATTTATCGCTGGAATCGTTGGCCTTGCTGCTCCTACCCCTACTGTCAACTGAAGAGGAACGCCGTCTCTTGTGTCTGCTCGAGTCACTAGCAAGTTTATGTCTAGATTTTTCTCCCTTCTCATCCTTTGTTCTTTCTCTTTTTCTGGCACCATCTTCATTAGCAGTACCTCTTCTTTCCCTGTTCCTCTCCCTCTCCTTCCTATCCTCCTTAACATCAGGATGTGTGGACCTTTTCCTTGAACCCGACTCCCTTGATTTTTCCCCAGACTTAACAACCTGCTCTTTCAGTCTCTCACTAGAACCATCTCGATCATCCGTCCTTTCCTTCCTAGCATGTCTCTCATCACGAATCTTACGACTCTCATCTCCCCTCCCAGATATTCTATCTTTACCACTCACTGCCTCCTTAGTGTCTTTCCCAGCAGAAATATTATTCTTAGCTACTTTATCTCTAGCTTCTCTACCTTGAGAATCATCTAATATTGACTGCTTACTAGTAGAATTTTCAACTGGCAGTTCAGTTCTCGTAACAACACTTTCTTTAGGGCTGCCTTTTGAGTTTGAAATATTATCGAGCAGTTTTCTGCCATCAATATTACCCTCGTCTTGTTCAGAACCAGACGCTGCCTTAAAGGAATATCTAGACTGAGAATTGCTACCTGCCCTATCATCAATCAACTCACTAATTAAAGCATTACGACTAACAGTAGCTCCATCTGTACTCACTCTGCTGGGAAAATGGTCCACATCTGTATGATTCTTATTCAGTTCCTCTTTTCCTGCAAGTGAAGTTCCATTGGCAACTACATGTAGGTCTTCTGAGATCTTTTTAGTGCTTGGCAGCTGATCTAAACTTCTTCCCCTAGAGTTTGGCATTTTGGAATTCTGGTTTCTGTCATCCTCTTCCTCATCAGATGCATAACTAGCAAGACCCAAAACATCTCCACCAGAGCTCAAAGTAGATTTTTCGCTAACATAATCAGACACCATTTCCTTGGTTTTTTCTGGAATAAGAACCTTCGCAGAAGCCTTAGGAGTTGGCAGTGATGGAGTAGATGCTGATACTTTAACATAAGAGGAGGCATCATTGTGGTCAACTAACCAGTCAGAGCAACGTAAAGTTAGTTTAGTCTATACAGGGAGAACGGAAGAAGGCTATCTTAAGAGCTTCAATAAGTTACAGATATGACAAAGATAGCAATTACCTTCAACGGAGAGATCACCCTCGGTAAGAACTCTGGTCGCAATTTCATCGAAAAGTTCGTCAGTGACCTATTCAAGAATATAAAGTCAACACATCCATGAAAACCGCAGTATAACAGATTCATGAGTTCTAGCGAGCTGCAACCTTTAAAAGAACTTCAGTTAGGACGCGTTTTATTTCCTGGTTTATAGCTGCAGTTCTAGCTGCTTCCACAGAATCCTACATACACAAACAGAAACCTAATTAGCAAAAGCAGAAGAAACCCAGCGGATCATAACATTCATCAAAAACTAGAAGACTTGTCAGCAAGCTAAAAAAAGGGCCTATGAGGAAGGAAAGGAATAAATAGTTCATGAATGAAAGACTATTGCCTTTATGGTTTTTGTGTGCACCAATGTGTGCGTGAATCTTTATCTTCTCTATTTCATAATTTGGAAGTGGCTGTTCGGGGTGAGGGTTTGAAACGTAGCAAGTCGCTCTGGAAAAGATGTAGCAAGTCCCAAAGCACAGTAGCCAAACCCACTTCCAGGGCCACTGTGCTTTGGGACTTGCTACATCTTTTGGATGAGGTTTTCTTATTTTGGATGAGGTGGGGGGTCGAAAGAAAAGGTTAAAGTAGATCAGACCGAGTTATCACGGTTCACAGAGAAAGAAGAAAACCTCATCTTCATCCTCATCTTCAGTGGACTTGGATGAATCAATGCTTTTGTTATCTGCCTGATTGTCCTTCTCAAGAGATTTGTCAACAACTTCATCTTCAATGGATTTAACCTCCTCTGTGGAAATGTCTGAGGCAGAACTTGTGATGACAGGCTTCTTCTTGATTATTTCCTCTCTAAGCCAGCTTGGTACAGAAGCCTGAATATTCTCAATATTATTACTGGGTTAACATATGAATCGGTAAAAAACTTTTCAAGCAGCAATTCTAAAATTAAAACACCTTTTTAGAGCGTTCAGAAACACCAGCGCCATATGCATCACTAGGAAAAGATGTTATTGGATGAAGCACAGCTCCTGTCCCCATGCCAAAATGTGTACTAACTGCTGGAATTGTTGGGTTGAAGTTTGGTCCGGGCATTCCTCCATATATTGGCGCAGAATGTCCTGGAACTGTGGAAGGTAGAGCCATGGAAGGATCAACCTGTGAAGAATGAAATCGAATTAGCAACACATCAAATCTATAAGTGCGATAATATTACGATGGATCTAAAACCTGTGGCCCTGACGAGAGCAACGAAGGTACGGGAGGATAAACTACCCCTGGTGGGCCAGAGAGAGCCCAAGCATGAATGGAAGGCATTGTTGCAAGTGGATCATGATCACGACTAAACCTAGGCGCAAATTCTAGAGGTCGATCACTAAGATCACTTGTGGGCTCAGCTGGTTGGTTGCCATACGCAAAATGGGACTGTTCCATCGAAACTGATCCAATGCCAGCAGGCACTGCTGGAGGTTGAGCATGTTGCTGTGAAGATGAGGACAACGACAAAGACTTATAAAACCTCTCATCCTCGTTACCAGCCTCTTCTTTACCTGCCAGTTGAGTGATATGTCAAAAAAGCTAAAATGTTCCTTGGACATTAGAACTTAATTTTTGGCTTCAAGAAGTTCCTATTTTCATGCGATTTGCAGAAACAGCTGGACAGATGAATGCAGACTTTTATAATTTCTTTAACATCCTAAAAACATAGCCAAAACCACTATAATGAGATGGTCAAAATAACTCGAAACTAAGTACCATTGACCATAGTTCTCTTGCAACAGATCCTTTCCTTTTTCTTTTCTATCTTTCTGTGTTTTCCGTTTTGTAAACATTTGTCTATTTTTGTATTTTTTTTTTTTTTTGGAGGGAGGGGGGTTGGGGGATGGTCTGAATATTGTTGACATAAAAGAGGATTGATTTTGTCGACCTTAATGTCTCTCAATACAAAGAAACAGATGAGGTCTTGGATCATTTGCCATGTCTCGACAATTGAACCTTGTCCGACATAGGTGCGACCTTTAAAACTTGTTTACTGTTATACGACCTTTGAGAATTAATAAGTACTAGTTGCCCACACAAATCTTCTATAAGCACAACAACATTCTGTAAGTCCTTTTGGGAACAGCGTCATATAAACGTGTAAGACCAGTTTACAAAACTGTACCAGAAATACATCCATCGACACTGCCCTCCCCCTTCTCTCTCCCCCTCCCAAAAAAAAGGAAAGGTCCCTCCTTTACCCACACCACACCAGCTACCTTAACCAATAAGGTATTCCTGTCTATCTCTTGCTCCAAGTGTATGAAAAGCCAATGGATTTTCTTAGGGTTTACATAATGAGTTTGCAGTGGAAAGCACGTTCCGTGGTGGTCACCGTTGCAGCTTTACAGATTAACTGGCTAATTGACATCACAGAACTGTGAACACTATTTAGTTGGCAATAGACACCAATATGCCCTTTCTGAAGGCTACTTCTCTCTTCAAACCGATAAAAATGACTTCTTGGACTATTGGTTACCCTTCAGTTTAGATGCTTTTGTCAAATGAAACACCCCGTTTGCATTAACTTGTCATTGGCTAATTTGGGGTAAGATGTCATCTGCTTTTATCCTCAAAAAATTTTGGCCACATTTACTGAAGAAAACAAGCAGACCCTCAATAGGAGGACCATAGAAATTGTAACACGACAAACCTGTTTGGGACCATTGCATATACAATACTGACACAAGATGTATTATGCAATGACGGTACAGAAGTTATACTCACCATGCATGAAACTAACTAGCACTTTTTTGGCATGGGAAATCCATGCTCACTGCACAAATATCTCTATGATTGTCTGTCTCGTTTAGCAATTTGTTGATCTTCTTTACATCTATATTTTCTGAATTGTGCAAATACTATGATTATCCATCATTCCTATTTTCTGTACCTTCTGAAAGACAATCTACATAATATCTCATTGCAGAAGCAAAGTAATGGAAACAGTTTGGTAGTACAAGCATTGATATTAGTGTGGCTTATTTGTATAGCAAGGGAAGCAACAGAAATTCTTCCAATGTGTATCTTTAAAACAACTCAACCATCAAACGATCAAATTACATGGGGTAGGGGGTCAGCTAGATGCCTGAAGCCCGTAAAGAAGTTAGATGCCAACAATAGCTCCATATCAACATAATCTAAACAGTTCAGTTTAGATCAGGCGTGGCTACTTGGTTAGCCTAAAGTTAAGTACTAAAGTCAATGAGTAAAGAAAAAAATATCGAAGCAGTTCTTGAGCACAAGCTTCACGTGCAAAACCAAATGCCAGTTAAATCGTTACCTGCAACAGAAGAATAACTAGAAGGTACCTCCTGCTGGCGAACTGATACAGTTGTAGGTGCAATTTCTTGATGAGCCAAAGACCCATTTTTTGCAGCGTACGGTAAATGCCCATCTGGTACATATCCGGAGCTGAAGGATGCAGTGTCCTGCAAATGGCCTACAGACGTCATATGCAGAGGTGCAACTGGAGGTGGATACTGTTGATAGCTCGAAACAGGAAGCGGCAATTGTTGCGCCTCTGAATTATGAAAGTCAGCATGTTGCGGATAGTGATCATGATAATGACTCTGGTCTTCAGGTCTGCCAACTGATGAAAATTGCAAAGGCGGATATTGACTATCTGCCGCAACATTCGAAGCTGCATATGCTTGGGCCTTGGCAGCCCAATCTTCTTCATTCTTATGGGCTGGAATGGTATTTATCATGAAAGTTCACAACAGAACCATCAATATACAAAACCAAGGATGCTCAGCCACGTACTTCTATTGGTGAATAATAATGGAAAAAAGAAAGGCCAACATGTGGGATCTCGAATAATCTACTCTACATGACTGCTCAGCCTCCAAACAAAAACAACTTGACTTGATTCATTTATTTAACTACAAAGGGACTCCAAGAGCATCATATATCCTAAAGAACAGAATAATGTCCCAAATAAAAGACAAATAGGTCAAAAAAAAAAAAAAGGCTCATAAAACTTTTGGGAATAACATCTTTACAGCCACCTTCGTATTTGGTACCAAAAACAGAACAGCGTCTACATTTGTCCATGTACCATAATCCACAAGAAAATGAAAGACTACAAAAAATAAAAAAGACGAAAAGCAGTCAAAACAAGCTACTTTTGGACAACTATATTGAAGTGCAAAAGACATGTAATCCTTGAAACTCCAACAAGTCCAACGTAGGAGTACGTTTTATATGCAACTGGAGTTCCACATAGAACCATGTCAACATGCTCAGATAAGTCCATCTTAGGATCAACTACATCAACCCTAAATAATTTGAGACAAGTGGACTAAGCATGATAATATGAATTTACCAAATCTTAAAACAGATACGTCAGTACATACTGACCTGGATACACCCAACCTTGATGCTGATTCCAGCTAGAATTCCAATCCTACAACCATTATTATTAGAAAGTAACGATTAGGTTCACGCGCGAAATGAAGCAACATACAGCGCCACAACAGGAACAAGAGCATTAAATTAAACTTCCATATGTCTATCTCCACAACTATTGTCCTTTTCCACACCTCAGTATGCAACGCTAAATGATACATCAGCAACAAACTATCAAGTTTTCACCGACAAAATGATGTCCAGAAAAGCATTCCTACGGTATGAAAATAGACGTTCCTTTTCACAGTTACTAAGTAATACCATCAGTGAAAGCAAAATAGTGCATAATCTAATCCAATTTTAGCATAAACTAAAAACCCCTAGATAGCTCATACTCTGTCCGTTCATTGAATTTTCTCCTGTCGAACTTTCCGATACCCCTAGGGGTAGACTTGGTGCATGTAAATGTTGTCTTCAGTCGTAGTTTACCCTAGCTTGACTTTTCAAACCATAAATATTTACTCCATGATTGCTATTCGAGTTCAGTTCGATCTTAGGAATTCCGGAAAAGTTAAAAAGGAAAAAATCCAATATAATAGAGGTAGTAAAACTACAATACGATTGTGAAATTACCTGATTGACCTGAACATAAGGCTGTGAAATTACCTGAGAGTGATGGTAAGGGGGAGGTCTTGGGGGAAGCGGAGGAGGAGGAGGAGGAGGAGGGTACTGGTGGAGGTGTTGGTAATAAGGAGGAGGCGCAGGATAAGGTTGGAGGTGATCTGAGTGTGGGGGAGGAGGTGGAGCCCACTGCTGCGGAGGTGGGGAGGCAGAGTACTGGAACTGTGGGCCGGGGTACCATTGGGCTGATGGCGTCGGAAGCGGCGGTGGTTGGTCGTGGGGGTGGTGGGGATCCGCCGCGGACAGCGGCGGGGGAGGTGGTGGCCTCATGTAGTGGTGAGGCTGTTGGAAGTCCATGACTAAATTTGCCAGCGGGGGTGGACAGCGGCGTAATTTGCCAGTGGTTCTCTTTGGAGGAGGAGGACGACGGAGAGAGCACAATAAAACGAATCGAGAAACTAGAGGCTTTGGCAATTTATTGCACGTTTGGTGGATTGGGTTTTGGCTGTAGTAATTCTTTTTTGCGGCAATTTTATGCCCCGACCAAAATTAGTTGTTCTTTATTTTTTTGCCTTTGTTCCTTGAATTGGGGGATAAAAGGATGATGGGTCACGGTGGTCGGTGGGTGGTATTTTGTCTCTAATGCCATCTTAACGTGATAGGTGTGACTAAATTTACAACGTTTTTACTGTTAGTAATTATGACGAGCCTCAACGTCCATTAAATGAGAGTGGTCATTTGGAAATATCACACCTCCAAAAACTGGACTAATAGTTTGGTAACCTATTTTTTTTTTTATATAGGGTTACTTTTAAAACCTCCCATTTAAGAATTTTGGGTTTTCAATTTGATTTTTATTTTGAGACTCCCCCTCCCCCTCTCTCCCACTGCCGGCAGTCATCGCCCACTGCTGGCGACCTCCAGACTGCTGGCCGCCGCCACGCCCCACCACCAAAGAAAAAACTTAAAATAAAAACTGGATAATCAAACACTCATTTGTTTTTATAAAAAAATAAAAACTAAATTGGTTTTTATTTTTGTTTTTTAGAAACATAAAATCAAAACTAGAAGTAATTTTAAAAGCTACCTAAGTTTTTGATTGTTTAGCTTATGTTATTTTGATTCCTCAAGTTGAGTTTTAGTTGATTTACTACGAGAATAACAATTACTGACGGTCCAAGACCACCATAATTTGATTTAGCAGGGTTTATGCCTTATCCCACAATGAGCTTCCTATCCATTGGACTAACATTTTACGTAAAGCAATTTTTTTTTTCTTTTGTGGATTCAATCCACAGAATTACGTTGATAATAAACTATATCATTGGGTATAAGAGTAGTGAACATACTTTCTAATAATCTAGATAATCAAGAGTTTGGTTTCTTAGGTACAAGATTATGTACAATATTTTTCACGAAATCAAAAAGATTACTCTACTCTGTTACAACTATATGGAAACGATAAAGAGTTTGAACAGTTTGTCCAAAGTAAATTCATGTTCAAACGGTTTGTCCAAAGCAAATTTAGCATCGAACTGAAATTGTTTAATTGTCCTTTTGTTGTACCTAGAACTAACAAAAAATATACAAAACAAGATTATGTTAAAATTACTACAAATAACATCAAGTAAGACTCACTTGATGGGTTTAAATAACATAAACTTAGCATAACTAACAACTTGGTAGATTTTATTTTTGTATTCCTTTCTCTCTCTCTTTCTTTTTCGATAATTATACAGTAAAACAAAAGTGTGCTCTATAGCCTCCCCTCTAAAACCAAAATGTAGAATAAGTCATCTGCTCAAAGTTCAGTCCAGAACTTGGAAGTTACTCAAAGGTAACCTTCGCCAACGACCACTCCGCTTTGATGGACGTGAGACCATGTCTAGCACAGTCACCAATAGCAAAATCACTGCAAATTCAAGTGCTAAATATAACATTGACGGTAACGCCTCGGCCACGCATTAAAAATCACGAAAACAAGTCGGCCTTCAGTATACGAAAACTCAAAACCAAAATATCAGAGAAGGGATTGAAACCTACTGCCATAGCCGAGAAGAATGTAACCTTAATTTTAATACAATACCCTGATAATGAGAAAGAAGGAAAACCATCACTAAGAACATTGGTGGTGACGCAGAGAACTATAAGCTTCTTAAGGAAGATGATCGAATAAAAACGCTCAAAAAGAAGAAAACGGTTAAAGAGACTACGCAACAAAACTTGAGGCCGGTCAAAACACCTAAAACAAGACGATTGAACAAAAAACTTTATATAAACTATATATAAGCCAAAACAATCGACCACCACACCTACTCAACAGCCCGCCCCCAACCCGTACATCTATAATTTAATAGTTAATCACAGGGGTCCGAGACTACCCCAGTCAACCGGCAATACTTTAGAGTGGACAGAGGGTGGCACCGTGGAAAAAGAAGGTGAGTGTGGTGGTAACGCCGAGCAAAAGGCGACATGGGGGTAAAAAGAAGGGAGTTGGTCAAGGGAGAGCACCCCCCCAACCCACCCACCCAACCAAATGTTAGTAGTGGTTTTAGACGGAGAGAGAGAGAACGGAGAGAGCCCCTCCGTTTACGTTGCACGAACGATTTAAATGTCCAAAATCAGTAGAAGAATTAGGGTTTCTAGTGACAAATATCCAATAAAGAACTGATCTAATAATCTTACTAATCATGACACGTACTCTAAAATTTGTTAGAGAAATATACGATCCCGTTTCTACTGGTCTTCGTTTCCTATAATTAGGGAGAAAACATGCATATGCTGCCAAAGCAACCGACAAACAGTAGAAACGATTCAGTGAAAACCCTTTTTTTGGCCATGATTCAGTGAATATATACTTCATGTTTGCCATAAATTACAGGAGGTTGCATCAGTCATTTCCAAGAGGCTGAGACGACCAAACAGCAACTGCTACAGCTGTGAGCCTCCCTCCAACTTTAGGAGATTCCCACAATTACGGTCTTCAATGATGTTCAGCTACACATGGTCAGGCAATGGAAAAAGGATCGCCCAGCGTCTCTACCACAGCTGATGGGAAATGTATACCCGGAGTATAATTTGAATTTAGCTTGTAGATTTTTTTTCATTTTGGTTGCAGTCATTCAGCTGGAATATCATGCCACAGCATCCGCCTGTCGTCTAGTCAGTCGGGCATACAAGCCATCTCTTAGGAGAAGCTCTGTATGGTTGCCCATCTGCATGCCAAGAACAAAAGTTAGATTCTTGCTTTCCTCCATACAAGTATGCATCTGGTGCTCATTTCTCCCCTTTCCCCTTGGAAAATATGGGACTTCTTTACAGCGCACACAACAGAGAGAGAGAGAGAGAGACCAACATAAAGAAAGCAACACCTCAAGAAAAATAAAAGAGGCAGTGTTGCCCACTTGACATCTGTGGAAAAACAGTGGTGAATCAGTCTGCAAATGAATCAACTGATAGTAAACTTGCAGATTGTGAGAGGCCATTTATGAATTTGAAGGCAAAATTAGGAAAAGAAGATAAAACAGCATTAACAAAAAGTGAATGTTGTAGAGAACACATGATATGCTACGCATAAAAATAAACAAAAAGAAAGTTTTGGCGATCCACAACAAGCATACTAGGATAATAGCCATAGTACACACCTCAATAATTTTACCACTATCCATTACCACTATCCTGTCAGCAGCTTGTATTGTAGAAAGCCTGCAAAATGAAGGGCATTTACAACTTGCAATCAAAAAACACAAACATAAATAAATAAAATAATGTTTGCAGGATTCACCTGTGTGCAATTACTATGACGGTTCTCTCTGTCTCGGGGTCATCTCTAACAGCACGCAGGACACCCTATACATGTGCACCAATGCAGTGAGTAGGAGAACACAAAGTTCCTTATTTCTACTAATGCTAGAACCTACGTAGCAGCTACCTTAACATTGTGTTCACTTTCTGCATCCAGAGCACTAGTGGCTTCATCAAGGATCAAAATGGTTGGGTCCCTGAGAATGGCCCGTGCAATGGCAATTCGCTGCTTTTGTCCTCCACTAAGCAAATCATCATCCACTAGTGTTTCGTAGCCATTAGGCAGAGATGAAATGAAATCATGAGCATAAGCCTGCTTTGCAGCCCATTCCACATCCTCGCGCTTTATATCTCTTGTGCATCCATATCTTATGTTTGAACTGATATCCATGCGGAAAAGTCGAGGTTCCTATTTAGAAGGATAGAGTGAGGAGTGAGGACACAAATCTTGATTGCACTACAATTTATTCAGACTGAAAGCTTATGAGCAGAACCTGTCCCACATATCCAATTCTCTCCCTCAACCACTTGACATCCAAATCTTGAAGAGCGTGGCCATCTATTAAAATCTACATGCAGAACAACAATTACAAGCAAAAAAGTTTACCTAAAGGAACTTACAGACTCTATGATAAAAGTGATGATTTTTGATTCGCAAATTCAGTCTAACTTCATTAGAGAGAGATCCAAAAATCAAGTTGTTGGCTGATTTTGCATAATAATAAATTGAAGTAATGACCAAAAACTTGACATAAACAAGAAACTTATAGCAACCACCGAGCACAAGCACTCAATACCCAAAGAAAAAGACCTTGTGAGCTTTCACTTAAATCATAGCAATGACAAATTAGGTCTTCAGGATCTTATTCTCGATATAAATTAAGTACATGAAGCAATAGTTAGCTTTTATTTTCGGTGGAGATTCTGCAGGCATAGTTGTGTTTACAACATGTCGGGCAGTATTTGTGTTTACATGAATTTTACCTGACCACTTGTTGGCTCATATAGACGGAGCAGAAGATTCATTAAAGTGCTTTTCCCGCTACCACTTAAACCAACCTACCAATAACAGAGGTGTCACTTCATTCTCAAAGTAGTTGGTAAATAAATAAAACGCATAAAGAGGAGTACACCTTACAATTGCAACAACTTCATTAGGATGCACCAAGAAGTTAAAACGTTGTAGTACAGGTACCTGTTTGATGGGAAAATTATCAAATTTTTTAAATTCATAACATATTGCATAATATAGTCTGATCTGGAGAAAAGAGACATTAGAATAATAAGGATTTGGCAACCTGGAGGCAGATGCAAAAAAGAAATGTTATGTTAAATAAAGTTACAACCACCTTAAACTCAATTTTGTCAGCTTATCCAACGAGGCACATGCAAATTTTTTACTCTTAAATGGTAGGAAACATACCATTGCCCTCGAAGGATAGTAAAAGGAAACATTCACAAACTCGATCTTTCCCCCCAGTCTTTGCAACTTTAGTCCTACAATATATCAACAGCTAAAAATCCATTAACTAGAGCTCTAGTGGAAACCAGTCCTTCGAAATGAGACGATGCACGCATAAAACAAAAAAAAAAAAAACAAAATGAAGAAGAAGAAGGCTTTTTCTGCTGGATTATCCAAGTCAAAACAAGACCAATACATGGAGCTTTCAGTTCTGTTTTTAAGATAACAATAAACCTATTGCATTGATCATAAGAAAGTTCTTGCAATTTTTAGGTCAACTACAATTTTGAAGATACACTAAAGCCAAATTTACGATTTGGTGATGTTTACTTTGCCTGCCATTCTCCTTCCCATTTGTCCATTCTTGGCACTTTGAAAGGATCAGGTAAGTCTCAATCTTCTCTAACTTCAACAACCCCAGGGCCTGTTGGTAATCTATCACAGGTGACTACACGTCTGCACAGTGTCCAACCTTTTCTATCCAAATCCTATGTGACTACTCAGGCACTTGGCTAAAAAGAATTCTTAAAAGATCTGGGCCGAGCTGGAGATTCAAAAGAATACCTACAAACAATGAGCATGACATGTTTAGTAATAGCTAATGCGATTAGGATTCGCATTAGCTATGAAGGCTGCAAGCTGCATACCATTTGAAGTGAACTGGTCACTAGGCGATAGATCCATCAGCTGGAACACTTTTTCACTTGCCCCAACAGATTGCATCAGTGATGACAAATTATCTCCCACCCACCATGTTGAATAGATCAGCCACTCACTATACAATATAAACTTTGTAAGTTGCTCTGCTGTTAAATGACCAGCCAGTATAGACATTCCTCCTACCAGCACAGCAATAACCTATAAAGTTTAATTTACAAGGTGAAGTAGAAGTTAATATCTAGATACTGCTAGGAATAGGCCAGTTCTGATGTACAGATCATATGCATCAAAAGCAGTTGATTTAACTGGTATCCCTGATCTAGGTGGACCTCAACATTTCCAGTCACAGCGTTAGGCCTACTCTTATCTTTCACATAGCGTCATCTCCATGTGTACTGATGATTCTTCAATTATGTATGGATCAAGGGAGGCACTGCTTTACTCTTAAAAGCAATTTAAGTAAAGCATATCATTTGCTAACATGGTCAAGCATTTATAATATTATTTTAATGCGGTAAGAGATTTGTAATCATCACCAGCCAGCTACAAGATACAGCAGACCTTTTGAGAAGATCTTGTCAGCTATTCCTGATATAGCACTTAAATCATATGGAGCTATATTCCATTGGGTTCATGAACTGCTTCAAATTGCCGGAGGAGACAAATTTGACCCCAAAGATGGCCAAAGGCCTCACTCTAAGAACAATGCTGCAACAAATGTTGCACATAATGCAACGTAACAAAACCACCTACAGCATATCTAAACAAACAGAGTGATACACTGTAGAGACATATTTACTTATCTACACAGATCCTGTGAAATATGGTGAAGATTGGAAATGAGATGCGAGCAGACTTTGGGGAGGCATGGAAACAGACTTCTGCATGCCTTGATAAAAGGGGTATGTGATGTAGAGTTTATACTATCATAAGCAAGTGATATTTACATCATCTAGAACAACACAATGTTTTCTCTGGGCTGCAACTCAAGCTAGTAAGTTTAGCTTAACGGGTAACTCAGACCTATTGAACAGGTTGCACCCAATCCAGTCAATATCATGAGAGCAATATCGTAAATCCAAGGAAAAGCAAGATCAGGTAAAGTTTTCAAGTAACAGAAGAAATCGAATATAGTTCCCTTCAAAGACTTTACACTTAATGGAAACAAAGCAATTCTTATGAGCTTGTCAAGGCCAGAGAGAGCTTGACCTGGGTTGAGTGGTAGAGAATGTTGAAGCCGAGGTTCCAAAATCCATATGCAGAACTTTGTCGAACGCTTATGTCAGCTAATTTCCCCAGCCACTGCTTATACCTATTAACCAAAGCTAGACACTTATTCAATCCCCCAAGAAAAAAGTTAACCATACACGCAAGATTGGTTGTATTAATTTGTTTGCTAGGCAGTTAACTGCAGGAAAACTAAAATTGAGGAAGAAGGAAAAAATTTGGACAGAAAAAAATTGTAATAGTAGCTTTAGCTACCTTCCGAGTTCTTTTTTCTCTGCTCCATAAACTCGAACAGTTCTCATCAAAGAAAATGTTTCTTGTGCAACCTATATCATATAGAGAAACCCTGTTCAGAAAAGAGAAGGGCAAGCAGTGCCTTAATTAACGATTTACTCGAGTTGTCTGGCAGTACTGCAGTACCTCATTAGCAGAAGCAGTGAACTCTTGCGATAACTTTGCTGCTTTCTTCTGGTACCTTCACAAGCAGATAGAAGCAATACTTAGCAGCCCTGCTACAAGTAGTGAATGCACACCACTCTGAACGAAAAACTCAAGCCTTGCAGTAGTTCATGGTAGCAATTCATACAGGTCTAGAAGAAAGCGGTTTTAACAGCAAGCAGAACGCCCACATTGTCCAACTAAGGAGGAGTAGATGGAGTGTGAATGAGTCCCACTTATTTTTCAGTATAAAATTGGCAATCTCATATATCTTTGTTTTTGTATCAAGCTAAAACTTAGAGATCAGATGGGTTAGTATGATCCAAGCACCTTTACTACATGGTTGGGAAAGTATACAAGAAAGAAAGGACTACGGAATCTCACTGGCCGTGTATCAGAATAATGGCTGACAAAGTTGAGCATATTGCCAATGTACAAAGTCCAAGAGGCCACGACAAAATCAACAGGTATATCAGAGCACCTGATCCCTGAAAAGGGATATTGGTATGAGATCCGCAAGTTTGGTCAAACTCGGAAAGATAAAGGATTTTTAGTTAATGAATGAACCTGAAGAAGATTGCGTAGTATCAAATTAAGATCATTTCCAATGACACGTGATACTTGTTGACAATCTGACCCAAGCCTACTTGTCAAACCACCAACTGTTTGTGTGTCGAAAAAGGAGATGTCCTACAAAGGAGGTCATAGAGGTAAATATATCAAATCTTCGTATATAAATCGATAGACAGAAGTGACTGCAAGATATTGATGGCAAAAGAAGATCAAGCAATTATATCATGTCAGAACCTGAAGAAGAAGAGTGGAGTACAATCTTTCCCTCATCCGCTTAACCTGCAGATTGTTTAGGAACAGCATGGTCATTATCTATATATCCAACTTCCTCACCCTTGGACAGAAGAATTGTCTGAAAACTAACAATTATATACAAACTCACAAGGATCATATTTGCAATGCCAAAAAGGCAACTTCTCATGCCACTGAAAATACAAATAAAAAAAAAGATGGGGTTAGCAGTCGGAAACACTCACATCCTTCATCATAATTCCATAAAAATTTCCACATATAGAGCAAGCAAACTATAAGATAAGACAATAATTATAAACCGAAAAGGAGGCATCTAACAGGAGAAAGTTTCTCAGTTACTTGTAGACAACATTATGCTTGGATGGTGTGCATCATGAAGTGCATCCTTACTAAAGAGTACCTCACTCCAAATCTTGTATGCGGTATGGAATATTCATGAAAATATTCCCACACTTGGAAATTTGAAGAAAAAGGATGTTGAAGGACAAGAAAATTGATAAAATAGTTCAAATTGTAGAAAATCTCCCTCCTGATGCAGAAATAAAACCAAGCATTCATTCCGGATAAATTTACTTATAGGAGAGTTCTTGAATGATGCCTTCCAATGGTTCCTCTTGAGTCATCTACATATTAGCTCCTAGAGTACCAAAACTTTGTTCTCAAAACTAATAAGAGGGAACACGAGAAATCATGACTTAAGCCATAGACTGTAGTTATAACTTATTGGGACAAAGATTTGACTCACAAGAAAAGGTAAAAATTTCTTATTTTATTTCAATTGTGGATCAGCAATATAGTTTCAGAAAAAGCACAACCAACCAGGAGAAATTTTCTAGTTTGCAAAACAAAGAAGGAGAGAGCTTTGACCATACAAGATTTTAACCTGCAGATTCCCGATGTGATACATAGTAGAACCAAGAGGCGTACATTGCGGTGGAACACTGTAACATTACCACTTTGTGCAGTAAAGATGGAGGCTGTCAGGAAATGTGGTATGGAAATCTCTGAAAGCTGAGCAACAAGAATGCCAATTAATGAAGGAAAAATATGACTATGATCAACATAACTAACTTCACTACATGACATATCCCGAGTAGAAAATTCTCATTTCAGATCTGTTGCAAGGAATTACCCAGTTCATTGGTGAAATACCAGTTTTGGTGTTGGACAACTTCATACCTAAAAATTCTGACACATGGCAATAAAAGGCAAAGTTTGGAGAAGGAAGAAATGGAAGTGCATGTTTTCAAAAACCTGGTCCGTTCTCAAAACTAACCCAAGTTCCAAAACTCTTTGGCCCCTCATAGATGATTCAAAAATATTCAATTCAAGTTCAGGCCTTCTCTTTTTGTCTCACTAATTTCCACCCATTTGGTACTCTCTTTTTCTCGACAAATCCCTTTAACAAGTGATTCCTTAATGCACACGCATCAC
Source organism: Escallonia herrerae (assembly GCA_033070095.1). NCBI lineage: Eukaryota > Viridiplantae > Streptophyta > Magnoliopsida > Escalloniales > Escalloniaceae > Escallonia > Escallonia herrerae. The sequence continues at coordinate 1,095,423 of JAVXUP010000028.1, read as the reverse complement.
GTGTGTTTGGAAGCTCGTAAGATAAATGGAGTCCAACCTAATGAAAGGTCACGTCATTGTTATTAAAGGCGTAGGCGCACCTAAGGTACAAAGGGTCACTCAAGCCAAGGCGCAGGCGAGTGCCTTTTTGAAGTGAAGCGCAAAAGAAAACAAATAGATCTTTGTGCATTAAACCGATGAATCATATAAGATTTTCCACAACATGGCAATTTAACAAACTTCCAACACTCGAAAAAGTATCAAATCCAATGAGAAGGAATCATAATTGTACGTGATACCGTCATCCTCATCATCTGTAAGGGTTAAGAAAAACAATGTTCTTTACAAAGGGAAACATAGGTCCTAAGTCTGGTAAATATTACTTCTCACTTTCATCTTTTTCGTCTACAACGTGAATTAAAGGAGTAGATCTACTTGAAGGGAGCAGCATCAGCAACGGGCACTGGCATAGTGAATAGCAGCAACGGAATGGATTGATTGGGGGGTTGGGGTTTTTTTATTATTATTAATTTTTTTTCCCTTTTTGAGACATCGATTTATGATGTTATGAAAGAAATAGTTGATAACAATCAACTATGGAGATAATGCGATGATAGCAAAAATTTAAGACTTGATTTTTTGGGCTTTTATTTGCGCCTCTAACCCCCGGCCCCGCCATGTGCCTGAACGTGCAAGGCACGTGCCTATTTGAAAGCGCTACTCCTAGGCTTAGGCAAGGCACGCTCCCTCACCCTACGCCTAGGCGTGCTTTTGATAACACTGGGTGACGTATGGCTCCAGATCTCTTCCACACCATAACATTTGGCTTTGGAACATGTTACATAAATTTTTTCTTCAATGCATTTTTTGTCAAACTATTTCGCTTGGTAAAATTTTTACAGATTTTGAACACGATTCTTTACTAATTAACTTCTGCCCTAGCTCTCTTTGACCCCTGTAGATGATTAAAAGATATTCAATTCTAAGTATAAGCATTCTTTTTTTGTCACACTAGTTTGCATCCATTGGTACTCTTTTTTTCTCAGAAAATCCCTTTAACAAATGATACGTTAAGAATATTGACTCTTTATAATGCACACGCATCACATGTGTTTGGTAAATCGTATAAGGGTAACAGAAGTTTAACCTAAATGAATACTAACAGGCGACATATAGGCTCCTAAAAAGTTTTTCTTCTATGTATTTTTGATCGCCTATTCCGCTTAATGACCAAAATTTTTTACATCTTTCGACCACGATTCTTTACTAATTATCTTCTGCCCTGTCTCTCTTGCCTTTAGTGAGGAGAGGTGTTTAACCAAAAAACGCCTACATGAGCCGCAAATTTCTGGTTCCAATACTAACAATGGCTTAAACCAGTCTTTTAGACCTTCTCTTACGAGATTCCATGACATCACTACACATTTAGCCATTTGCGCTCCGCTTACACTTTTTTTAGTAACGATCTCAAAGGCTATAGCGACAAAATATATACGCCGAAAAGGGTGAGGCATACATACAGAAGTTAAAATTAGGACAGAGAAGCCGGCAAATATGACCCAACGGTCTTCGGCAATCAGTTCCCACATCCGACTAAGCGCCCGCCACACAGTCACCGGCTTAGCCGTCAGCACAACCACCACGTCGTCGGAAAACTTCCACCAGCTCCCACCTGGCAGTATCGACCGAACAAAGCCAACCCATCTCCGCAGCCTATAGCCGAACGCCTCGTCATCCTCGCCGGAATTGTCGAGTACGGGGTGCCCGTTCAGGTAAGCGGATTTTGCGGCGGGAATGTGGGAGAATCTATTGTTGAGGGACCTTGTTCTGGTGGTGAAAGGGCGTATTTGGTGGTAGGGCTTGGCGAAGGTTTGGGTGTGGTGAAGAGCGGGAGGAGCTAGCAATGGTGGGAGACTGTGGTGGAAAGTGAGAGTGGGAGCCATGTTTTTCTTGAATGGAGGAGAGAGAAGACGGCTTTTATGGATAAACGGCTGTGCTGTTCAACTCTCCGGAAGTGACTAAGAGGTGTCAAAAGGCCGGGCCGCCCGGCCCTAAAATGGCCCGGCCTGGCCCTTAAGGATGAATAGTACGGCCCTAGTCCGTAGGGCCAAGGGCCAGGACTAAGGACTAGACCGAAATATTTGGAAAACGGGCCCGGTCCAGCCCGAAAAAGGCCCCATGTTGGCTCGGCCCTAAAAAGGTCTAGGTTTGGCCCAGCCCAGGCCCGTTGCCCCCCCCCCCCCCCCAAAAAATTGTTTTTTTTTCTTTTTCTAAAGTCCATTTTATTACATTTTGATATTTTTGACATTTTGATCTTTTTAGTTAAATTAATAGTTTTTGAGGTGTTATTGAATTCATATGATCAATATTTTCTTTAACATACGCAGTGAAGTGTGAATGTGTGGTGACGGTGACGTGTTTTTAATGATTTCTGAGTGGGCTTTTATTTAATATTTATGTTACAGAATTTGCTTTGTGTTCTGCATCACAAGGCAAGCGAATAATTATAAAAAAATTATCACATTTTCAATTTATATGTGTTCTAAACATAAATAAAAATTATGTTATTTAAATTTCTTTTTGTTTCAAACAAAAAAAGGTGAATTGAATTCTAAATTTAATTTCATGAAGAGGATGAAGTGTCAAAAGGCCTTGAAGAATAACCTCGGGACTTCGAAAATGAATAACAAGAATTTCTGGGGGAAAAAAATTGTTAAGCTCGGCCCTAAATATTGGGCCTAGGGCCAAGGCTTGGACTGGACCTGGATCTGGATATCCATCTTATCTGGCTCAGCCCGGTTCCCCACCCCCTCGGCTTGGCCAGGCCCTTTTTCTCGGCTGCCCCGCTGGGCCGGCCCAAGCCCAACCCTGCCCATTGACACCTCTACTGGAACCCATGAACGCCATTGAATCACAAAACAGTGTTATCACTTAGGAGAACTGGTAATGGGTTCAAACAAGCTCGAAGTCGGGCTTTTTTGCCGATCTTATTAGGGTCACGCCTTAGTTGAGAGTTGGTGAGCCGAACATTGGCCAAGAAACTCGAGCCCAAAATGACTTCGCAACAAGCTTTGACAACATGAAGCTATAATTAGTTTGGTGAAAGTTGGGTTTATCACTGAGTACACTTTAATTAGTTTGATTTAAAGCTGAATACGAAATGAACGGATTACCATTGATATAAAAAAAAAATTTTAAAAAAAGCCATGTAGTTGAACAGTTGAGTTTCAGTTATTTAGATGGATCAAACGAATCGATTTTGACGGCTAGACGACTCGGACTCGTAGGCATATGTTGGAGTTAAAATATAATAAGCTTATCGAGTTAAATCAGGAGTGACGTAAGAAATTAGATGGTGACTAGGATAAGATTAAAATACCTTAAATCCATTTCATTCTAACGTTTACGACACAACAACACCAAAATCCCAATGCTTCTAACTGTACTTATTCGAGTACAGGACACATCCGTTGTATCCGACCTATTTTAATTATCCTGCTCTCCGGGACCATCCCATTCTCGTATTATTCTTTCCGTGGAATTATAGATATGCACCGATACGGGGTGGCAATATGGTCGCTTGAATTGACTTGGTAACTGGAGAGCAGTGGCTCGTTAGGTATCATGGCCCTGTCATTCCTAGATGCCTTCGTATTGTAGCCATATACACTTCTTCTAGCTTGAGTGACTGCGTTCTCCCAAACCTCTCGTGTCCTGTGATGTTGAGAGTCAACTTTAAGAACTAAAGTGGCAATTGCGTTCAATTCTTCGAGGCCAGGTAGCTCTATTTGTTGGCAGTACATGAATTGCTCTTGATATGTGGTTGAAAGTATACAATTCAAGGAATACACAATAAACCATGTTGGCCATGGAGTCGCCTCATAACCAAGGCCGAAGGGAAAAGATCAACATGGTACATATAGGCTACTCATTTGCACTTGAGGGACCAATAGGTTCACTGCATTTTCCATGTAAATGAAGAACCAGACTAACGACGTCCCTGGTTCATAATCAAAACAGTTGGACTGGCTGGTCCGGTTCTAATAACGATGAACAATTTTTTTTCCAGAACTTGGAAGAGTTTTTTTCAGAACGTGATTTGAATAACTAACATAGCCTCCGGATTCTTCTAAAATACTTCACAAACAGTATGTCATGATACGTTTGCACTCATATTACATTGGCCAACCAAAAAAAGCAAGTCCAAATCCTGATAAACAAAACAAGCTACATATCCTCGCTACGGACATCCAAGGAGGAAGAGGGAAATTTCAGAATTGTAGGCCTATTCGTTTGCACCTGCAGGACCAACAAGGACCCCCTGCGCAGAGCCTTCCTTTCTGCTACCATCATCCTTAACTTCGTCAGATTTTCTGATTCTAATTTTATATTTGGCCTCAAAAGCGGCAATTTCCCTCTTCTTCTTTTCCAAAGCCTCGTTAAGCCGAGCAATTACCTCCTCAAGCCCTTCCTTGTTGCGCTGAACAGCCGGCAAGACCTCTTTGATGGTTCTCTCAACTAGCACACCCCCAATCATTCGGTAGCACCGCCTAGATGGGTCAAGTGGTTGAATGGCATTGATCACCAATGAGTGCTCACTGACTTCCATCTCTAGTTCTGTAATTTTGGAGTAGTATTGGTTGACTTCTGACCTCATGGCGCTATAAATATTGGCAACTGCTTGCTCATTCATCGGTTCCTTAAAGTCACCTTCAGCTTTGCCAGCCATGACACTGATCAAAGAACAAGAAAAGGGTACGTCAACCATTTTCTAACTTTCTTACGAATGGATTACAAGTACTGGCAGACGCTTAATGCAATCAACAGGATATTTAACACTAATATCCCGCCGAACGATAGGAAAGGAAGCATGTGAAATACCAGAGATTGTATACGCAATCTACATCCCGCCCGTTATGTTAGACAACGTGTACAGTTGTCTTTCAACTTTGACAGAAATCTGCCTCATTATTTAGTATATTGATTACAAATTCAAAGTTAAAGGTTGATAAACAGTGTCCACTAAAAGGTAGCTTTTACGAGACTATAATGTTTGCTGTTGTGCATGTGTAGTGTTTTCGTACCATTACGCACCAACAAGTAGCCTTTGATTGAGGTTACAGCTGTCATGTTAGCCAGCCTGTGCGTTTATTTACAATACATTTGTAAAAGACAAACTAAGAAACTACCGACAAAAGGAAACAACACTCTACCCTCACACACACAACTCAGGAACTGTGAATATCCAATCCTCATGAGTTCATTGTTCATGAAAACCACTTAAAGTGATGCCGCTAATTATATTCCTTTTTTTCCAGTCCACTGTCAAGCAAGAGTAACTCAATATGGACAGAGCCCTAAATCCACTACCTCCACCTGGAAGGGAGAAGAAGAGGAGAAAAAAAGTGCTAATGATAAACCTGTTGCCAGGAAATCACGACACTGACGCCTCAGCTCTCTCTTTCAACCTTGGCTTCATGCTTAATTTCCTTGTGCCTTGAAATTGGAGGCTGGCAAATGTGTGTGTCACATATTTGCTCCTACACCTCCAATCTTGTTATTGCTATAGCCAAGTATAATGAAAAGAAGAAACTTCTACACCACTTCAAATAATGGAACACTTCTCCAGAATTTTTGGAACATATCAAGTTAGACAGTGATGACTCATTGCTCTTAGGGGGAAGCCAATTGCTTAGTGCAGAGAATCACCATTTGATAGTGGATTTCAAACTGTAGGGCACATAATATGCCCATTGCAACCAGAGAGATTTCTTTTGACATGGAGATTGAAGCATATGGGAGGAGAGAAACGCCCCAGGAGTGCCCATTCCTGTGTGAAGGCAATTGGCTCACTACAATACTTCTAAGATTTTCAGCCCATATAGCTTTTGATGGAGGATAACTAACACTCCCCTAGTTCACTGTTGAAGCGCGAGCATAATCACAACTGGCAATTCTAGCTGCAGCGATCTTCCCAAAATTCTATAAGAACTTACACGTTGTCTTATTATCATTTTCTTCGTTTTTGTTTTCCTTTTTTGATAATATATGAATATGCTTCTCCTTCAGCAAAAATGAAAACATGCATGAACTTGTTCAGGTGCTACTTCCAGAAATACAAAAATAATGATATAAATTATTTACCACCATTATTCAACACATTGATATGTTAATATGAGCGAGGTGAATTCCAGAAACATATTTACAAGGAGCTGGTGAATAGTGTTTGAATTTGGTGTTTTTAAAACCAGAATTTATAAAAGGCAACCAAACAAGAAAAACTGAGTTTAGAGAAAGTAAAAACAGAGAAAATGGTAACCAAAAGGAGCGTTAGTTGGGGGCCCTAACAAGTTGCATTGTCTATTTTTGCTGTATTCTTATTTCGGTTGTCATATAGCAGTCAAATAACACCTCGGCCAAAGTAGGATAGAACAAACATTCGAAGCCACTATTTACTATTCGAACAATAAGTATTTCTACTTTGATTATGCACGACTTCTCGATATATAGGCAGTCTAAAACTATCTTCCCTTTTTTTTTGGTTAATGCACTAGATGCCGTCTATTGTTCCTTAAAAATGACCTCAGAGCTTAAAGGATAGGCTTACTGAATGAAACTCCAGTTATACAAAGTACCAAGGCAAGGTTGTGTATGACACTTCGGACAAATTTTGTCCTCTTAAAGATACATTTGATTTAAGCGCAAGTATATGCTTACGTTCATGTTTTAGGAGCATATAAAGCATCTTCTATAAAAAGTAATTTCTTCTACAAATTGAAGTAAAACAAAGTTAAATGCCGTTACATCAAGCTTGTAAGTTGGGCATCCTAATAACCAATTATAAACTCTGTTACGTGAACAAGGATGCAAGACAAAAGATATGTATTTGGGTGCAGCTATGAATGTATAGGACGACAAACCTCCCATCTGGTCTCATGCCTTCATTACAACTCCTGTTGTCTTTCCTTTGCTATGAATATGCATGTTACAGAAGAAGCTTCTTTCTCAATATCCAAGATTTGATGGGGAAAAAAAAGTTTCTTTGTGTGTGGAAAATGAAGAATCACTTTTAGAAATAACAGCCAAAGAAAAGTAGCAGTATGCATCCAAGGATGTCCATGAATCTAGGGTTCCGCAATGCATTTGACAGGAACTCAATTTCCTTCTGAAAAAGTACATGCTACTTAGAGGGAGGGGAAGGCAGTTACCCATCTCCCCCTGTCTAATCATTCTCTCTCAAGCTTAAAAACATCAGTGTCTTTCCTATGTCAATGTGTTGCTATTTCTTTTTTGCTTAAAAGCAGATTTTTGCACATAGTGCTTCTAGCTTATTGTAAGATTGGAAGAAAGCAGACTCATCTTTGGCAGGCTAGTCCATTGGATCATCAGCCTCCCCACCGCACCCCATACCCCCCAATCCCACGAGGGATATATAGAATGACATGTGTACATGTGCATGAAGATAGATATAGGAAAGCCAATTCTCCAGCAACAGACATGAAGTATCAAAAATCATAATGAAGATGTAATTTGGGTGTGGCGGTTGTGGGGGGGGGGGGGGGAGCATCTTATAATTGCCTAAGCATTATCGTATTTAATTCTGGCCTTAATCTTTGATATCTATCATCTTCTAATTAGTATCACTTTGCCTATAGCTTGTATTCCGCACTGCTGCCGTTAAAACTTTCGACACAAATCTCTCCTCTGGACTTATAGAATAAAAAACTTAAAGTTCCAGCCATTGGACAAAATTAGGCCCACCTTTGAAAGATCCCCGACTAGTTTGGGACAAGCTTAGATGATGATGATGATGATGAAAGAAACCTCAAAAAAATAAGGTTCAAGGCTAATGTGGAGTCAAGTATTCATCACGGAAACCAAAGGGGAATAATCTGCAGGACTCCAAAAATTAAGACTTTGGCGGCTTAAGAGTTGTCGACCGTCATGAATAATCATTGATGGGGTTGGAGAGTAGAGAAAGCATAACAACATGGAACTCTGTAACGGTATACAATATCAAGTGTCGCAGTATAGGCAATAACCAAGGCAAGAAGACATGAAATAGAGCTTATAATGGCGAATCAAACTAAAGAGTTGATGGTATATCTATGGTGAGGTTTGTAAGTTTTGTGTTTTATCTAATCAACACCCATTTGTGCTTTACTAAACTCCATATTGATCCGAACATTTCAAGAAACAAAATGTTCCTCTAAGACATGATGGAGGCATTTATACAAATAACTCAACTACAAACCCGTAACCGGTATAATCAGAACGGGACCAACGAATTCAAACAAAAGCTAAGATGCATAACGCTCGAATGTGGGTTCTCGTGTGCTATTAATTAGAAAACTGTATAAGAGAATCAGTACCGAATTGGCACAAATTTGGCGACTTTTTGCACGTTTAGACCTTAAAAATGACCCATAAAGAAAAGGGATTCTATTTTAGGTTCGATCAGGTGAGAGAGTTCAGAGGACACAAAATACCTGGAGATTGGCTGTGGAGCTTGAAGAAGATGAATCGCGAGAGAGCTTTAAGATGTGAGGAGTGATTTGCCGAAAAGGAGACGCTCCGAGAACAAGAGAGTGCGTGTTAGACTGTTGGTGTTTTTAGGTCAGCAACTCAGCCCCGTCAAAAGAGAAAAACGAAAGAAAAAAATTTTGCTGCTAGATTGTTGATGGGAGTAGATAGAATAGGGCTAATTACACCTATGTCCCTGAGGTTTGGGGGTAATTACACTTAAGGACACAAAGTTTTAAAATGTAACATTCCGTGACCAAACATGTTTCAAATGTATCAGCCGTGTCCATCCGTTAGGGTTCCGTCCAAAAAGTGTATTTTTTTGCTGATGTCATCAATACATATTTTTAAAATGACGATACTACCCCTTTTTAAATTAAAAATTCAAGCCTTAATTAAAGATTAGGATTTTAAAATCCAAAATTAGGGTTTCGTTGAAACCCTAATTTGCAAATTAGGGTTTTCCCGAAACCCTAATTTCCAAATTAGGTCCAATCCCTCACCCCCGGCAGCCCCTTCCCTCCCCGCCGGCAGTCCCCTTCCCCGCCGGTAGCCCCTTCCCTCACCCCGGCAGCCCCTTCCTTCCCTGCCGGCAGCCCCTTCCCTCCCCGCCGGCAGTCCCCTTCCCTCACCCTGACAGCCTCTTCCTTCCCCGCCGACAACCCATTCCCTCACCCCAGCAGCCCCTTCCCTCCCCACCGGCAGTCCCCTTCCCCGCCGACAGCCCCTTCCCTCACCCCGACAACCTCTTCACTCCTCGTCGGCAGTCCCCTTCCCCGTCAACAGCCCCTTCCCTCACCCCGGCAACCTCTTCACTCCCCGCCGACAGTCCCCTTCCCCGCCGACAGCCCATTCCCTCACCCCGGCAACCTCTTCCCTCCCCGCCGGCAGTCCCCTTCCCTACCGACAGCCCCTTCCCTCACCCTGGCAGCCCCCTTCTCCTCCGGCAGTCCCTTATGTTATTCGCCGAACAAAGCAGATCCACCACCGGTGACGTCGCCATCGCTCTTCCCCTCCATCTCTTCTCTTCTCCCCCGCAGCAGGGGTGTGGCAATTGGGGGCTGTCCTTGACCCCGTTCCGTTCATGCAGAAGTGACAGAAATGGGGTTGGGGGTGGGGGCGAGGGGGTGGGGGCGCGGGGGGGGGGTGTGTGTGGGTGCTGGGTGTGGGGAGAGGAAGAATAATCAGTAATTAAGTGGGTAATTTATTTTAAAGTCAGGGGTAATAAAGTCATTTTGTTAAAACCGTTAGAATTTTTAGGGTTCCGTTTGTCAACGGACATAAGTGTTACATTTTGAAACTTTGTGTCCTCGAGTGTAATTACCCCCAAACCTCAGGGACATAGGTGTAATTAGCCCTAGAAAATAATAGTAATAATTTTAGTGACGTTTTTACTATCATTTAGAAATATATAACAACCATTAACGTTATAACTACCCCTATGTTATGCGAAGCCTCACTATTGAGATGTCAAATGGGCTGGGCGGCCCACGGGATGGCCTGACCCGGCCCGAAAAAAGCTCGGGCTGGCCCGGCCCGCTAATGTACAGTGCAGGCTCAAAAATAGAGGGCCTTGGACCTGGGCTTGGACCAGGCCAAGGTTTCACCAAAAATGGCCAGGGTCAGGCCCGGCCTTAAAAAAGCCCGAAATTGGCCTGGTGCACACATCTCCAGACTCCAGCACTCCAACCAAACTCCCAAAAAACCAATTTCTCATGTCTCAACCTCCACTCCCACGTAGCTTTTTAACTCCTTTCTTCTTCTAATCAAAGTTCCAGTCAATCATGGCAGAACCCCAAAGCCCCACCACCAACTATGATATAATAATCTTGGGCGCATCAGGCTTCACAAGCAAGTACGTAGTGAGAGAAGCCCTGAAATTCCTCAACACCCCATCTTCCCCGATCAAAACCCTGGCCCTAGCCAGCCGCAATCCACACGCTAGCCTGGGCATCCCACCCCCAATGTCGTCAATTGCCGTTGAATCTACAAAATCAAAAGCAGAGTCGACAATATGCAAGAGCAGCGAAATCTATAGTCTTTGACTACCACTTCAATTCATCAACCTAAGGCAAATCTGAACCAATGCAACATAAAAGCATTAAAACCACAGGAACACGAGGCATGCTTGTTGTCGCAATTAATTCTGGTTAATTTCGACAAACCGCAGGAACATGAGGCATGCTCATCATCGCAGTTAATTCCGATTACCTTTCTGAGCTGGATCGTGAGAGGAGAAGTAGAGGACGGAGAAGCAAAGAACGGTGAGAATCGGAATGAGGTGCAAGCTTTTTAGGTTTGGGAAGGGACTTGCGATGAGGCTTCTGTGACTTGCGTTCTTCGCCGTCAGCGGCGAGCGAAGATGATTGGTGGTCCTTCTTCTGGTCTTGTGTGATAAGGTGGTTGTCTTCTTTGACGATTGCATGAGTGTGGAGTTTGGAAGATGGTGAACCTAGAGATTGCCTCTGCTGCTCTGCATTTTGAATGATAAAGAGAGAGAAGCATGCGAGGTTTGCTTAGTGAGCTTCTTTGACGTTGTTGTTTTTGGGCCCGGCCCAAGCCTGGCCCTAAATATTGGGCCTAGGGCCAGGGCTTGGACTGGGCCCATATATCCCATATTTCAGACCCGGCCCGACCCGTTTTCCAATCATCAAGGCCCACCCCGCCGTTTTTGTTGGAAGCCCGTTGGGCTCGGTCTGGGCCGGCCCATTGACATCTCTACCTCACCATTGCGAGACTGAGGGTCACGTCACATCATGCCGACTTAAAGGCTTCCGTCAAGTTCTCATAGAGGTGGACTTTGGAAAGGGAGATACAAATCAAAAAGGGCCATCGGCCTCAAGGTCCTCACATGCGAAGCTTTGGCTATTCTCAAGACCTCAAACCCTTTATGTTGAGAACTATCTCCGCCATGTGATTCAAGTTTGCAATCCAATTTCTATGATGCTATTGTTGCTCGTGTAATGGAATGTGATGCTTAAATTATTTATTTTAGAGCATAAATTGAAAAGAAAAACAGAGGTGTAGAGAGAATACTAACCTCGATCTAGAGTTGCGAAGGACAGAAAGCAATGGCGGCGGCAAGTGGCGACAGTAGGGAGCGTGGTAGCCACGGCAGCGGGGAGAGGCATGGAGGCGACAGAGAGTGGCGCTGTGGCGAAGAGCAATTGGATGTCGGGGGAGGGGGCGGCAGTGGGAGAAGGGGAAAAAATTGAATTCTAATGAAGTATTAAATCAAACCCACAATTACCGAATTATTTATGGTCGTCACTAGTAATTTGACACATAAATTCATCGTTAAAAATAATAGGATCAATTTTTTGTCACTAAATTATATTCCAATTTTGGGGCTTAGTATCACCTAATCGGGTGGAGGAAAAAGTGTGAGGCAGCCAAATTCCGTCACTAAAAACCTTTTTCTTATAATGTTAGGTGGCAAAACGATAAGATTGTTTATACTAAAAAGTGATCATCATCAGATTTTTACCCGTTACACAATGCATGCTCTACCTTCCGCTCAAATATATAGTGCCGCAAAATAACTTGATAAGTGATTGTTCTTGTTGATTATCCTTTAATGGGGACTAAAACTGGGTGTTTGGAATTAGTTTTTGAATGGGCAAACCTGATTTAATCTATATTAAATCATGAATGTGGTATGTACATGTTTGGTTACAAAGAATAAGAGATTTAATTTGTCTCAAAAGGTTAAAAATTTATTTAATCTATAATTCTGGAAAGCGAGGATTATATTTTCTCATAATCAGTTATGACCTTCTGATTTATCATACGATCTTCATATTTCTTACAAAAAGACATCTCATAGCTTTTAACTAATATGAGATTAAAGATGTTTAACTTAAAATGAGAAGTAACAACTTTTTAGGTGGGTAAAAATATTTTTTTTTATGTAATAGTTATTTATAAATGATAGTTATGTTACATTATTTCAGTAAGTGAATATTATAACTTCATTATTAAGTGTCATTGGTGGTCATTTTTGTCAGAGTAAAACTAATTTAAACAGTTTTTAGCCAAACACTTAACTTTAAGTTATTTTACGACTACTTTTGCCACACAACAAATTGATTTTGCTTAAATTATATTAAATCTAATTCTGAAAACTGATTAAAATTTAAGCTGAAATATACTAGTTAGATCGGTCCAAAACAGGCTCTAAGCCACGTTTATCCCGAGGGGTTGGGGGTTAGGGGTTAAGGGCGGGGGGGGGGGGGGGGGGCACATGTCTCCTTACGCTGTATTTCTATTTGGTAGCATAAATACGTTTATTCTCCTAGATGGAACAATAAACATTACCATTGACCTGTCCAAACTCTACCAACTTATTTATTCCACCAACACTTAAACCAATCCTTCAACAACCTACGTTTATACACACGAAACTCGTGTTCAAGGCATAGCCTTACCCCTCTTGTTCTATCTCAAAATTAACCTCGTTTTCACCCCCTTCTCATATCAAACTAAGACAAATAGGTTCCAATGTGTCATGGATTTGGCAAATTTCACCTGTACATGGCACATTTGCTACCGACCCCTCGTGGTATCATTACAACAAGGTTGTGTTCCGTACCTCGGACAAGAGTTCCAAACAAGATAAAGTAATCCTATTTAGCGTTTGACAACGCATTTAATGGTGAATAACCTATCTGTTGGATTGCTTTATTTTCATTGGAGTAAGGTGGTTTTATTTTTATCCAAGGCCATTGGGATACAAAATGATGGGCCATTACAAAAGGAAATGAGCACCTCACCCAGCACTTAGCAGAGCACCTCGTGATATAATCCATCATCACTGCAGTCATTTTTCTGTGACTGTCTTTACTTGTCATTTGAGGTGAGGGCGGAGACAAAACTGTTGGTGCCGTGGTGGTTTTCGTTCACATGAAAGTGTGTAGGTGCACCGGGGAAAGGGGGGGATTGGCATGTGGCGATTGGTTGGGGTGGGTGGTGAAGGTTGGTGGTGGATGGGGCAAGTTATAATCTGTGGGCTATGGAGGATGAGGCGATTGGGGGTAGAAGATGGATGTTAGTGGTTATTGGTGGTGGTTGTGCGTTCGGATGGTGGTGGGCTCGTTGATGCGGTGGCGTGTTCATAGTGTGGTGGTGGATTTAGGACGGCAGTTATTGCCGATGGTAAAAGGCGGGCTAGGTGGTTTGTGGGCGGTCATGGTGGTTTTGAGCTTGCAAGAGGTGACTGGGCTGTTGTAGGGTGGTGTTTGTCGGTGTTGTGCATTTATATGGTGGCTTTCTGTCGACGTGAAGAATGCAAGGTAAACATTATCGATGCTTATCCAGCCTTTAATACGAATTTGGTCCAAACGTGGCATAAGATTTATATCTTGTCCAGCCTTATCCGACAGGTTCGTTTCATGGGCTTATCCGAATATATTATGTCCTATTCGATTGAATAAATTTGCGCATTAAAAGCAGTATAAGGATTATAATTCCGTCATGTAGCTGAGAGAAAAAACTTCATAATTCCTAAAACTTCAAGTTTGTCTCATTTTTTTCAAAAATTAACTCAAAGCGAGCTTATAAACTAGCGAACAAGACTCAACCGAGATAATATGGTTGATCTCATAACTTACTATTAACTAGCGAGTCATCTCAAAAGTTTTCATTAACACATTTTTGTAAATGTAAATCACACACACACTATTTTTAGTCCATGTCCATCAGTTTAATAAATGTGATTACAAAGCATTAATTATCTCAAACTCGTAAATGTGACTTAGTAATTAAACTCACTATTTTTAGTCCATGTCCGTCACTTGCAAAGCGAGTGACGTGTTTGACTCCATTAGCCAACGACTGAACTCCAAAGTCCAAAGCAACCAGTAGCCCAGCCCCACGCCACGCCACGCCACGCCCCGCCCAGCCCATCGTCCACCACGTTTCATATTTTCCTCATTTACAATAATACCCTTGCATCCCCCCAATAAAATTCCCTCAACGGAAACATAAAACTGTGGCCTTTTCTGTCCTTTTCTTTTACCCTCCATTTGCTAAAAAAATATCATCTTCCATACCCGTACAAAGCTCCTCCATATCTCACTGACCATCTCCGTCTCCACTCTCTGTCATCCGCCGCCGCCGCCGACGACGACATGGCCGTGCTCGGTAACCTAGCCCTGCTGCTCGACCTAACCTCCCCTCTCACTGTTGTGCTCGACCGCAAGAATCGCTCTCTCCCTTCCGACGTCGTTTCCATCCTGTTCAGAAAAGACCCTAGCTCTCACAACCACCACCAGCAGCAGCAGAACCCAAACCCTTACGCGTCTCTAGCCGTCAACGGCTTCGAAATCGACAAGGAGACACGCCATCAGAGGCTAGGGGTCCGAGGGAAGGCGAATTTTTCGAAGGTGGATTACGAGAGCTCGAGCGACGATGACGGGAGTGGTAACGGTAACGGAAATGGGAACGGATACGACGATGAGGATGACGCGGCGGCTGCGTTTGATTGGGAGAAGGAGATGAGGAAGAGAGTGAAGCAGATCGAGGAGATGAGGGAGCTGGAGAAGAAGGCGGAAGAGTTGCAGAGCCGGGTGGGTGACGATGAAGAAGGAGGTGGTGGAGAGGGCGGCGGTGAAGAGACGGAGGAGCAGAAGCGGATGCGAGTGCGGAAAGAGCTTGAAAAGGTGAGCTCCACTTTCTCTGCAATGAATTTATATGCATTCACAGTCATGTGAATCAACTTGTTGGGATGCGGTAGAGGAAATAATTCCATGTTTACATAACTTGACCAGGCGAGGAGTTTATTACCTTAGTGTTTGTATTGTCAATTTATATGTCCCAGTTAAATGTTTCTAGTGTCATTCTTTATATCCCCAGGGAGAGGATTTAGCAGTGCTAAGCACTTTGTCCAATATCTCGTATGCCCTGTATCGAAAGGAGAGAAGATTGACCTAAAAGTATGTTATTACACAACTATACTTGATTGTCCAGATGATGAGACCTGGTGCTGCTAATGTGACTGATGTAGCCTCTCGGGCTCTCCACAAAAAGTTTGAGTGAGGCTGTGTATCAGCCCTGCCTACACTGTACAATGGGGAATGGCTGGCCCTTTTAACGTTTTTGATAGTAAATTGGCTATGTACTTATCAAAAAATAAAACAAAGGGGCTATTATTATGTTTTGACAGATCTGGAAACTTTAGAATTGTAGTCTGAAAGATTGACATATTGGGTGAGGCTTGTGCATGGGACTGCCCTTATAGCTTTGTTGTAGTGAATTGGCTATAACATTATTTTGTGCCGGATCTGGAAACTGTAGTCTGACAGTTTGGCAGATGGTGACTGAATTGGGGAGCAATTGATGTCGACAGTGTAGGATTTGATGGTTACAGTGATGTTTGGTACATTGTTTTTGTGTACTGTTGGTAGCTAAGCAAATCTTCTTGTTTTGATATGGGAAAATAGGTGGCTAAGGAGCAAGCAGAGAGGAGAAAAACTGCTCAGTTGATGTTTGATTTGGGTCAGAAGGCTTATGGCAAGGGTATGTATGGACGTGCCATCGAGTTTCTGGAAGGCGCCCTCACGATCATTCCCAGGCCCACTGTGTTTGGTGGTGAGGTTGGTTTCACACGATAAAAAGACGATTCATGTTGAAATTTGGCTATTGTTGTGCAGATGGTTGATGACGGACTAATGTGAACCTATGGTTCTGGTTTCAGATACAAATATGGCTTGCTATGGCTTATGAAGCTAACAACCGCCATGCAGATTGTATTGATCTTTACAGACAGTTGGAAAATAATCACCCCAGTGTCAGCATCCGCCGCCAGGCTGCGGAGCTACGATACATCTTGCAAGCACCTAAGCTTAAGATATCCCAGGAAGAGATGGTAACCATTCCATTGATAGGTTCTAGCTATGACAGGTGACTTTGCATAAATATTTCTCCATTTCATTGATATTCTTGCCTTGCTCTGTTGAATGTATCAGACATCTCAGGCATGGTGATTGAGATAATAACTAGCATCGTATGGTCTCTCATAGGAATCTATTAATATCATTGAAGTAGAAGGCGCTAACTGGCATAAGTGCATTTAGTGGAGAAGCAAGCCAAGCAACAAAATTGTATAACGGATTCACAGTTCAAACATGCTTGGTCCAATCTTTCATGAAATAGGCAGCACGAGTGTCAAAGTATAGTGACTGCTTTAGAATAACAACACAAATGTGCATTTTGGAGCTAAGTCTTCCATTTATGCTTACTTGACTGCTCCCCGTCCTTGGGATAACTATAAATGTTGCCGTATTGTGCATTTGATCAATAGTTGACCCAGCCTCTTGTTCTGAATAGATGTCCCTTCAGTTCAGGCAAAAGCACAATGTGGCTGATATACTAATTTTCAGAGGCTAGGGGGAACTCTTCGAATATGTGTGTGTTGGGGCACCCCGCTTCGGGGTTGGGGGGTGGGGTTATGTTAGCGGATGTCTTTCTCTCACTCCTTATAGCAAGGGAGGGAATCCATTGTTCTAGATATCCTCCTATAGTTTTGTTGATTTCCTACGAGTTCAAGTTTAACGCCAGTCTTGCATTCAGCTGGTGCAGCAGGAATTCCGAGTATTCTAGAAGGAATCCTAGAAGCATATATCTTGCCTAAATATATCTCGCTCAGTATTCCCTTTTGTCGAATATAATTTCATAGAACATGGTTCAAAATACGGAAGTTAAAGTGTTCGACACATGGAAACATTCTCTCCACAGTAGTGGAGTTAAAGTGGGAGCTTGTACATTTGAGAAGGCTTGTGGTTAAGAAATTTGTGGTTAAGAAATTTGTGGAAGGGGTAGGAATCTCGTAGCTTTAATTGGTTAATTTGCCTTATCGGCTCTTAGTTGTGTGTGCTCGTAAACTTTCCCTGTCTATTTTCACAGAAGTCAGATAGGCTTGTTTTATGTCAAGTCCTGTTGCTCTGTACCACCTCTCAGTGGTCGAGCTTTATCTTCAGTTCTTTACGTGCAAAGGGATGAACAGGATACTTTCTATTCCCCAGTAGCAAGGAAGATGTGGCTTTCTACTCAGCCATCTTGTTACTCATTGGGCCATGCCTGGCTCGATCATGGAGTTGTTAGATAGAAGAAAGATGAGTATGAGGCATTTGGTCTGTTGCATGTGTTTTGGAGCATGTGGTGTGAGAATGAGGGGAACAATTGGACAGCAGTGTCTAGTTTTAAGGCTTTTCTTTTTGCACACTGTTCGCATACTTTGTGTGCATGAGTTGGGTCCCTATTTCTGGTGCTTGTTGATATGTAATGGCTTATTAAAATGGAATAAGGATACCCACGAAGGTGTGGTTAAAGATTATAGGCAGTATGAGGGACTAAGGCAGAGACAATGAAGCGATCAGAATATTTAATCGCAATATCATTTACTTGGGAAGCACTTATTATTAGATTGTACTGTGAGGTAGTGCTTCTTGTCATCTTAATCTGTTCTAGAGCAGCCTCTTTACATTATTTTCTGTTAGAGCTTCGAGAGGGAAAGAAATATGTTTGATCTCGACTCACAAATTACATAACAGTCTACTTTTTGGTAAGTTTAAAGGCTGTGAATAGAGGCATCCTTTTAACTTCTGCGCAAGCTGAATGTGTATATGTGGATGGAGTTCAATATACATTTATGGGGTGCATGAGAATTATTTCATGTGGCTAGGTGGCCTGGGGTGCCATCTCAGTGCCTTTCAGTTCCTTCTTTAACCCCAACTCATTGTTTAGAGGGCCCAAGCCCCCAGGTGATAAAAGAACCCGGGCTAGTAAAATTTTAATTTCTGACCACTGTTTGATTCTCCGTATAAATTAAACAAAAAGATAACTATCTCAATGGCCACAAATTTTGGGAGAAAACCATTTAGGAAATTGATAGGCGCAATGCAATTCAACTGTTTGTTTGGCCTTTTTGTCAAGTACTTGGCGGAAAGACCTTGCCCTGGGCTGGTGGTCCTTTTCTTTGACGGGAAGCTAAACTCTTGACTCAAAAACTAGGCATATGAGTAATAGAGCGGTAGTCCAGATTGTGTTAAAAGGATGCGAGCTTGTTTGAAATGAGTACTCTCTTTCCAAAGGCTGCGGCCTTTCATTCTGCGCTTTTTGTCTTTCCTTTTTATTTTTGCATCTTGTCGTATTTATGAGATACGCTATGTAAGATGATAGGGTTGGTAGTTCAAACTTCTTAGCTTCATAGTCGAATAGGCCATTATTGAGCGAGGTGTATATCCCCTGTCGCCTGTTTTCAAAATTGTCACGTGATAATAAGATTATCTCTGTTGCTGCTGTTTTACAGCTATGCGGGGACATGGAGTGATAAATACAAGGACAGAGATGAAAGGAGTAGTGTGTCGACAACCAACCAGCTTCCATCAACTAAAGACTATTTGGGGGATTTTTTGGTGTGGCGGCCACCAGTTGATTTTGAGAAGAACCAAGCTTTCTGGATAGCGTTGACATTATGGCTGGGTTTAGTTGGAGCTGCACTCTTTATTCAACGATGAATGCTACAGATTCCATATATTCTTTGGTGAATTTACTGTCTCAATTGCTGTATCTGTAAAAATTTCGTACTCTAGACCACGTTGTGATATATAGTGCATGTACATAAGCAAAATGTAATTGACCTTGATTTTACTATTAGCTGCTATTTACTCTAATGTTCTACGTGGGCATCTTCCGAAATCTCCACAATAATAAGGCAAATCAAATGTAGCTTTAGCTCATATCTTACATTCTGCAGATTTGCATGCTCGTTGAGTAGACTTCTTTTTTTGAACGTCCATTTGCTATAATTTGGAATCGGAATTCTAGTCCGCGGATTGAACCCCAGGAAAGAATAGCGTAGTCCAAAGGCAACTGCAGCTACTCGAAGGAAACTGACTTTTAAGAGCCAAATGCACCCGAGAACTTTGCCCTCGAAGAGGTAAACCAGCTTATTTGTTCGAAGACCATTTCTGACAGGAATTCCTTCCAATTTTCTTGAATTGTTGGTCTAGGATGTAAGAATAGCAGCGTAATTGTGCAAAGCGGTTGCTCGTGACTTTCGAGGACAAATTTCTTTTAAGAAGAGAAATGTTGCGGCCCAAATTTGAAGGGGTGCTTCGAAACTAGGGTTCGTTTGACAAATTTTTTTTTTTGATTTTCAGTGTTTAAAGAGTAGTTTTTAAAGAACAGCTTAATTTTATTTTTTTTTACAAAAACAAGTGGGTGTTTGATAACTTTTTTTTTTTTTGTGTTTGGTAACCCTTTTTATTTTGACTTTTTTTTTTTGGTGGTTTGCGGTGGCGGTGGTGGTGGTGGGGCGTGGCGGTGGTGGGGCGTAGCGGTGGTCGACAGTGGTGGTGGCCGGCTGTGGCTGGTGGCAGCCGGCGGCCGGAGGTGGCCGCCGGCGGTGGCAGCCGGCAGCCAGCGGCCGGAGGTGGCTGCCGGCAGCCAGCGGCCGGAGGTGGCTGCCGACAGTCGCCGGTGGCTGCCGGCGGTGGTTGCCGGCGGTGGTTGCCGGCGGTGGGAGGGTGTTGGTGGTGGTCTCCAAAAAAAAAAACCAAAAGTGAAAAAAAAAAATCAATTTCTGGAGTTTTTTTTTTACTCTGCAGTTTAAAAACTGGTTTTTTAA
This sequence comes from Escallonia herrerae, assembly GCA_033070095.1. Taxonomy (NCBI): domain Eukaryota; kingdom Viridiplantae; phylum Streptophyta; class Magnoliopsida; order Escalloniales; family Escalloniaceae; genus Escallonia; species Escallonia herrerae. Next base: position 1,075,295 of record JAVXUP010000028.1, on the reverse strand, counting down.
ATTGGAGAAAGAAAAAAAAAATGGTTACCAAACGCACTTTTTTTTTCCAGTTTCCAAAACTGGAAAAAAAAGTTGCGTCAAACGTGGCCTAAATTTGCAATATTTGGACTCGGGGCGTTGCAGTTATCCAAAAAACTGAAACATGTGATTTTGAACGTTATGGTAAAGGAATTGCTAGAATAAGGATCATCTGCTGTATAATATTTCAGTATCTATATCTATACTCTATACCACTTATAAAAGTGTGAATGTGTGAATCATTTTTTGGACAAGAATATCCTTCATATATTTTTGAATCACTCAATTGCTATTTCAAGTACAATTATCATGCCTAAAATTTAGGTTCTTTTAATAAGTCCACATTTTTCACTTTAATAAAAGTTACAATTAATAGATAGATGTCTCTATACTTCTCATGACACTCTCATTTAATATATGAATGTATTTTAATGTCCTTTACAACTTGATGCTTGGTATAGATTTATATTAATGTCATTTATGACATGATACTTGGTGTAGAATAGGATCTGAAACACATGACTATAGCATCTTATATACTAATTTCAACAATTTTTTTTAAATGACCATTAGTTAATAATGGTTTTTGCTTACTATAGATGAATTCCACTCTCATTTTCTCTTAACAGATAATTGGTTCTATCTTTTATGTTGGCAATGTAAATTTGGTAATACAATTCAATGGAAGAGATAAGGCAAAAAATTAGACATGCTTAAACTTTTTCACTCTCGTGCATTTTGATGTAAGACATAATGTCGTGTGTGTGCGTGTGCACGCGTCTGAGAGTGTGCATGTGTATAGTGGATATGTATAATTTTTTGTATTTAGACACAACTGCCCTTATTACCTATTACATCAATACTTTTCAAATGTTACCACCTCGGTAATTGTTGGCTTATCTCAAATCGCTGTCACGTTCCCTTTTCATGTAAACTACTCTACATCTTCGAACATCTCCCATAATTTAATTATTATAACTTCTCCATCTCCTCTATGTCAAGTGGCATAATGATTCTATATCTAAAGTTTGTTTAGAGGTAACTTAATTCTATATTCTTAAGCTTAGTTGCTTAATATAACGAACACTAATATCCTTTTTGAGTATGTAAGTTCAAAATGAGTGTTGATTTAAGAATATATCTACGGTAAGCTCCCTAAGCCCTTCTAATATTTACAAACTTTGGCTTTTTATAGGACAAGGCATAATAATAATAATAATAATAATAATAATAATAATAGGGTTTATTTTAGGTGTACCATACATATCACATTATTATCAGCATCAAGATTCTATTTTCTTTGCCGGGAAAAAAATGTTTTACAGATAAAATGATGGGAGTCATATTCGATGTTAAATGACTAATATGCAATATGATTGACAGAGATTGTGTCTAAGTCGTTAATAACTTTGAAAATATCCCATGTACTAGATACAGAGAGCTATCGAATATAGAGTGAGACACTCAACCCTCCAAAACAAATTTATTAAGATATTTATTACAAAATTCTGAATATATAAATGTTATTTGACTATATGTATGGTTTGAATCTTCTATTCTTGTATGTGATGAAGTCACTTTCTTGCTTCAAATTATGTCTTAGAAGCTTAATCAAAGAGAAAAGTGAATGAAAATCATTGCTAAGAGTTAAAAAATATATTAGATAAGAGAAAATTATTTGTGAATCACATAAATAAAAAATCTATTCGTAGCCACGCAAAAATAGCATGGCCGAAAATAACTTACAAAGTTGTGATTTCAATCATTTGCTGTTGAGAAATTACCACAGTATTTTTTTTATTTAAAAAAGTTGAAGTTACATGTCAATGACTCATTTATAATGAAATAAGAACTGCAGCGTGCTTGAGGCCCTAGTCAAATACTTCTTCTTATTTATAAAACTACACATGTTTTTCTGAAATTTGTATGCAATCGTTATAATTTTTAGCTGTTTTCTAAAAGCAAAGCACATTATTGTTTTACAAATCTGAACCATCCTCCATACTATCTTTTGATTCTATTCTTACTCCAAAGTCCTATTACGCATCCACTTGAATTTTTTTATACTATATTCTTCTAATTTAAATGAGAATAATGGACAATATTCAAATCATACGTTACTTGAAAATTATCGAGATAAAACGCACTCAATTGTGGAGAACTATACTTGTATAAATGGTAAGAGTTGCACTCAGTCCATGTTAGTAAAGTAATTATTTAAGTACACTCATACGACACACAGAAAAAGAAACCAAAGTTCTTGAAGTAAATGTAGTGAAATTTTTTTTGGCATATTGCAACTTAAGTAGAAAAGTTAACGTGACTAAATAGTATATAAGTATTCACATTAACTAAAAATGGACATCAAAATGATCTAAAGTATATACCATTTAGCTTAAGTTAGTGTTCGAGAAATACAACTATCATAATCTTTAATAGATAAAACACTTTTAGTATCAACTAGACGTCAAACACTCTAATTACATTGATACAACAAGAATGTATATCTCTATCTCTAATACTGGTCCAATATTATTTTCCGATTGACCGGTAGAACATGAGAGGGATTATTGAAATACTTGGACCACTAGGTTTATCTGAAGAGACTACAACCCTTGATATCAGCAGACTGTTATTTCGTGACTTGGTAAATTTTGACATTAAGTTATTTTTCAATCTTATACGTAACATACGTGGTTGAAATATACTTGTTCCATGTTTATGAATGTCTTCTATGAACAAAATATTTTGACTTGTGCTCATATTCTCATATGTCAGTTGCTTAGCAACCGATATGTTGAATAACATATATACTTCTCTTAATATTTTACTTGATTTTTTATATCATGCATATTAATTTTTTTTAACTATGAACCCTTTGAATATTGGTGTTCACGTGCATCGCACGTGTACTCAACTAGTACTACCTATAAAGTACGAATGTCGTAAATCATTTCTGAACGATTATGTCCTCTGTTAATTATCTCAATAAAACTTTTACCCTCTATTTATGACTCCCTATTAAATTTGGTTGAAATTAAATGAATATTGGATAATGAATCTAATTATAAATATTGGGAAATGAAAAGTCAGATGAGAAAGAAAAACAAAACAAAAAAAATTCTTTATTACTCCCTTTTTAATTTGGTTGAAATGAAATAAATAGTGGATAATGAATTGGGTAATGAGAGTTGTGATTATTTTTTTTTACATTTTTAGGTTAGCAGACAATTAACCAATTGACAAATTAAAAAATAAAAATAAAGTAAAAAAATTGAAATACGTGAAATATCAGTTAAGAAACAAAAGTTAAATATGCAAAAAAATGGAATAAAATAAGGCTTAAATATGGTGCAAATTTGAACTGAAAATTTATTCAGTTACGTACATGGTCTTGAAAATTACAAATCTTAAGTATATACTATAAACCAATTTAACTGATTACAAAAAATAAAGACGTAGATTTATTTTTTTAATTTCTCTATTTACTTTTCTTTTCAGCAACACCGTCAAATATTTTTTCAATTTAGAAGTCTACAAAGAATATTTTCAAATATTGAATGGATTACAATTGCGAATATCAAATATACATTTATTTTCTAAACAAGTCACATAAGAAATATGAATATAATTTAATGATATTATTTTGATTCAAAAAAAAATAATGACATCAATTCAAAAATTACTTCCGATAGCGTCTACGTGCAGCAACGCACATGCTCAATAGTAGTTATTGATAAAAGGTTATAAGTGAAAATTTTTGTCGCTGTTGCTAGTGTATTTTAGCGACAAAATGTTACCATTTAAAAGCGCATATTGGAAGGTACAAGTAAAAGGAATCAAACCCAATACCACTATGCCTGCTACCGCGATCGGTTGCATTCGAAATCTTTCCATATGTTGTTATCTCAAAGAGTCGGAGTGCAGCTCTCCAGCAGCAAGCCTGGCCCAACTTTGGTCCGAAAGTGCATTTCTCTGTAGACGTCACTCTCTAAGTAACAAAGCCCACCCAACAATAACAGGAGGACAAAACCGTAAAACAAATCACCCAGACCCTAACCCTACCCCCATACCCGAATAAACTCCCCCAAACCCTAGCATCACTATTATCACATCCCAAACAGCAAACCCCAGCCGCCGCCATGACGACCAGCCTGAAGAAGAACCGGAAGAAGCGGGGCCACGTCTCAGCCGGCCACGGCCGTATCGGCAAGCACCGTAAGCATCCCGGCGGCCGCGGAAACGCCGGTGGCATGCACCACCACCGCATTCTCTTCGACAAGTATCACCCGGGCTACTTCGGCAAGGTCGGCATGCGCTACTTCCACCGCCTCCGCAACAAGTTCCACTGCCCCGTGGTCAACGTCGAGAGGCTCTGGTCGATGCTCCCTCAGGAGGCCAAGGACAAGGCGTCTCCTGGCAACGTTCCGGTCATCGACGTGACTCAGCACGGCTACTTCAAGGTGCTCGGAAAGGGCGTGATGAACGGATCGCAGCCGATCGCGGTGAAGGCGAAGCTCGTGTCGAAGACTGCCGAGAAGAAGATCAAGGAGGCCGGTGGCGCCGTCTTGCTTACCGCTTAGGTCTGAGGTTACTTTCGTCATTTTGTTTTCGATTCAGACGTTTGATCTGCAAATGAATCTGTTTAGAAAATTTTACATCTCTAGTTGGATTTTGTATGCATTATCATTTTAACGGTTGAAAATTTTGCTGAATTTGTCTCGTATTATATACGTGTTCGTTTGAGTTTGAATTCGAGTCTTTGGATTGATTGTGCAGCTTGTGGCTGATTCTACGGGGTAGTTCTGTTTAAAATCTTGGGAGTTCTGGAATATCTTTGTTTAATTTGCGATGAATCTGTTTGGGAGTTTTAGAATAGCTTTGTTTGAAATGTTATGTCTCTGGTTAAAGTTAGCATGCATTATCGTTTTGACTTTTTAAATTACACTGAATTGGTTTCTGATGATTTACTTATTAGTTATGGTTTGAGTAGTTTAGTTTTGTTGTTTGGGATAGCGTGGAATCAGCTAATACTAGTCATTTGGAGTTTGCAAATGTTGAATTTTACACTAGGAATTTATCGCTCTTTCTTACGGTTTTTGGTGGCAAATAAGGTGTGGATATCTTAAGAAGTATGGACTTTTGTGACGCAAAAATGTAGAAATTGAAGTTGGACGGTCTAGTGTTTGAGGATCCTTATTTTTTATGCCCTTGGCAGGATTAGGTTAGCTTGTGATATGAACATGATTTTTAAGATGGTAGTCTTTTTTCAAGTTTGAAGGCGTATGAGCTGTTCAGTTTACCATGATGATACCGTTGGGTACGATTCATGCATATTTGCTGGGGATTTATTCGAATTCAATTAAAACTCTTATTAGGTTTTTTTGCCCTTTCTTTGTTGGTTCTGTCGTTATATGTCAATTAGGATAGGGCAACGTCCTTTGCTGCTTAAAGCTTAGGGAAATTTTTGGCTGGCTTTCCACTCTGTTAGAAGATATGATTCTCACACTGACAATTACAAGTTGCTGAGAACCTGATCAGTTGGATGTGTGAGGCAGGATGTCACTTATGAACAAGACGTTGTATGGGACTTATTCTTACATCCATATATGGTCTTGGCCCAAGACCATGACAATTTAACAAACTTTGAACACTCGAAAAAGTTTCTGATCTAATGAGAAGTAGTAGATCCTAATTAAATATGATGATGTCATCCTTATCATTAGTGAAGGCTAAAGCAACAATGTTTTCCTCAAAGGGGAATAATAGACTCCAAATTTTTTAGAGATTCCTCCTCAATTTCATCTTCTTTGTCTATAAGGTGAAGTGAAGGAGTATATTTATTTTAAAAAATAGTAACAATTGGAGTCGGAACGCTAGCACAATGCACAACAATACAACAATCAAGTGATTAGGGATTTGGGGTTTTAGATTTTTTTGTGATTTAGATATTGATTTGTTATGCTATGAAATAAAGAACAAAAAATAATGAACGGTTGAGACGATGCCATGATGCAAAAATAAAAAAATAGGATTTTTGGGCTTTTCTTTGCGCCTCCATCGCTGCCTTGCGCCTAGGAGCCTAGGCTGCAGGGCGCAAGCCTTTTCAAAGGGGCTGCGCCTAGGCCTAGGCGAGGCGCAGGAAGCACGACTTGCGCCTAGGTGCGCGCCTTCGATAACACTGGTTTTGGGTCTTGACATAAACCATATATGGTCTTGGGTCTGTAGTCTTGACATGGTTTTTAGGGCCATGCACTCCTACAGTTTCTGTCATCGCCTATAGTGGTGTTGTAAATAAAAACCCTGCTCGTCATATCTCATTTTGGGGGCTAATAGATTGTTGTTTGTAGATTTGGTGTTAGTGACTTTTTATGACACCGATAGATTGGTGGTGGTGATGGCACACCGATAGATTGTTGGAGGAGATGACATGTTGAAGCTTTAATTTGGATGTGATACATGTATTCCGTTAAGAATCGTTCGCTTGAAGTGAGTCTTTTCCAAGTTTGAAGGCATCATTAGCTGACCTGATGGCACCAATTTTGATAGGCAATATTGAATACACAATTTATACAGCGCAATGGTGCCTATGGGAAGATGTAGAAATATCATTCATGAATGTTCGCTGAAGATATTTGGGCAACTCAACTAGAACTTCCTTTTATGATGGCTGTTCCAAAGTTGGTACCTTTGGTTTCTACTAACTAGACCTGTGCAAACATGTTTCTGGATTCCTCCTCCATGGTCGCTCCAAGCTTGGGTTTATAGTGTGAATTTCAAGTTTTGATATTCCTTTCAAAAGCTCAATAGCATTTGGTTTCCATACCCTACTCTATGGAGACTCGGTGGATGATTTGACTGGAAAAACCATGAACCTGTCCAAGAAACAGCCGGGGTTCTAAAACCATTTTCCTCTTTAGCTAGCCAAAACGGCTGACCCAGCGGTTGAACCGTCAAACTGGTGAAGCGGTAACTGATCTGACAATCTATGTGGGGTTCGGCCCAACGGTATAAATTGTGACTAACGCTGCCATTTTTTTCCCTATTCTACTGTTCATTTTCAATCTTTGGTGCGAATATGGAGTTTTTTTTGTTTAGAATGCGTGCTGTGATAAAAGTTGTGTGCTAGAATTATCCTTACTTCTTACTGTGTAATTATGATGTCAGGGTTCAATTCCGGTTGACTGGCAGTTCCAATTTGGTGAACAGTCCGTCTTGAAAAAATAGCTCTGTAGAACCAGTAAGCATTGCGCTAGGTGTTTAGTTTGGAGCAGGATGTCTCTGTAGAATTATCAGTGATCCACTCAATATATTTTCCGTTGTTCAACCTCAGAAACATCTTTATTTAACCATTATTTTCTTGGGTTGAGTTGGTTAAACCCATGAATACTTGACCCAACTTTTACCCCGAAGCAAGACTTCAGGAAAAACATACTTCCCCATTTAAAAGATACACAAAACCTGGCTAATTTTTTTTGTGACATGCATTGCAGGTTTTCTTGCATCTCGCAAAAGACACTTAAAATGCCACCGCACCACATCATGTGAGCTGGAGTATCCACTGCTTCATGAAGTCTCAATCACAAATGAAATTAGTGTCTTTTTCTTGTTTTTGTCGCTCTTAATTTAAGGACGACCACCGGTTCTCATAGATTATTGAGTTCTTACAAGGTGGGTGGAATTCATTTATTACGTTTATGGCCCCATTTCTTTCCCCATTATTTTCTCGAATTATTTTTCTTTTGGTTGCATCTCAGTTGTACAGAGAGGGGACAGCACCCTCCATTTGGTAATAACTAAAAGCCACTAAACATCATTGGTGGCATTAACAATATGCTGTAAAGATTTGTCACTTAAAAGCACTTTGCCGCAGTATTTTCACCTCGTTACTTAACTTCTTCTTACAACACTTCACCAAAATAATACGGCAGAGACCCGTTTGAATCTGCCCAATTTTTTTTTTTTAATAACATTCTACACGCGAATTTTTGGTACAATTTCAACCTCAATAAACAAAACAATAATGCTCCTTGTTCCTTCATTTCATTTCTCGACATCATTCTCTTTCGCATCCTGTTCTCCTCCCCATTCCTTAATTCTGTGCCCAGCGATTGAAGCCTGCATATCACACCACATTAAGCCTCACTCAGCATTGCAAAACAAAGGAAACGAAAGCCTTATGGTGTCTTCAACTACTAACATAACCTTGTAAGAGAGAGACAAATACCTCTTTGTTCCAGTTGGTTCTGTAAACTATCCAGAAGAGGACTAAGGTTTGTATAACTGTTCCGGTCAACATGCCAAGCCAAATACCCTGAAAACAAATTATCAAAGCCATTAGATCCATATGAAGATGACAAGCACTCCAGTCTACATGACAGTATAAAACATGGCGGCTCTCCTCTCTTCTGATCTGTAAAGCGGACATTGAGGTAACTTGTGGAAACTACAAGTTGGCACCAGATGATATTGAGTGTTCATGCCAATTTAACTTTAGAAGTTCAGAGACCGTGAAGCATTAATTGCACATATCTGTGACCTTGTCATCTCTTTTTAGCAGAAAATGTGCCATCATATTGGAGTATACCAAAACGAATCAGTCATTTAGAACTGGGGAGTAAAGTCCTGTGGCACAATCTTCGATGCAAGACTGAATTAACCGAGCTTAATCAAGTCCCATCACTCAGATGAAACACATGTTGGGGTTTCAATTACCCAAAAGATAATGTTTAACCCATTAAAATGCTTCGCCCATATGGATGACGAAGTCCATTGTGTTATATCGCATTGGCTAGCTTATTTTAGTAGCTGAGTGGTTAGTGTGTGAGGAGAGGAGAAGAAAAGAGAAGCTAGAATGATAGGTGAAATTCACAGTTCTGATCAAGGAGCTTAAAGGAAATCCATACAATGGTTTCGATCGACCTGAATTTTAGGGAGCGTGATTATGAGATGTAGGCCTTGAATCCGAATGGTGGAACGGATTTCAACTTTTAAGGAAAATAGTCAATTCTGGCCCATTTCCAGTCACAAATTAGGCGAGATCTTTCTCTAATCTCTCTGTGTGATCCACCTTTGGTGAATGTGGAGATACAATCCCAGATTGAAAAACATACGGTTAACAACACAACATATAAGTCTCGTGCGTCTCTCTCTTTTATTGCCAATTAATTTTGAGTTGAATATCAAAATGGGACAGTCCAAGGCTCAACAGAAAACTCAAGGATTAAATCCACCACCACCTATTTTAATTCCATTTAATTTGATTCATTATTGTCTTGATAAACCCATGATCACATAGTGGAAGTCGTCAGAGTTTGGCCGTGGTTTTTTACCTCTGAGTTTGTTATTGCCCATTTTGCATATTGGTCTCTGTTTATTGCCTTGTAATTGGATTAACAGAAGGAAGAAAGGGGCTTATTTTCCCAACTACACACCTCCCTCTTTCGTGGAAGCATTCCCCCTGTTCATGTAAAGGTAAGGTTCATACTCCCATTTTGCTTATAATTCTTGTTTCAAATAAACCAGTATAGCAGTTCGTGCCAAGTCTTCGTGCTATGGCGATGTCAAAAGAAACGAGTAAGAGGGAGAAAATCAACTTACAGTAACACCCATGTTGAGTGCGTAACCCATTGTAAGGCCCAAAGGAATGCCAAATATGTAGTAGCAGGCAATGTTCACATAAGCAACAGCAGCTTGCCATCCTGCTCCAATGGCCACCCCTGCAATACAAACATACGTCAATTCTGGGATCTATCTCACCACACCAATTGCAGAAGATCAGAAGAGAAAGAAATCAAAGCACTGCTGTGATGCTTTACCAGAGAGAGCGGGTTGAATATTGTTGATGACAATGCAAGTTGCTAGCAATGGCGTGAGCTTGTACACGAGAGATTTTACTTCTGCACTGTCTGAGAATAAGGCTGGGTACTGATGCCGGAAGATGATTAGGATGAGGGAGAGGAGGAGGCCGATGAAGAACGAAGACACCACCACCACCACCACCGAGAACTTTGCAGTTCTTGGGTGCGCTGCGCCCAACTCATTTGACACCCTTACACTGCATGGCATATATGCACGTCAAAAACCAAGCAAAGTGCATGTAACTACCACTTTCAAGTAAGTTCACAGATAAGGAAATATGAGATGAGGGGCTTTATGTTTAGCATATTCGTTTTGTGTTTTTATAATACTAATGAAAAAGATAATTTTTTTCACGTACTTTTACCATTTTCTGTATTCATCTCGAATACAATCACCTAAACAATGTCAAAAAATTTCCAACCAAATTTAGCCCAATTATCGAAAAAGTAGCTAATTTTTTTTGGAAAAAATGATAAAAGCACACGAGTGTATTTTCTAACTGGATACGAAAATCATGAAAATGAATACACAAAACAAAAATGCTAAACATACGGCCCCTCGATCCGATATGTTTTTCATTTTGTATAATCTTAACAACTTTATAACCTAAAAAAGTACAGCAAATGATGAACAATCTACTACGTTTCATTATGTAGCTATAGCTATAAATGATTTAGAACCACATGGCAACCGGAGAAAATGATAATGTCTCACTCCTATATTGACCTAACCCGCTTTAAACTGGTGCAATTCATGTGTGAGTCAGTTGGTTCAACTTCAGAGTGAGGTTTTCAACTCTGTGAAAACCACATTATCACTTCTATGTTAGAATAATAGGAAGGATGGACCATGTCTTCGACTAACCTTATAGCTGCATTGCATCCAATTGCCACCATGACTGCCAAGCCTACTATGTTCGTGCTGCAATTAATTTGACAGTTTGTAAGAGTACGACATATATGAATTAAATCACTAGCATTACAAGAAGACTTCAAGATAACAATTATTATTCTCTCATTAAGCAAATTAAAATACTCTTAGTATGTTGTGAGAAAATGACATTTAATACTCTTTTACGGTCGGAAAAAAAATGGAGGAAAAAAAGAAAAAAAGGAAAACAAGGAGCGCAGGGTCATTCTTTATTTGTTAGGGTCCCAGAAGCAATTACCTCCTAGTGTCCCTCACATTGTAAATGACAGTTTGGGTCCCAAAATCGAGTGGCGCAGACGCAATTTAACAATTTTCTCATGCACCGCAACTGTTCAGTTCCCAACTTTTGCCTAATTCTTGCAATTATTTTGGTATACGTGTCATATTCCGAAAGGACATATTTAACCTCAGTCGACTCGTCAGCTCCTTGTTGTGTCCGGTTATTTCGAATTTAAATGTCATTTCCAAACGCACAGAGACAAAGGGTCAATTCTTGTTACCTACTGGCACTCCACGTAAAGGTAACGTGTTTCAAAAAAAAAATAAAAATTTGTAACACTTTTTTAATATCACTAATTAAAAATTACTAATTATATAGGGAGTTGTAAACTCTTCTTTCAAGTTGAATTACAGCTAAAAAAATTTCAGACAAATCAAATTAATTATCTTGCACGCTGATTGATTCGAATGCAGACAAATCCAAATCATTTTTGCCTATAGATTAGCATCAGAACGTCGCCGACGAGAAAAAGGGTTAGTAACTTAGCATCAATAATATAATCTTTATGCGAACCGATGCGTATCGAATTTAAGAAAATTCCGAACATGCACCTAAATAAATAATGCATATCGCGTCTGCACAAACTACAACCAATGTTCGAGCATTATGCATGGAAATGTCATCGAGGTTCAGAACTAAAGGTAGGCTAATATCATATGGTCATTGTATAGCGTCGATTTCTTTTTGGTTGGACAGTAAGAAATATCATCGGATCAGCTTTAACACTGAAATTAATTTTCCTTTCCAGAAGATCTTAAGGGCGCACCTTTCCGTCATGCCGGATGCATTCAAATGAATATTCTTCTGACTGCTGGCGGTTTGAACTCAAAACGCGAAGGTAAGTAAGTACCTCCTTTCCTGCCAGGGCAGTCCCTTAAGATTATTGTGCAGTGTTAGTGATGATTTCCCTGTAAGCCTCAGCACATGCTATGCAATACCGTTTTTTAGTTCACCGTACCAGAACAAGGATCACGATGCGCCTAATGAGTGCGGTGGTAGGCGTCCAAATGTTAGGCAATGACATGGAAAGCTTGTCACCCCACGACACAAATCCAACAGCATACATTACGTGATCGTTGTTGATCTCGAGATGGTGGTATAGAAATCGGACACGAAAGCAAACTTTTGTCTCGCAAGGTCACAAGGCGGTAGGGTCTGGTCTTTGATTTTGCGTACCAGCTTCGAAAAGCAGCGAAAAGAGACGACAGCGTCATTAGGAAAGCAATAACTTCTGGGCCTATGTGGGCACGTTATATTTATTAAGTAGTGATCAACGTCTGAAAGTTGAATTAGCAAGCTTAGGAAGAAGGAAGGAAAAGTAATCATAATTTCTGAGGAAGAATTGGGACTAACCATATGGACAGTGCATCCACAGCCACTTCGGCGTTCTTCAAGTAGCCAGCAAAGAGGACTAGTGCCATAAAGTACCACGTTTCTAAGCTGCAAAGATATTAGTAGTTTATGCACGGCAATGCAATAAGAACAGATAACTAAACAGGACTGGCGATTACAGAGTTTTTGCAATACGCGGGTGGTTTTTAAAATCTTGGAATTATCATTTCATAGCGGGAAATTTCTAAATGGTTTTCTGTGTGGGCGCATGCGCGGGCTTGTTAATTTGTGGGAGGTGGGGAAGACGTGATAAGGTTTCAACTGTAAAAAAAAATCGAACAATTAGTTTACTGTGCATGAAAATAGGTGTTATACGTTGTTGAAAACATCCCATATGGTGGGAAACAACTTTCAAATGTGCATCGTTAAGAGTCCTATTAATGTTTGAGGAGAAGTGGGAAATATGTAGCCACAGAAATATAGAAGCTGCCCCATGTAGGCCGGTGTTCTCATTTATTATCATAACATGGCTGTTTTCATGTGGACTAAAAAAAAAAAAAGGGTCAGAGCAGCATTTATTTCAAGAGATAAGGAACTGCGTCACAGGGTCAGGGAACACCTTGTTAAGCTAATTATGGGTTGTTTTCAAGTTCCTATGCCTTTTTTGCGTACGTGAAGGGTGAACAAGTTGTTATCAATGAAATATATAATACTTCTGTCAAGAAAGTTATACAATTTTATTATGAAAAAATGGTATACCAGAGTTGCATTCTACGAGCTGCATGTGACTAAAAAACTGTTGCTATACCGAATAGAACAGAAAGACGCGTGAACATTCAGTAGGACTCGTTCACATTTCGAAAGAAAATGCCACTAAATATTCCCGGTGGCACTTTCAGTAAAATGTCGAGTGGCAGAATCCGATGAGGAATTTTAGTGGTGGCAGGTCGTCCAGCATCGCCACATGCTAACTAAATTGGCGACAAATTGGGAGTGTCACCAGACATGCTAGATGGACAACAAATTTTAATAGCGACAAAAATAAGAAGAAAGAATCCCACTTACCAAAGCATCACTGCAGATGCGAGAGATAATCTAACGAATCCCCATAGATTCTGAAAGGCCTTCCACGAGAACCCTGCCCACGCTCGGTCGCAGGTGCCACTGAAGATGTACAGCAGCTGCGCCACCACTATGAACACCCACGACGCGTTCAGCACCACCGCCCCTCCGGCCAATCCCCACCCCCACTTCAGCATAAACAACCAGCTAAAAACAGTGTGCAGGGCCAACGCCACAGCAGATATCCACGCCATCACCATGATCTTGCTCTGCGCCTGCAGGAACTTGGCTATCGGGAAGTTGAAAGCGTAAGCGAACAGCTGTGGTATCATCCACACTGCCAATTGCCCTGCAGCCTTCGATATCGGTTCCGTTTGCCCTATCAGCCTTAAGATATGAGTGGCAAAAATGTAGAAGAGCATCAGTACTACGGCTGTGCTGTTTAGTATAACCCAGGATCTTTGCATGTATATCCCCAGCATGTCCAGTTGCCCCGCTCCGTATGCTTGTCCACACAGCGTCTCGAGCGCGCTCCCCATGCCAAGCTGGTAAAATTTCAATGTAATTCATCACACAGAATCCAAAAACATTAACATGATTTCAAAACAGAAACTTTTCGAAATAGTTCTGATCGATCGTTCTTGTCAATTAAATTGTCTCAAAGAAGAAAAGGAAAGAAAAAAGCTTCCCTAGTAGCTATCAAAAGTGAAGTGCCGAGAAACGTTTCTAATTTTAAGAGAGTAGCCGAAACAGTCCATCGAAACGAAAGTTTTAGTACTGGGATGCAAGATTTTATACCATGACGCCGAAAGAGAAGCCGGCGATGACGGAGTTCTCGATGGAGAAGGCGGCCAGCGCCAGGGTGCTGACGTGGCCGGCGAAGGTCTGGGTGACGGCGCCGAGCGAGTACTGACAGATGCTGGTGAAGATGGCCGGGCCGGCCAGGTACCAGAGCTTCTTGGACTCCACAGAGAATTCCCTGAAGAAATCGCGTGGCCCAGTGATCGGGCCGATGTCGTCGGCATCGGCCACGAAAGATGAAGCAAAGGAGGCGTTTGATGGTCGGAGGAAGTAGCTTTGGGCTTGTTCATCTTCTCTTGGGGAGAGAAGTGGCTGCTTAGTACCGTTTTCCATGGCAGTACTAACGTTTTCCATGGCAGTACTAAGAGGTCTAGGTAAGGTTGGTAACGAGCAAAGATTGTGTTTAGGCCGCTAGGAGAGAAGGACTTATAGGGGGGACTGTTCAACTCTCGCCATCTTGATTAAGAGTGTAGCTCCATAAATGAAACTGTTTTCATTGAGAGGTGTTTGCGTATTTTTGGACGATATAATTTATTGGTCTGACTCGCCTGCCTCTTGCAGAGTGGGGTGATAGGAACAAAAATGATGTGTACTTCTGAGGTGAGAAAACTCCGATCGTCGTCGTAGGGACTAATTCACGTAATTTTGTAATCCTAATCAAAGTCAAGCATGCGTTTGCTTGAAATACCGAGACACGGTTAAAAATACAGGCAACAAATTACCATTGACTTAACTCAACATATCCGTCCTTATAAGATTTATTTAAAAGAGATACTGCGAAAACATCGGCCGGTAAACTTACGGCAGTTTTTCGGCTGCAATTTATTGCCTTTATAAAAGGCAAAGTGTAGCACATTTTGGAGGGCAAAAGTAGGTGTTGAATTTGTATACTGCAGGTAGAGGTGACGCATGAATACATGGTCGATAGAATTGGCGGATCAGGTATATAAATGTTTTATTAGTGGACCGCTGAATTGCATGAATTTGCACGGTCCAGCTCTGCAGGAACTGGTGTGTGTAACTACGCTCTTGGGGTATTTCACATGGTCCAGCACACCAGCTGTGTAGTTATCAGTAAGTTGTCAACATGCAGATGAATCGGAAACAAACGTGCACCCAAGATTTGCCGTAGACGTCCCGGTCTAGTGTGATTTCTTCAGGCTACAGAGATTTTGAACCAAAAGAAATTGATTGACATTTGTACTAGTATATACAATACTTTAACTATTCTTGTGAAAAAATTTCTGATAATATTTTTTAGAAAATCAAAAGCTGTCAGTATCAATCAACCAATGACAATGACGATGAAGCGGGTTGGAGAAACATAAGTTTGGTTATAATACATTTTTAAGCCATAAAAACAAACATTCTTGTTTGGGAACATTTTGGAGACGTTTGTGAAAGCACTCCAAACACAGGAATTGTAAAAGAAAATGGACACTTTTTAAGCGCTTCGAAGTTTTATTGTATCAAACTGTCACAGATGATCAAAAGTAAAAAATATATTTTTCCTTTTCCCATTAAGGCATGAGCAGAAGAAAGTGTTGGCTAATCATACATTAGGAAACAAAAATGATGACCATTGATAACATTTTTAGATGGAGTCAAAAGCTAGCGTTGGGGTAAACATCATACAAAGCAAAATGCGCTTCGAATTCTAAATTTTTAATGATCTTCAAAGCCAGACTGCTAAGATCTCCTCAAAGAGAACTCTTCAGGATTGCAATAAACAAGTAGAATATTCAAACAGAGTCCTAGGACTCTGGAGGTTCAGAGCTTAAGAACATGAAGAAAAATTGGATAGTCATGACACGAAAACCGCCTTACATTTATATAGTCATGTGCACCTTTGCCTCTTAACAATGAAAAAGGTTTTGACAGCTGTAATCTCTTATATAATGATATTTAATGATCTTTGAATGTATTTAATAGTCTTTATGTTAACACTTTCAGAGATAATTTTTAACAATATTTTTTAATATCACTAAGTAAAACTTACTAAAAATATTTTACGATCATTGATTGTCGCGATGCAGGAAGTTGTAATTATCTTTATATAACTCGGATGACAGCCATAACTTTTTCATTAATCATTGAGCTGTGTGTCGACCAAACGTTATTTTCACTCTTTGCCGTATTCTTGACGTGGTCTTGCTAAACTCTGTGGTCCCTGCTAATTTTCAGTGAGAATGGAGGAACCTAAGTTGGGTACTGGATCTACCGCTTTATGTGATTTAACTCCACCCATAATGTTGTGGTATGCCTTCAACGTGTTCTGTGTCCCAAACAAAGGGTTACTCAAAGGAAACACCGCATTTACAATGAGCATAAAGTTATTTAAAGTATTACTAATAATGAAAGCGCCGCTTGAGTAACTTTTAAAGTTAAGGTTGCAAAAATATTGTGGGACTAGTATGAATCGAAAGGGAATGGCAAAGGACGATAAGCCAATATCCAGTGTGTTTGGAACGGATTAGTTTTGAAATAAATGATCATCCTTCAAATAAGATAATATTTGTGAGCGTCGTCTTGGATTGGAAACACTCATGGGACGCGAGAGTATATTTGAATCTCACAATTATTATCAAAGTCATTAGTTGTCTTTGACATCAAATTAGAGCTCAAATGAGTTTCTGATAGATCTCATTCTTCAACTTCCTCGGCAAGATGCAAAAACTTCTCGTATTATGTGGCTAGAAATTGAATTGGTTTTAACCGTAAAGACGACATTGTGTCATAGATGCACTGTACTTCTATATGTATATATGAGCTGTAATATGTAAGCAGAGAACTATTGTATAAGCAAAGTACTTTATATGAGCTGCAACCTTAGATTGATTTTGACATTAAACTAAAATGTTGTTTACCCTTGGTCTCCTTTTGATGGGTTTACTTGAATAGATGAAATTTCTTGACAATGAAGGGTATTATAGTCAAAAACTCAGTTTTACTAAAAGTTTTTAAAATTCTAACAACGTCAAGTTTTCTTTTGTAGGACGAATGGTCCACTGAGGTGTACAGTTTGTATTTTCCTAAAATGGCCAAAGGAAACAAAAAATGACAACTCCCCCTATTTCTTTTCTTTATAGGAAGAAAGTTGAATATGTATTTCCATTTCTTTTTCATCACTCGCGTTGAAAAACTAAACCAGATAGTTATATGAGTGAAAGAAACGACTTATAAATTTGCAGTAAAAGGTTGGGTCTCATTTCTTATACGTACAAGAGTCAAGTGAAAGCAAACATATGTATTAGAGACCCTTTACCCCAAATTGGTTGATTAGGCATCATGGCTTGAAGCGGGTTCAAAAGATCAATTGTGTAGGGGTTTTACCATCTATTATACTCCTTTTTGACCGATGGCATTCCTTGTACAAATAGTTTATGCACAATACATATAACCACATTCTGACTTGTATAGATGCCAATAAAAATACCGGACCAAAAGTTAATTCCAGCTTAATTACAATTTCACTAATTGATATATGTGTCTAATAAGTGCATTTGCAAACACAAAATCAAGTGGATGTAAGTAACGGCGGTGAGTTGTGAAGGTGTTTTGAGAGTCAAATTGGCAATTAAAACGTTAGCAAAAGATGATCCGACAGATCAAACAATCCTTTACCCCCACAAGTGCGGGTTTGGACCCAATGCCGGCCGAAGGAGGCAAAAGATGAGAACTCTAGTAGCTGCTGCCATGGGGATTGTAGGGGTGGTTACTGGCGTTAATGGTCCGTGGTGCTTGTGCGCCTGTATGCCCGTGGGGGAGGATGAGGGGGGAAGGAAATCTAGGTTTGTGTGCATGTTGGTGGTTACCTAATAATGAAAGTGATTGAGGCGGAGTTATCGTGCAGAGTGTGGTGGTGGTTGTTGAAGCATCGGGTGGTGGTTATGGATAGGTTTGTAGTTCTCAAAACCAATTTGGTGGTCGTCGTGGTGTTGGAGTCGTCATTTCGAAGTCAGTTTGCGGAGTTGCTGTGGTGGTGGTGGTAGAGTCGAAGGGTGCAGATTTAGAGAGAAAGGGAGTGGTGTTATGGTGATCCTATGACAAGTGATATTATAACTGAATCTTTTCTAAATTATATCATGAACTCAAGGATATGAATGATATTATCTGTTGATAGTGTTATCAAAGTAATAAATAGAACTTTGAGTTATATTGAGTTTTTCTTTAGGTTCTTTTTTTGTTGTTGCAGTAACAAGTAAAGTAGTACAACACAAGGACATATTATAACCATCGTCTCGAAGCTACAGGCAAAGGACGTTGAAGCACACAAGCAAGGGCGCTTAAATCTACTTTTGGACATCACAAAGCCAACAAAACAAAACAACATCGCAAGCTTTGCAAACGGTGCAAAGCTACCATCCACATCTGATATTTTTCAACTATTCATTTTATTTTTACTCAAACATTAGATAAGTCGAATAGCAATGATAATTATGTAACTTGTGGCATAACGAACAACCCATATTTTAAAAGGAACAAACAAAAATAGGAAACACACACACACACACACACACACAAAAAGAAGAAGAAGAAGAGTAGATAAGCAAAATGTGTTGGTAGTTGGGGATCTATCGTGCTGTAAATTCTTACGGTAATTTTTCTAATTGAACTGAGTTACTTCTATCTCACTAATGGCCAAAATTCTTGAACTTCTGCAAAAAATCATCGCGGGCCACAAGAACAGCTTGGAATGGTGGATTCATATCAACATCCATGAGTGATCTAAAGCCATGCATCTGGTAGACTACTTTCGCCATCCTGCTTTGTCCTCTATCCCTCTCTAGTCCAAGCCCATTGATGAGCTCCCTACTTTTCGTTCCTTTCATGGGACTGGACCATCATTAGCACTTGAGCTCCTGGTCCAGAAACCGATTTAAGAACACGCTGCCCTCGATTGACAGGCCTGATGCGACAGACCACAATTGCCGGCGTGGATTTTAGTGCACGTCTAATTTCCAGTGTGGTTTTCAGTTATGTTGTTATCTCGGAACCTCACGCAATTTACGTGTTCAATTAATCCACTTATCCATATTAAATTGCTAGAATTCACACTCGTGATATCATATATATATATATATATATATATATATATATATATGGAGATGATAAAATGATAGCGCTAGCAACTTAACCTAAGTTGCTAGCGCGATCTGGCCTTCCACGAGTGAGAATGGACGGCCAGATCGCACGAGCACAACAGCGAATTTTTTCATCGTCCGCTACATATATGTAGCGGATAGTGAAAAAATTATCCGCTACATTATGTAGCGGACGACCAAACAGCGCTAGTAACTTACTAGCGCTAGTTCTGATCGCACCCAAATGCCCATTGGAACGCTTTCAATCGGTCAAAACGTGCACGCTCAAGTCACGTACACTTCTCACTTTTTCTACGTGACTTCGTCACCAAGAAGCTCATCCTTGTGCAACTGCTCATCATGCTCCGACCGTCGCACATCGTCCGTCGTTCGTCGGTACACCTTGGCACTTGCCTAAGGAAGTCGGCCTCGGCCTTCTCCTTGGGGTCCGCCTCGGCCTCGGCCTTCCCCATGGGGTCGGCCTCTGCCTCGATCTCCCCTTGGGGGTCGGCCTCGGCCTTTCCTTGGGGTTGGCCTTGGCCTCCCCTTAAGGGTTTGCCTTTGGCCTCCATACTTAGCACCTTCACTATTCTTCAAGGACCAGGACGTCACTCCGCGACCCCCCGTCGTCAGGAAGTCACTCCACGACCCCGTTGCCCGGACATCACTTCGCCTCGCCCATGCGCCGCGCCGCCGTTGATACAGCTATTCCCCCAGGCTCTCTGTCACATTACCGTGCCCTCGGCACCATACGCACTTCGTCGCGCCCATGCACCGCTCCACTAACACAGCCATGCCCCTGCACCTTACTCATTCTGTCGCGCCCATGCTGCGTGCTACTGATACAGTTGTGCCCCCAGGCTCTCTTTCACAAAGTCGTGCCCCCGAGCACCATACACACTTGACCACGCCCGTTGGTCATCTCCATGACATGTGCCCCCCGGCACCAGCTATTGTCCCGCGACGGTCGTCTCCGCACTCATGCGCCACAATCATGTTACATGTCCCCCGGGCACCACACTCATTCACCGTACCATACGCCCCCCGCCATGGACGTGGAACATGCTTCGACCCACTCTCCGGAGTGTGTAGTATCCCGCGGGGATAGGCGACTCATTCGGGACACTATCTCTGCCAGTGAGCTCTTCAACTCCCCTTCTGCCAGGTAGAAGGCTCCTCCGGGATACTACCTCGGCCTGTCGAGTAGATGGCTCCTCCGGAATATTACCTTGATGCGCTCCGAGTTCTCCAGCACAAGGACTCACCCGCGGGGATAGGGCGACTCCTCCGGGACACTATCTCTGCCAGAGAGCTTTTCAACTCCCTTTTTTGCCAGGTAAACGGCTCCTCCGGGATGCTACCTCAGCCAGTTGGGTAGAAGGCTACTCTGGAATGCTACCTTGACGCGCTTCGAGTGCTCCGGCACAAGGACTCACCCGTGGGGACATGCGACTCCTCCGGGACACTATCTTCACCAGGGAGCTTTTCAACTCCCCTTTCGCCAGGTAGTTGCTCCTCCGGGATGCTACCTTAATGCGCTTCAAGTGCTCTGGCACAAGGACTCATCTGCGGGGATAGGTGACTCTTTCAGAACAATATCTCTGTCAGAACGACCTCGTAACAAGAATTAACAGTCACCACCAACCCCCATAGTCGCAATTGTCAATCCAAAACGACCCACTTTCACCACCAGCCATCAACTACCCACAAAACCCACTGTTGCAACTACCATTGCCTAATCGAACCCACCGACGCACCCGCCATCCCTTAACCGAACCCACTATCGTACCCGATTCCAAATTGCCACCACCACCACTAACTCACTTCAATCTCGACATCACCACCCCCGAGCCCACCACCACTGCAAAGCTGAAGTTCCACACAACACCACAGATCTGTGCGCGTGCGCACACATGCACTCACAAGAGCTCGCACATAAATCTAAAATGGGCTTTGATTTAATCTAAACTCATGAAAGATCCTGCACAACGGTGGTACCCAAATTTCACACGTCGGCTTGTTGCATGTGTTCGTTGGTTTCTTTTGGGTTGAATTGTGGCAGATGGGTAAGGGTACCACGGGTTATGTCGTTGATGGGGTTGGCTGAGATTACCCCTAACCGCAGAAGTTTAGGAATATTTTCACTAATACCAAGATGGACAGGTAATATTCACACCAAAGTTTCTTTATTAGATAAGTACACGGAAGTCCAGTAGACTATCACAAAAAAATGAATTTTATACCCCCAATATGATCACCTCACTGCATTATTGAAACGACCGCATAGTGATCACTCCGCGTACCATCTCACTCCACATATATGCGATGGTTTGCCTCAAATGTGCATAGTAATTGTCAAATACTGGGTATTCAAGTTTACATTTATGTCACGCCTCTCAATCACTAAGCCAACTCCATGAATTTCTTTGATTACTCAACTCTTATCCTTTTTAAGAGCATATATTGCATAATCTCGACCATTTATAAGACTGTCACATGAGAAAAGTTTGTCTAACGAAAGCATAAGCAAGATATAGCACATGGATATTCAACAATACGTTTAATGGTATTAGTTAATCGGAAGGATTATGATCCTCTGCTGTAACCCATGGTTACAGCAGGGTGCTGTGATCCCAAATGAGAGAGGGGGAAGAGATCTCATTTGGGATCACAGCACCCCTGCTATAACCATGAGTTACAGCAGGAGATCTTGATCCTAATCGGAACATATGGTCCACGATACGAGCACCCACTACCCACTATTTGTTTGTTTCTTTTAATAGTTATATTCTAAAACGTACTAATTGTATTGTATATCGTCAATTGTAAAATATTCTTTCCCTTAAAAAATCAACTCCCCGTGCATTAAGCTGTGAGGGAGAGAGATTGGCATCAAGTGAAACATGCCGGAAACTTCCAACCGAAGACAAACCACATAACACAAAAGTTGAGTGATATGGTGATATTGGCTGTACGGTCCCCTTCGCTCCAAGTCTCGCTTTGGCTATTTGTACTCGCCTTTGCCTACTTCCGAGATAGGTACGGCATCAACTTTAGATTACTCAACTCCTTATTTCGCCTAATACGGACAACCTATAGCCAACCCTGCTTACACCAATCATTACTATAAAACAAAACAAACCTATCATTGGTTCTTTCTTATGTTCTTTTCAGTTATTCGTGGGAGCTTTAGATCGTGAATCCGACCTTTGAATTGACCTTTTCTTCTTCCTTTTTCTTTTAGGCAAAGAACCCTGCAATTCGCGAGACTAAGGCCCCGTTTGACAAAATTTTTTTCCCTTTTTTTTTTCAGTTTTAAAAACTGAAAAAAAAGAGCGTTTGGTAACCATTTTTTTTTCAATTGAAAAAACCAGTTTTTAAACTGCAGAGTAAAAAAAAAAACTCCAAAAACTGGTTTTCTTTTTTCACTTTTGGTTTTTTTTTTTCGACCACCACCCTCCCACTGCCGGCAGCCACCTCAGGCGACTACCGCCGGAGACTGCCGGCCGCCAGCAGCCACCTCCGGCCGCCGGCGACCACCGCCGGAGACCGCCCGGCCACCTCCGGCCGCCGGACGGGCCGGCAGCCACCTCCGGCCGCCGGCCACCACCGCCGGTGACTGCCGGCAGCCACCTCCGGCCGCCGGCCACCACCGCCGGAGACTGCCGGCAGCCACCTCCGGCCGCCGGCCACCACCGCCGGTGACTACCGGCAGCCACCTCCGGCCGTCGGCCACCACCACCACCACCGTCGACCACCGCTACGCCCCACCACCGCCACCGCAAACCACCCAAAAAAAAAGTCAAAATAAAAAGGGTTACCAAACACCAAAAAAAAAACCTCAAAAAAAAAGGGGTTATCAAACACCCACTTGTTTTTATAAAAAAAAAAATTAAGCTGCTCTTTAAAAAACTGCTCTTTAAAAACTGAAAACCAAAAAAATTTTTTTGTCAAACGAAGCCTAAGGCCACGCTAGCCACGATTTTTTTTTTATTTTGAAAATTAAAAAAAAAGTACGTTTAATAACCATTTTTTTTCCTTCTTCAATTTAAAAAATCAGTTTTTAAACTGAAGAGTAAAAAAAAAACTCAAAAACTGGTTTTTTTTTTTCACTTTTGATTTTTTTTTTAGACCACCATCCTCCTACCGCCGGCAGCCACCTTAGGCGACCACCGTCGGCCGCCGATAGCCACCTCCGGAAGTAGGCACCTCCGGCTACCACCACCGTCGACCACCGCTACGTCCCACAACCGCAAACCACCAAAAAAAAAAATCAAAATAAAAAGGGTTACCAAACACAAAAAAAAAAAAAAACTAAAAAAAACAAGGGTTATCAAACGCCCACTTGTTTTTGTAAAAAAAATAAAATTAAGCTACTCTTTAAAAACTGAAAACCAAAAAAAAAGTTTTGTCAAACCAACCCTAAGATCTGTTAGACACAGTCTTTTTTTTTTTTAGTTTTGATAATTAAAAAAAAAGTTACGTTTGATAACCATTTTTTTTTCTTCCAGTTTTAAAACTCACTTTTTAAATCAAGGCTATTTTTAAAATTTTCAAAAACTTATTTTTTTTTCGATGTTAGTTTTTTTTTAGACCACCACCACTCTCCCACTGCCGCACGAGCACTGCCGGTGACTATCGGCGGCAGCCACCGCCATCGCAAACCACCACAAAAAAACTGAGTTATCAAACACCCACTTGGTTTTGTAAAACAAAATTAAACTGCTCTTTAAATATTATTTTTTTTGGAAACTGAAATCTAAATTTTGTCAAACGAAACTTAAGTTTTAGAGTTTCTTATGTAAAGTGAACATTTTTTTATGTCTGACTTGGGGCTCAAAACATAAGTCTGGCCAGGGGCGGGGGGTTAGGAAGGTTGCGGTTCCGTGGCCTCGAAAATTTGAGAGCATTTTAGGGTTACCACAGTCCGCGATTTTCTTTTAAAAAACTTTGGACTTGTGTTCATATGGAGTGAAGTGAACTCATGTGCAGCTTTAACTCTTTCGACCTCTACTTACTCAATTTCCCCACTTGCGAGAGTCGAGGAAATTTTGGAAGAAAATACTCACGGAGTTCATCTCTCCGGGATTCTTAATTTTGCTTCTTTTCTGCATTTGTACAAAAAGAAGGGGCTAACAATTTTGCTTTACCTTTTCTCTCTAATTTTTATGATTGTCCATAGCGGTTACGAGCTTACAACCCCTTAAAATGATCAGCAGTGAAAAATTAAAATTACAATACCTTCTCTTTGGTTAAAAGTTTACACTATCATTCATGCTTTAAGTAGTTCAGTAGTTAGAGGAACGTCCTAAAGCACTGTCTTTCAAAGAAACTATGTTAGCGCTAACAACTATCTTAAATAATCCGGTACAGTTATAAAAAAAAATACCATGCAATACTTATCGGACAACGACACCATCTTTTGGCTTTGACAGGGCAGTTGCTGGCCTGTAGGGTGAATGGTTCAGTTGGCAGAAAGATTCTTCACCAGGGCATAATGGTTATAGCAGCTTAGATGCCCTTGCATCGCTCTGTCTACTAGCATTTTGTTATTGTTGGTCTTGGTTCCTATGCTCCAACAAACTATTGGCACCTCTTGTTAGCTCGGTAGGAACTGCCTCTACATTGAAAATTGGGCCATTTCTCGTAATGAATACTGCCCTCACGTAGTATAGTGACCAAATATGACTGCATCCTTTCTCCACCCTACAAGTATTTTACATCGCCACATTTTTTTGGATATCTTGATGAATTACTTTCCTATAAAAAGACAGAAGTATCGTATAATCAATAATAATTGAAGGAAAGAAGGATAACGACTCGTGTCCACGTTCATTTCTTTTCACATATAAACGTGAGTTCCAATTTTTTTTGGTCAATACAATTTAAAGTACATTCATGCAACTTATTAAGCGACACGGAATTTGTCACACATTCCTGCTACTAGACATGGTTTAACAAATTATGTCGCTTGTGATGACTAATTTCACGAGCTACTCTTACCCGAGATTATTACAGTATTAATCATCAAACTGTAAGAAATATTCAAGGGTCCGAACTCCTATTCAAGAAGGAGGAGAGCCAAAAAAGAAACAAAGGTACAATATTTGTTGCCGTTAAAAATTGGAGAAAGTAGGATTCCTCCTCTGAGAAATCTTCAAAGTATAATGAAAACTTGCGACAAAAAATTTCTAAATATTTCAACCCTACTTTGAAAAGGAAACAATTAAGACTAACCGCTCATAAACAGTGTAAGAGAGATAACAAAAGCAGGAAAATGAGATTCGAACATACAACATCATTGCATAAAGACTAGCTTGAAGAAGAAATAGTGGTCATGTGTAATGTAATTGTCAAGATTTGGGACCCCTGGCCCTATTGAGTAATGAGCATCCGCTCACGTTGTTGGTAAGATATTTGTAATTTCAAACTTTTGAGCCGACAGCTCTTTATAATCCATGTGTTCTTTAAAAAATTTCTTATTTTTTGTCGTCAAATACAATAATCTGACTCTGATCCAAATTGAAAGATGTTTTTAAACTAATACACATCCTTCTTTGACAACCTTAAAACTTTTAGAGAAAGACTCTTTTTTTCCCTAATTCCGTTGTTTGTAACTAAAGTTAACATGTCACTGTGGTGTATATTAAGCCGGAAAAAAATGAGATTAATGAGAAAGTATAAAAGAATGGAAATAGCATTTTCTAAACTTTTTATTGACCTACTGTGGGGCTGGCTCTAGTCTTGCATAACACAAAGTGGGTCCCAATAGGATCAGTGACCCGCTCATTTGCGGATGCGGTTCATTTGGCGCAACTTGGTTTTCTGATCATAAATGCCGTCGAAGTATCTACCTCATACCACCTTCTTCCGATCAACCGCATTTTGCATTCTATAAACATTGTTCCGAGGTCAGGCACGCTTCCTTCGTCTGACACACGTTCTTGCTACTCCTGCTAGCCGTGCAAGCTCTTTGGTGCATTACGAGCGATTTGTGTCCCTCTGATCGCCACATATATGATTACGTCTCCTTTGATTACAAATTCCGGCAAAATGGGCCATCTCATTGTCTACTATTATTACATGTAGTGGACGATGTATTACCTTGCCCTGGGGTGTTAATATGTACTCTCTATGTCTCTAAAATATTCATCACTTTTACTTTGCACGCATATTAAGGATTTTGATTATATATTATATGTGTTTTTTTTTCATTTTACCTTTAGAGATATGAGAGAAGAGAGTGGGTCCTGAAAAAGAAAATTAGTTAATAGAGTGTCAAATGTAGACAGAGAAATAGAATAAAAAAGTGAACTAACTTTGACTCTTACCCGAGTTATAGGAATCTTCCTCCAACCCCGTGTACAGTGACAATTAATAGTCACTATATGTTTGTAGTGACTTTTCTTCTAACACTTTCAGCGACAATTATTAGCATTACTTTTTTAGTGTCACTAAATAAAAGTCACTAGAAACATTTAGAGATAATTCATTGTCGCTATATATGGGGTATGAGGAACCAACCGGAGTAGCAGGCAAAATTTCTGCTAAAAAAGTGTAAAATGGTGGATCAGGAGAGAGAAAATGAATTCGTAGAGAATTAAATGTGGAGAGAAAAATAGAATTAAAAAAACAATTAATTATTAAAGGACGTTGAAAGTAATTAATTAACGCAAGTGAAAAAGTTGACTCCTCACTGTGCCTATCGCTTTCGTTCCCTTGTCCGACTTAGAGTTGTCAAACGGGCCAGGCGGCCCGCGGCCCGGCCCGGCCCTTTCATGAACAGGGCTGGCCCGGAGGAATTGGGCTTAGGGCCTGGGCTTGGACCAGGCCGAAAAAATCTGGGAAAAAGCCCGGGTCTGGCCCGGCCCGGTTCCGGCCCCACCTATTTGAATTTTTTGTTTTTCCCTCCCTTTTCCTCCAACGGATATATTCTCCCAAAATTCTACTTTTACCCCCCCCAACAGCAATATAACGGCTAATTTGGGGGGTATTTTAGTCTAACTTAATTTTTCCAACTCCTTTAAAGGTTTTTACACTCTTACCCTCCCCAACAACTATAAACATATAGTTTTTAGGGGTATTTTGGTCTTTTGTGAAGTTTCTAAAATCTATAAATTCACACCATTTCTCTCTAATTTTTCACACCAATCTTCTTACTCTCTCTTATCTAAACATTCTATATTTCTACAAGCTTTGCTACTATTTTCCTCTCCAATTACTACTCTTACTAATTACTACTAGTATTTACTAATTAGTACTCTTGTTTATTAATTACTACTCTTGCTAAATTCTAATTACTAACTACTACTCTTATTAATTTGTTACTCTCTAATTCTTTTGTCTAGTAATTAATAATTAGTGAATTTTTATTTATTAATTACTATTACTAAATGCTTTTTAATTACTAACTCTCTCCACATTGGATCAGAATTATCCTCAGTGATTAATATTTGTTACTCGTTCATTCTTTTAATTGTTATTTCTTATTACTACTCTTATACTTGTGTATTTAGTTACTCTTACGAATTTTGATTTCCAATCTAGTAAAAAAGTTTAGCGTGAAATATGGCTGGATTATTGAAGAAACTGAGGCGTGGATCATCATCACGAAAACATCATCATCATCGCAAGCACAAGCGCCAGCGCCACGGCCATCACAAACACCAATCCAAGCACCAACACAACCATTCGTTCCTGGACGAATGAGTACAGGCTGTATGATAGATACCCAAGCCAATTGGGAGTTCAATCAAAACATTCCAGATTTTGAATACACGCCTGATGAAGACCCCCCGCATTATAGTCAAGGACGCAGCTCGGTTGGCGAAGCTACTACTCCGTGGCATAATTTCAACCCTATGCCTGGTCATGATGAAGAAGGGCCGAGCAATGCCTCCGGTAATGAGCCAGAAGTCCAAAAGGGAAAAAAAAAGAAAGCCGAGTGTTGGAATCATTTTGATGTAGTTACGGTGGACGGCATCCGAAAAGCTCGATGTAAGTACTGCGCTAAATTATTTTCGTCTGGTAGTGGTAATGGACATCTTAACAGGCATTACCCTCAGTGTGCACCTCGACAAGGCCACGTCGAACCTACCCAAACGCAGTTATCTTTTGACGGTAAGTTATTTGTTTATAATCAGCGAGAGCAAAGAGACGGTCTCGCTGAATTTGTTATTCACGATGAACAAGCCTTTTCTTTTGCCGATAATCCTAAGCACTCTAGATATATGAACACATACGTTCAACCTTTGTACAAAAAGGTTCATAGAAACACAACTAGATCCGATGCACTCCGACAGTATAATGCTGCTAAAGCACGCCTTATCGATTATTTCGATAAATTTGACGGTAAAGTTAGTCTTACTTCTGATATTTGGCAATCTCCATTTACTTTTGTTAGTTATTCTTGTGTGACCGCTCATTGGATTGATGCAGATTGGGTTATGCACAAGAGAATCATCGCTTTCGAGCTCTTTCCTTTTCCGCATGATGGAATGAACATTGCTACTCTTATATTAAAAGCATGTACCACATTTAAATTAAAGGATAAGATTATGAGTATTAGTTTTGATAATGCTTCTAACAATACAGCTGCTGTTGATGCTTTAAAGGAGGCCTCAAACCTGTACTTTCTGGTCAATTATTTCATGTTCGTTGTGTTTGTCATATAATTAATTTAATTGTTCAAGATGGTTTAGCTGCTGCAGGAGATATTCTTGTCAAAATGAGGGGTATGACAGCGTATGTTAATAGCTCGAGTCCGAGAACACAACAATTTAAAACGTTGTGTGTTGAATATAATATGCCTCGCAGGAGAGCAGTTACAGATGTGGTCCACAGGTGGAACTCTACATACCATATGCTTTTACACATTCTGGCATACAGAGAAGTCTATACGCATTTTCTACTAACTCAGTTCCCAGCCGGCTTGCCAACTCAAGAGGAATGGCAGATGGCCACATACCTAGCTGAATTTTTGGAGGTATTCTACACGTCTACCAATTTATTGTCTGGTACGTACTATCCCACCTCTCCTCTCGCTGTAATAGAAATTCTCAAGATGGCTACAATGTTAACAAAATGGAGATATATAGGACCCTTTAGGAAATAGTAAAAGTGATGGATGAAAAGTTTAATAAATATTGGAGTAGACTGCCTGTTATTTTTGCTGTGGCTACTTGTTTAGATCCTAGGTTAAAGTTGCATGGCGTGAACGCCTCGATACAAGAGATATCGAAATTAATGTGCTACACAGTAGAGGAGACAACCGCACTCACAGCAAAAGTGAGCAAGAGGTTTGAGGAATTGTTCAACCTCTATCGTAATTCTGCTGACGTGCGCGGGCGAGCTACATCATCCACTGTTGAGAGGTATTATGCGCCATACCTTAAGGGCTTTGAACATCTAGTAGCAAGACAACTACCAGGTGAAGGTACTTCTAATTCGGCAGGTTCGTCTACTTTTTCCTCTTTTAATGAGATTGGTGTATATGCAAATACTGATCATTATTCTGATTTATCAATGCAAGAACAGGTTAATTTTAATTTGTTAAATTTTTGAAAACAAAATCAAAACATGTATAAAACTTTATCCCAAATTGCACGGGAT
This sequence comes from Escallonia herrerae, assembly GCA_033070095.1. Classification (NCBI taxonomy): domain Eukaryota; kingdom Viridiplantae; phylum Streptophyta; class Magnoliopsida; order Escalloniales; family Escalloniaceae; genus Escallonia; species Escallonia herrerae. The sequence continues at coordinate 1,045,316 of JAVXUP010000028.1, read as the reverse complement.
GTACTGCCAGTGCAAGCCTCCACGGTTGCTTCAGAGTCGGCATTTTCAGCCAGCGGGAGGGTTTTGGATGACAGGAGGAGTCGTCTTAACCCCGAGTCGCTCGAGCTATGTGTATGTTGGAAGGATTATCTTGATGCGAAATACCGCGAGCAAGATAAACCGATTGATGATAGGAAGAGCAGTGACTCGGATATTGAAGTACTTCCGGATGATTAGGTAATTTCTTTTTATTTTCCTTCTCTTAAGTTTTAAGAATAAATTTTTTCACAAAATATACTTTTTTCATATATATAAAATAAATTTTTACAAGCAAGATATATATTTTTTCGTATATATAAAAAAATAGGTAACTTCGCCTGTTTGTTTACAAGCAGCCGGTCCCAAGCCCGGATAAAAGGAGGAGGGCCTATGAACACATTTATTTTTCTATACTTATTACTAAAGATCGTCTCGGGAATTAACATGTATCAATCCCGGGTTTTCGGCCAATTAGTTTGAAGTAAAATATCAAATGGTAGAAACAGTCTCTCTTAAATAGTAATAATTGTTATGTGTTCAAATTTTATTAATAAAGATCACCAAGAAGAGTAAGAAAATATTTAATATATAGCAAAAAATAAAATGAGAGACAAATAAATATATCTATACATACATACATATATATGAATATTACATATAATGAAATAAAATAATAAAAATTAGATTTGTCAAAATTTAAAAATTAGACATGCCTAAAGATGAAATTTAAAATTGAATAATAAGAAAATTTTAAAAAAAATTAAAAAAAAGGGGCCCGGGCCGGCCCAAGCCCGGCCCTAGAAATTGGGCCTAGGGCCAGGGCCTGGACCGGGCCTAGAATTTCTCCTCAGCCGGCCCGGCCTTGCCCGGATGGCAGCCTCCTTGCCCCGGCCCCGGCCCGGTTTTGCTTCAAGCCCGATGGACCGGGCCGGGCGGCCCAACCCGGCCCGTTTGACATCTCTCTCCGACTCTCTCTCTCTCTCACCCCTGTGTATAAGCCTGTACTTCGTAAAGCAACTTTTTTCACAGGCCGTCCGATACTACACATACATCACGCATTTCATTTCAGCTCCGATCTGCCCTTTCCAAGTTTCCCGAGAAGAGTGACAGAGACAGCGCGGCCAAATCGTGGAACCGGGAGGCTCGAGAACCTGCTGTATGTCAGTGGAGTGCTACAGCGGTGTTGAGGACTACGGCGCTTACGGTGAGCTCGCGAACCCCTTGCAATGGCCTCAGCTCCGCAAAAAGAGGCGCCACTGCTCTCGCCTGAGCTCCTGCAGGACTGGACCGCCGATCGCGGCGCCGCCGACGATCAGATCCACCGCAGCAGTAAGAGAGCGGTGGCTTCCATGGCGGCCTTGATTCGTCCTGTTGTTGATCCCGTCCCTCAAGCTTCCACAGCCACTGCTGCCAGTGCCAAAGGTATAAAGATCGTCTAACTAATTGATTAGGTCTGTGGATATCGTTACGAATTAACTCAACGACGAGCAAGCAAGAGAAATTATACGCACAACACAGGTTCAGTTTGGTCCTTGAGCATGACAAGCTTGCAATTTCGTTATTCAGCAATCAATGTCAATATGAATATAAATAAATATAATGATATTAATAAATACTCCATATATAATAGACGAGTTCATATCTAATTTTGTGATAAATGTCTTTTTTCGTTTCGAGGTCTCCGGTGAAGTCTCATATGTTGACTTCTAATTGAATATGCTTCCTACGATGAATATGACATACATTAAATATTGACTTCCTACAAAATTTTACATTGAATTTGGAATTATTTTTTTTCCTTTGGCTACACATCAAATTTGGACTCTTATTAGATATTGAATTCTCATAATGTACATAAAACCAAGAGCATAAGAACTTCGTAGCACGTAATATCTTCCTACAAAATTTTAAAATGTGTACTATTTTTGTTCTTTGGTAGCACATAAACTTGGAATCTTATTAAACATTGAATTATCATAATGCACGAAGTCCACTATTTAAAACCAAAATCAAAAGTAAAGTAACTTTGTTGTTGAGATAGGTAGTAAAATTAACAAACTCGGAGTTCCTTATGGTATTGTTCCTTAAAAATATAAATCTTTGGCAACTTTTGTATAGTTTATCTTCTTTACATAGAAAAGTTAGATCCATCCAAATATGAATTAATAAATATTACAACTTGAAAATTTTTACTTTTTTCACAACCTTTACACATCTCTTAGTGATTAGTTCATTGTAAAACTACATATCGTATTAAAATTGAGCTTTAATTACTTAAAAATTGGTTTCATTGTAAAAGAATATATTGTATTAAAATTAAGCTTTAATGACTTAAAAACTGTTTTGGTGGCCCACTTTATTACAGTAGAGGCATGTTGCGCCTACTATCAAATAGTTGCTACTTGGATGTGCCAACAAATTATATTTTTTTAGAGTGTATTGCTTAATATTGTCAGGAAAAAATATGTAAATATAATTAGATCACCGAACATATGCATACCGAAAATATTACAAAAGTGTAATATAGCAAAGAAGGTAACTAAGCCCGCCCTTTCTATAAAACACAATTTGTCGAATTTTGTTCACTTGTAGACTTCAAGTAAAAGTTGGTCCCGAGATGGCCGAGTTCGTAATACCTTAGATGATTGATAACTTTAGTAACGAACATAGCAAAGAAGTGCACAGAAATACCAGTATTGAAGGATAAAACTCTGTGTATAGGCAAGAATATAAAAGTGACGTCTACCTGTATACTAGAAATACAAGCAATCATTTGTCACTAAAATTTTGGTTCACGGGCTCTTCAGAAAATGGCAAAAAATATTGTTTTTTCGAGTTTGATTTTAATTGTAACGTATTACTTGGAACAAAATGCGTATCATAAGTTGTTCTTTTATGAGGTTTGAAATGTAATCATTAATTAACACGTCATATTATCTGTTTTTTAGTATATTTCTTCTTAACCTAAATAGAAACAAGCATCTGATGTCAAAAAGTATTCTTGTCATTGATATGGGCAGTGTGTGGCTAAATTCTCACCCTTTTTCTCCACACCCATTTGTTTCTATGGAATTAAAAGGTGTTACTAAAGTATCTTTTATTGTTTAGAAAGAAAATATTTGTTTAATCCCACCCATGATATATCATTGCATTACAATGTTGTTAAATGAGTATGGCATAATGGATTGTTCATTGGTATTTAGAAGCAAGTGTAAAACCAAAGTAAACGTAAAATACAACAAAAGAAAGTATATGTAAAATACAACAAAAGTGTCTTTTATGATCAACTATAAATGTCTTATCATCCTTCATCAAGAAAAAATTCAAAATTTTCTATGGTCATGAATTAATTGCCCGAGCAAAGCTCGGGCACTATGCTAGTCGTTTGCAATGCCAAACATTAACTTGCATTTTGTTGCAATCCTTAATCTCTCATCTCTCTCTCTCTCAACCGAAATAGAATGTATATTGGAGAACTCTAGGGTTAACTTATGTAATTGCAGAAGTACACTCCCAGAAGTTCTTCTACAAGACATTATTTTTCTCCGACGATGCAGCTTTTTGAAATCAAGTTCTACATGTAAAAGACACAATGAACATAACTGGAATCAGGCTCCTTATAACTGATATAGATGTCAGTATATGTATGCATAGTCTGAGTACAGTTTCTTGAAAAGCCACGTCACTTTAGTCGCTGGCTGGTTGCGGAGAAAATGGGGGGAAGTGGAAAAGGGAATGTTTAATTATTCTTTTTTTTCTCGAAAAATTCAGAGCAATGGTATTAGTATAGTCGAGTTGATGTACTTATGATGAGTTGTTAAGCATTTTTCCCCCTATCAAGGCCAGAAGTGAAGCGGTTGAAGGCTCGTTATCTGCAAAAGGATTTTGGTTTGGGTCCTTGTCACTGTGGTAGTGAGAGGGCGCAAGGCTGGCCTTAGCTCGTTGATCTGGCATCTCTGACGTGAACAACCCCTTCTATGTGGTGTTACACAGCTTTGATAGGACACGACCCTATCCTTAAAGGTCCATCCCAGTGCACTATTGTGAAGAGGCTGCTTCCACATTCAGGACTTGTACCCCTAGGTCGAAATGCAGGCTTACCCTTATCGAACTAGAGAAGAGAACAACAAAGGAGTGCCTTGACTCTTGATTCTTGAGCTTTTGCATAAGTTTGGAAGCAAAATAACTGGAAAATTGATGATGCTTGCAAAATGGTAATTTTAGGATCTTAATCTGTGTGCATTTTTTTTTGTGGGTTGGGGGGTAGGAAGTGGAGACAAAATAACACAAAAGAGTGTTCAATAGCATTATTGCCAGTTGCATTAAGGTTATGTTGTTTATTGTATATACTTTCGTGGCAATAGCTTATTCCTGTATCGTTGTTATTATTGCTCTTGGAGTCCTCCACACCATGGCCTTCAAACTAATTCCTTACCAGGAAATGTTGTTGAGTCATTAGATCCTTAAGTACACGCTTCTATGGGCAAATCTTTAGTGTATTGGTATTCATTCTTAAGTAACCACTATAGTTATTGTACTCACTAGTATCTGTCATGTCGTTGACTGAAATTGATTTCTCCGTTGCAAGGACTTCCAAGCTTGTTCAGGGCTCAAACCCGTCACCCTTTGGAACCTTTAACTGCAGCTGAAATCTCAGTGGCGGTGGCAACTGTCAGGGCTGCTGGAGCGACTCCTGAGGTAGTGATTTTGGATCATATTCATAAATTAGAAAAGGTATACATATCTGGTTCATGATATAACTTGGATTTTGATGTGAAGTTTAGGTGAGAGATGGCATGCGGTTTATTGAGGTGGTTTTGGTGGAACCAGCAAAACAAGTGGTTGCGCTAGCAGATGCATATTTTTTTCCTCCTTTCCAACCATCGCTGCTGCCCAGAACCAAAGGTGGACCTATAATTCCCTCAAAACTTCCTCCACGGCAAGCTCGACTTGTTGTTTACAATAAGAAGTCAAATGAGACAAGCATATGGACTGTTGAACTATCAGAGGTTCACGCTGTCACTCGAGGAGGCCACCACAGGGGCAAAGTCATGTCATCCAAAGTTGTGCCCAATGTACAGCCTCCTATGGTATGCATCTGTTTTCTCGATGTCGATCTAATGTAGTGTTTTAATTTCCAAAGTTTCTGTAACAGATGAAAGTCCCAATTTGGGTTCACTGAGATGCAACACTACTGCTTGGATTAGGATTGTTTGTTTTACTCTGTACACATATATCCACAAAATTGTCACTTGTCTTGTAACATGTTAATGACTGTATTTATTAGTCTTTTCCCTCTAGTATTCTAGTTTGATTTTCCAATATTATGTTTATAGGATGCTGTGGAATATGCTGAATGTGAAGCCGTTGTGAAAGACTTTCCTCCATTTCGAGAGGCAATGAAGAAGAGGGGTATCGAGGACATGGATCTTGTTATGGTAGATCCCTGGTTAGTTTGTGCATTACTGTTTCCTATATATCCAGTATATATTTGTTCTGTACTTCTTTGCACTCCTTTTACTTCTTGACATGCAATCTTTTCCCCCTTCTTTTTCAGGTGTGTTGGCTATCACAGTGAAGCTGATGCGCCTAACCGCAGACTTGCTAAACCACTGATCTTCTGTAGAACGGAGAGTGACTGCCCTATGGAAAATGGCTATGCACGTCCAGTTGAAGGAATTTATGTACTTGTTGATATGCAAAATATGGTTGTAATTGAGTTTGAAGACCGTAGACTCGTTCCCCTACCGCCAGCTGATCCATTGAGAAATTACACTGCTGGCGAGACCAGGGGAGGTGTTGATCGAAGTGATGTCAAACCTCTACATATAATTCAGCCTGAAGGTCCAAGCTTCCGGGTTGATGGGCACTTTGTTGAGTGGCAGAAGGTTCTTCTTTCATCCTTTGGGTTGTTGCATTTAGAAACTTCGCTGAGTTTAACAATCCATATTTATTACTAAGCTATCTTCACTGTTATTTTGCAGTGGAATTTTCGTATTGGTTTCACTCCAAGGGAGGGTTTGGTAATTTATTCTGTTGCATATGTTGATGGTAGCCGAGGTCGGAGAACTGTGGCACACAGATTAAGCTTTGTGGAGATGGTGGTCCCATATGGAGATCCTAATGCTCCGCATTACAGGAAGAATGCATTTGATGCTGGGGAAGATGGCCTTGGTAAAAATGCCCATTCTCTTAAGAAGGTCAGAAAATTTCTTATGATTTTTTGTCCTCAGTGTTTGTTTTTAAATTTGCTCCTTAGTAGGACTATGCAATTTGTTTCGGTTGAGATGACATGACATCAGCATTGCAGGGTTGTGATTGTCTAGGCTATATCAAGTACTTTGATGCTCACTTTACAAACTTCACTGGGGGCATTGAAACGACTGAAAATTGTGTTTGCTTGCATGAAGAGGATCATGGAATCTTATGGAAGCATCAGGATTGGAGAACAGGTTTAGCTGAAGTACGCCGGTCAAGAAGACTAACAGTGTCTTTTATATGTACGGTGGCAAATTACGAGTATGGATTCTTCTGGCACTTTTACCAGGCAAGATAATGACTTCCTTTCTGTGCGATGCCAGCAGGAAATCGCGCACCTTTTAATTATCCTGGTTTCCTCTCTCCTAGAATGTTAAAGAGCGTAGTGAGCCATAAAATGGAGTATGATTGTCCTTCAATCAAGTAATAAATAAGTGGCATCTAAACAAGTTATCAGTACACTGGATCGTAGTTGCGGTTAGAACATATTTGTGGTTTTGTAAACTTGCAATGTTGCGATGTGATTGAAATCTTTAACTGGAATCACACCATTTCTTTCAACAGGATGGTAAAATTGAAGCTGAGGTCAAGCTCACTGGAATTCTCAGTTTAGGAGCTCTGCAACCTGGTGAAGTCCGAAAATATGGGACTACTATTGCACCTGGGTTATATGCACCAGTTCATCAACACTTTTTTGTTGCTCGTATGGACATGGCAGTTGATTCTAAGCCCGGCGAAGCACATAACCAGGTTGACTTTGAATATTTTGGACTTATCATATATTTCAGTTGGTAATGGGTGGTTGTAATGTTTATGGTGGCTTAAATTAGAAGTACATCCATACACTTCAGATATTGGAGGTTTACACGTACTATCTGTTACATTTTGGCTCCTGGTCAGCAAACCGTTTCTAGATCCACATACTGAGCAAAAAGGAGTCCATTGAGTTCTATCTCGGTTCTTCTCTCTTTTTTTTTGTTTGAACAAAAAGAAGCACCCCATTGAAATCATACGCGTCTTGGTTCTTATTTCTTCCCAGATATCATCATTCTCAACTTAGTGGCCTGTTTGTTTCATGTACTTAAACATATCTTGATCTTTTCTTTTAGTGTATATATCATGAAACTAACTTTGTAGTACGTGAATTTGGTAATTTTAGATGTAGTTCTGTGTGTAGGTTGTTGAGGTGGATGTCAAGGTTGAAGAACCAGGAGAAAACAACGTACACAACAATGCATTCTATGCCGAAGAGAAACTGCTCAGATCTGAATTGGAAGCGATGCGTGATTGCAATCCTTTATCAGCCCGACACTGGATTGTAAGACTTAAGCCTATAACATAAACGTAGATATAATGAATCTCACAACCTTTATTACTTCCATTGTTGGTTCTCTTACGGAATATTCATCAAGAATCAATATAATAACTATAAATAGGAAAGTATTAATGTTAAACACCCATGTAGCAATCTGTGGGAGCAGTGGCTTTAAAGAAGATTATTCCACGTTCTGATCTCTGCTTTCTAGTGTTTGTCCACGGCTATTTCCAATTAAGAAACCCGTAGTCCTGAAGATCCTACTCTGAAGGCATTACTGAGATTTGCTTTCCCACTTTAAAATTGGGTTTTAAGAAACAGAAAACAAGTGCTATACAGGATATTGGGTACTTGAAGTTCACTCATTGCTGATGGAGCATATATGACCTTAAAATTAGAGTTCCAGTTAGTGTGTTTCCATGAACAACAAAGTGCTTAGCTGTTCATTTTTGTAGCCATTGCCAGGTTGCGTAACACATATCTTGCTTGTTCATTGCTCAACTTGTTTTGATATATCGTACATACCAAAAAGTTGCTCTGCCAAAAAAATTGCTCTACTTCACAGAGATTTCGGTGATGCATATGTTTTGTTTTTCGAGTATGTATTGGTGCATGCCCGAGACATACATGACCCCAGCTATTATATGCCTACTTGAATGGCTGTTGGTCATGCTGTAGTTGAGTTACAGCTTTCTTTCGTAGTCTGGTTATGATGCTTACTTAGAGCTTATGCTCTTTAGTTTCTATTGCCGAATGCCAATTTTGAACAAGTTGAATTTTGTGAGCTGCAAATTTGATTCTGGTTGTGCATAATTCAGATTCGAAACACAAGAACTGTCAACAGGACTGGGCAGTTGACAGGTTACAAACTAGTACCTGGATCAAACTGCTTACCACTAGCTGGCACTGAGGCAAAGTTTCTGAGAAGAGCTTCGTTTTTGAAGCATAATCTTTGGGTCACACCTTATGCGCATGAAGAGATGCTTCCTGGAGGAGAGTTCCCCAATCAAAATCCACGCATTGGGGAGGGATTGGCTACTTGGGTGAAGCAGAACCGATCACTGGAAGAAACTGATGTTGTTCTTTGGTTAGTTTATTCTTTTCTCTATGCCATTTCATGGAACTTAGACGAGTATTCTTTTATCCTGTTTTTTATAATTATTAGTAGATGCTCCTTTCAGGTATGTATTTGGACTGACACACACACCTCGCCTGGAAGACTGGCCTGTCATGCCGGTGGAACGCATTGGTTTCATGCTCATGGTATCTCACGTGTATTTACGCTTGAAATGTCTGAAACGCCATCTTCCTATTGCACTCATTAACCATCTCTCGTACTAACTAGCAGTGGGGAGGATGAAAAATAACTGGTTATCCCCAAAGTTCAACAGTTCGATATGAGCAAATCTAGCTCTTGATTCTGCTATTAATGTATCTTCTTTCGGTGCAGCCACATGGATTCTTTAATTGCTCCCCTGCGGTGGATGTCCCCCCGAGCTCAGTTGACATGGATCTGAAAGAAAACGGCATGGTGACAAAGCCGTGCCATACTGGGCTAATTGCAAAGCTATGAAAAGTAAGTGCAGGATTCTCTTACAATAGTGACCAAAGAAAGAAAAGAAAGTGAACCCTTTTTATATGATGATGAATGGTATTCCTGTGTTCGGAAGACAATTAATCGTGGAGAGACAAGTGCTAAACTTCATTCGAAGAAAGATTGTAATGCAGTGATCTTACCTTATATAGGATGGGATTACACTTGTTAAGACAAAATAAGGTGTAACAGTGGCTCCAAACTAGATAGGAGTGGAAGAGCATGGTAACAAAAACAGCGATATATTGGTGATATTCGCGTATTTATCGCGATAAATTATTAGAAAGCCTTAATCGCGTATTTATCGAGATTAGTTGTAGGATTTGCAAATATCTCACGTTTATCGCAAGATTGCCGAATTTATCGTGATATTTCGCGAGTACGTCGCGAGTTGAAGTTCCTCTTTTTCCTTAAAAAATGATAGAAGCAAGTTGTCATATAGACCTGGTAAACAAGTAAACCCGCAAGGTATGGGTAATACCCGGTCGGGTCCGGGTAAAAAACTGGCGAGGTAAATTTTATCCCTTTTTTTGAGTAATCTTTTTAAGAACCCGTACCCCACCCACGCGGGCTGGCTATTACCAGCAAGTAAATGCTTAATTTTTTAATAATTTTTTTCTTAACAAATAGATTTTAATTATCAGATTTTGCTAATTGTTACAATTAGGCATATTCTTTTTCCTTTTGTTTCTTTTCTTTTCTGCCAAAAATTTCATATTTTTGGTCAATTGCAATTTGCAAGAATCTACTACCAGTCCTCAAACCCCAAACATAGATACATAATCGATCGGAAGACCCAACCCACGATCTAAAATACTAGAATTAAACATTAACATAAATACATAATCACATGCATGAAGTCATTGAACTTCTCAATCGACAATGAACTGGAAGATTGACGGCCGACGGGAGTCGATCTATGATTATGAAAGAAGACCTAGAATCTGTTACTGATTGAGGATGAGCATTGAGGGATATATATAGAGAGAGCTTGGCGGCGGTAGCAAAGCAGGGTGGTTGGGGTCGGCGGTCGGCGTCGCCTTGAAGACTGAAGTGCCCAAGAGGGCTGATGCCTAGGCTATCGGAAGTAGATCTCGTCTCAGTGAGTGGGCTCACAGTTGGAGCTCTATCTCGATCTCGATCTGGAGTGTGAATGTGTGATTACTGATGAGTGAGAGGGAAGACGAGAGAGAGAGGAGGGATAGAGAGAAAGAGGCGGTTGCGGTGGAGAAGGATGGGGTGGCGGCGCAGAAAAGGAGATGGGGCTGGGGCGGCGGTAGAGAAGTGGGAATATGAAGAGAGATCAGATGAGAGATGAGAGAGGGTTAGGGATTAGGGCACAAAGATGGCATATATAGTTCAAAAATCCAGGTAAACCCGGGGTCACCGGTACCCGGACCGACCCGGAAAATACGGTCCAGTTCGGGTACGGGTCTAATTTTCACTGGTAGCACATATGTGTACCCGTACTTGGGGTTTTTGACCGGGTACGGGTAGAAAATTGCTAGGTCTAGCGTCATCTGGTAAGATCTGAACCCGGGTAATTCCGACTGTTACCAAAGTTTTGTGCCATCAAACCAACCTATGATTGTTGCTTAATTTTAGCAAAAGAAAATACATATTCTAATAAGCCACACATTATAAAGTAGCAGTCTTACATTCTCTTATTTTTTTTACCCATCACTTAAAGAATGGAAGATTTCTTTTATTTTTGTTATTTCAGTTACAGACTTTACAAAATTTCATACACTTAAAATCATTACAACCTGATCGATTAATTGTCGAATTATTATTGATTCATGACACGAATTTTGTTATTATACCGAATTATTACCGATTCAATGACGAAGTTCTCTGAATAATTCTCGAATTTCGAATTATTGTCACATACCGACTAGTTTCCGAATACCCAATTTGTTACGGGCGCCTGTTTGGCCTAGAAGATGATTCTTAAAAGTGGTTTGAGTTTTGTGTAGTTTGAAGCCCGTGCATGTGAAGAAATTGGGCCCAGCATAGGCTTATGCTAATATCGGCCCAAAACCCTTTTTACTCCACCCTTCAGTTATGGCGTTCATAGCCTGCCACCGCCACACTTTCAGTAGAAGATAAATTACTCATACGCTGTTTCCATCCCGAATGCCCGCAAAGGAATTGTTACTTTATATATTTTGAAGCGGGTCGTGGGGAGTTAAAGTAGTAGGTGCTTAATAGTAATTATACACACACTTGGGGATACTACGTGCTACAAGCAAAGTTGTGGTGCCAAAAGTAATTTACCCCAGAAAAACAAATCGAAGTAAGGCATGTTACTATTCGAGGACCTAATATTGAACATGGTGGCTAAGCATATTTAATTTTCATGATAATTCAAGAGAGACGTCTTCGTGTTACAAAGTAGGAGTAGAGTCACGGATGCAGAATTCTGGGTGAGTAGGGCAAATAATATGTGGTACTCTCTATTTTGGGTGACAACCCCAATTTTCACTAAGTTGGCACGCTAGATATCGTCCGTTTAACAGAAGTACCCTAATTTAACTTGGCACTTTTGACGCTTGACCAGCAATCCCAAAACCCAGAGAAAAAGCAAAATCAATAATTTGGAAGAGAGAGTGGATAAACTCATAGGGAATTGCCCAAAATATCATGAAAATTATTTTGCTGCTATATATCTCCTCGTTTATATAGCAAAATTTAATGGTCGTTACATAATTTTTATAGTTTTTCTACTTACATTTTCAACAACATTTTTTTAGTATTAATAAATAAAAGCCACTAAAAATATTTAACAACAATTAATCGATGCAATATGAAGGATTGTAGATATCTTCGTACAACCTGAATAGCAGCCAAAATTCTTTCAAATATCATAGAGGCTACAAAGTGGGTACATTGGCCTTCACTCGTCCTCGCGTAGGATCTGCCCTGCCAGAGGTTAACGATGAGAGTTTCATGCGTACATTCATAGAATAGCAATGAATCTTTCTCAATAAAGGTTCACAACTCAGCCTGGGCTGCATTTCTTTTAGGCTATAAGAGCGCCGAAGCCCATCCTATCCAGCAATTGGTAATTAGAAAAAAAGAGGCTGGAATGAAGCCCGATGGATGACTTAGCAGGCACACAATCAAATCAATTCAAGAAGCTGCCCAATTACCATGGTAAGTTTTTTATGCCCTAAGAAACTAGAATGTGCCAATCATATAAACATTAGGTTTCGTAACAGTACGAGGACAGAACTAGATCTAACAAGACATCAAAATCTACAACAAAAAACTCCGATTATACACATCGCGGACAAAGGAAACATACATTAGCAAAATGATATTCGCTGAACAGCTCAACCTACCAGCTGTGTGGCGAAGATCTGATAGTTTCTACTTCCCCAGATATCGCTTTTATGGATGTAATAAGATTTTAGGCAACACTGCACCCAAGGAGGATTTCTGGGAGCACTTTTAAACCCATTGGTGAATTCACTCACTGCAACTCCAAGTAACGCGTTTAGCTTCCTTGTCAGCGAATCAACAGAGGGATAACCCCCAAAAAACTTAACCTAAAACAGGATAAGACAACATTACAGCTTAACACGTTTTATACAGAAGTAGACTGCTACTGGTGCAAAATTCTTCTGATGGACATATGTAGGAAAAATGGTTTCTGTTTAGGAAATATGACGGCAACACAAAGTTGCAGTCTTTTGGAAGAAGCAGTTATACCACAATACCACGACATCAGGCTACTGTCACTTGCACGTATCACTATTATTTTGCACTAAATGGCAAAATATCACACATCTGAATTAAGTAGTTCACACAACCATTTTTTTCTTTATGTTGTCTTTGCTATCTTTGCTAGTTGCATGCTTTACTCCAACTCATATGCATGTACAAACATATTGGGACTCCAGACTCAAGAGACACTGACTATAAGGCACTCCAAGAAGACAGGCACTCCGAGATATCTATATAACCAGTCGATTCAGTATAGAACAGCAGACCTATAATCTTATACCTCCTAACTTTCTTCGAGTGCAGAAGCAATTTCTTACCCCGTCTTCAGCATAGAGAAAAGCATGAATTCTGGCAGTTGGATCTTCTAGGGTCAGCCTAATCCTATAAGTCCCAGTAGGAGAGCGGAAGTCCGCAGCCTGCCATGGAAATGCTGCTATAACCCGAACCACGCACCTGAATTTAGCTGTTACCTGAAAAATGCGAGTTCATTGATATTGTTTTCTAAGCAAATAAAAAACAAACAATAAGGACGGATCGTGTTAATTTTGATCATGATGATGAGGAACTATAACTTTTAATAGTAAATGTGTCCATAGGCATAGTGATAAAATTACACTCAGGACATACAAAATTAGATACATAAGAAAGTTTGAAGGGATCAAACCGACAGAAAAACATATCTGATACCTCTGGATGGGTGAGAACATTCATTAGAGTAACAAATGGCACATCAGGATAATCTGTCTCTGCATGCTCAAAGAAATAAAAAGAACACTCAATAAGTACATAACTGTTGTAACTCATCCAAAAATCCAAAAAAATTAGCAGTTACCATGGAAGTATTGACAATGTTGAACCTGTAATGTGAGAAGGCCAGGGAAAACTCAAGAATGGCATTCGTGCCCATTTTGATTGTACCCGCTCATCGTAAAACCTGAACCATGCGGAAAAATAAACCGTTCACACCAGATATTGAAAACAAAAGGTAATGCAGTGAATTTTACTCTTAAAGGATTTTTACTTACAGCTTACCTATGTTTCCCAAGGAAGCTACTTTATTCGGAGGACATAATTACTCATTCCATAACTTTATGACCTTTTTACAAATGATCACACTAATAATCAGAAAAGACGAGTGTAGATGTAGATTCGGCTTTGTATTAGAGATGCTAAATCATTAAATTAAAAGTTTAAATGTTTATCAAAATAACTTTATCTCATAAAACAAGTCTACTGCCCCAAGAAATGCACCTTTTGTGTTTTGGAACAGCACTAAATAATTTGAACAACTTATTCAACACAAGAAATTTGTTAAGAGCCCACAATAAATGATAATGTTAACTGCAAGTCAAATGATACCTTTGGAGTTGTAATACCAGGTCGTCGTCATTGGGAAAATAACGGATCTTAGTGAAGGGCATCAGCACTCCGCGCCACAGTCCCGCATGGACTTCACATTTTATGTTGATAAGTTTAACCCATCTACCGGTCTTTAGTAAGTGAAGACCGAGTTTTGCATTGCCTCGATCAACAACCACCCTCAAGACCGTTCCAACAGCCGGAAACAAACATAGAACATCTCTTGACAAACAAAATGGTTCTAACCGTAAAGGAAACGGGTTTTCTATTTCATCTTCTAGCCTGTTATTCATAAAATTGCAAATTAAGTTTTCTTGACCAAAAAAAACTTGCATTTACTTAAAGAGAGAAGCTGGGGAGTACAGAAGTATAAGAGGGAAAGCTTTTTCCTTGCCCCCACAGAACAGTATTCTTGTAAAAGCACCAATTATTCAATTGAATTGGCCCATTTCTGCTGACTAAAGATGATCCACACTGTGGATCGATTCCACACAAACGATTTGGAGGCAATTTCAAACATCCTATGTATACAGTGGTAAGGTCCAAATCAATAGACATGACAAAAGTTAATGAGATCATGTGAAAGTAACTACACAGGTGTCTCAGTAATTAACATGCCATTATACCCTCATTCAATTGATATATTAACTTAATTCAGTTCGAGGTTTGCGTTCGTCAAAAGAAGAAGAACAAATGGGTGGAGTAGTTAAGTTCAAGAAAGAAAAGTTGAAAGAAAATAAAATTCAAAAGCCAGGGCTACAATGTGCATTTTGCTATCAATTACACACAAAAAAAAAAAAAACTAAGACCTTCTGAAAAGGAAAACTTCCCATCGCCACCACCAAACATCTCAGTTCTCCATCTTGCAATCAGCTTTAAACATTAGAAGAAGGCCGAAGAGCCCCTTTTGTCATCCCATATGCCATATGCAAATGTACCATAGTGGATTTATTAATGTTTCTCTAATCTGCTTACAGGGTGCAGCTGTGTAAATAAATAACCAAGAAGTCTAATATGCAATCAAAAACTTATCTTTAACAACCAATGACTGAAAAAATTACCAACAAAACTCACTTTTTTTCAATAGTAACTGGTGGAGTGTCAGTTCCATCCCATACAAATAGCATCCAATCATCTTTTCTAACTTCACAGATATGTAGAACCTTTACATCAATGACATTGCAGATCAATGATCAGTATCTTATGTGGTTGCAGTAAAAATGTCACGTGCAGTAGTTTCAAAAGTCAAAACAAAGTCCTTACAAAGATATTTACAAGAAGAAAAGCACAAATAGAAAATGTTGAATTACCTTACAAACCAAATTAAAGCCTTCTCCTTCTCGAATCTCTTTCAATGATGATGAATTATTTGACCCTATCAAGAAAGTGCATCAGGATAAGAGATGATGGGGGACCTATAACATAAGTCAAGAAAGTGTTTTCTACTAGCATTGCAGCGATAGAAGATAGGACCAAAAGTGATCCCAAAAATCTCTTTTTACAAATCGTGTCTAACGGGAAATATTATACAATATTCATGCTTCATCGTCATGTGTTAATTAGATTATGATTATGATTCTGCATTTAGTTATGCTTTTAGTTATTACATTCAAGTTACTTGTTTAATTATAAAATAACTTTGCTCTCTCCTTCCTTACCGCTATTGCAACTCTATCACCTTGAACTCCTGTTTTTCTTCATTGGATAGCTCAAAATATAGAAACTATACTTAGACACGGCAGGTATGAGTCATCCCTATACTGAAGAACATGGTATTATCAAAGAAAGGAGCAAGTGGAACCACCCATATAAAAGCCAAACTAAAGGTTAAATTGAGTATGAAACATCAATGACTTGAGTGACTATAAAAAAAATTATTAACCCCATACAATAAGGGATCCTTTTTGGTCCAGAAGATATTTGCATCCAAAATTTTGATTCTTCTACCCGTTTAACACTTCCCATGTAGCACTGAGATATTTTGGGATTTTAGTTGGCTACATGATTTTGGGCCCATAACAATTAAACTAATGCTAGTTCTATGCTCTTCGAGTTGTACAAGAAATATGTTCATTGCACCAAAAATATCCACTAAGACACTCCTTGAAATTTTCAATGAGAATATAGTATCAAACCTAATCCATCTCATATGGCAGTGATGAAACTATAAGGGTCATACAATTAGAAGTAAGTTAAATTTATGCATATAGTTGGACGGTCACTGAGTTTATCATCATCATCATCAGTCAACAAGTGTATCATATCCATTAACTTTATATCTAACTATAACGTCATTCTGATTCACAACCCTAAAAATGAAAACTTTCAAGAAAGTTCTGTAGGAAACAACTGCTTTCTATCGTAGTATCAATAAATGGACGAGCATACCTGTGTTAAGCTGGAATTCTGTTAACCACTTTCTTAAACCCAAAATTAACTTTTTGTCTTGGTCTCTAGCACGATATTTATATGAAACTTGATAGGGGACAAAGTTTGTACTATGTTTCCCTTCAAACAATGCAAATTGGGAGGACTTTTTGTTAAAAAGGGCATAAACCTCCGAACCATGAGTTTTCATCTGCACAAAAAATGACCCACATGAGTTCTCGGATACTATTTGCAAATATTAACAACAAGTATCATGGTAAAGCATCATTGTTCAAGCACTTAAAACCGAAAGAACAAAAAACTGTACGTTACCTATCACAACCACGAATCAGTTGTGAGAGAGGCAAACAACGACATTATTCAGAAAAAACAAATGCAGTAAGTAGAAAATATCCACGTGAAACCTGGCTATTAGACATATTATAAGGTTCATGAGCAGCTGAAGCCTGGTCATGGGCATCTCTTACCCTTTGATCTAAACTTTAAAATAAGCTGACCTGAGCTTTACATGCTCTTAACTGGATGCCAGCGCTTACTCTGGTGCCTCCCGCCCTTACCCCTCCCCAGGGAACCGATGCACCAAGGCAAGAAGAGAAAATAAGCGGTGATGAAGCAACTTCATCGAGACATCAACCCAAAAACAGCTCACAGTTAAAAATGCTAATGCAAAGTCCAATTGCATTAAAAAATTACAGATGACAGTTGATTTAGAAATGCATTGTTCCAACCCCAGAGTTAACATTCTTATATGGAATGTGTGGAGTGAGTGCCGAACACAACGCCAAAGAATATCCCTGACATGTTGGTGTACAACGCAAGTATATCGTCTTCCTGTTTCCTCAAGCAAATCTACAAAAGTCTTCCCTCAACATCCCGGAAGCATTTCCTCGTGCTCCTAATCTTAGCTGCTATGCCTATAGGTAAACCCCCTTATTCCTTTATACAACATGTAGCAAGATCCCAAATCTTCCTTAATGTGTACAGAAACTGCAAGTATTCAGAAAATTAGGATCACAGGGAAAGTGCTGAGGATCAGCATCTTAAGTTCTTACACTTGCACAATCCACAATAACATTTTTGACAAGGAGATAAAAGCTAGATTTTAATTTAACCTATTGACTGCTAACCTTCACAATGAAAAGAGTATCCGCGAGTTTAATCTAGGATTTATTGATTATGCAAAACTATAACCATAGTTCTACAGGTAATGTTGATGCCACAGATACAGCTGTAAGAGTAAGATACTTAGTTTATGTTATAAGGTTCAGCAAGTTATAGGACCGCAAGAGCAAAATAACTTGGGAGCATCATATTCTGATAGAATTAAAAAAAAAACTTTTCAAAAGCCACATCAGGCAATGGCTCAGAAAAACCTTATAGAAACTTTCATCAGTCTACTACCAACCAAATGGAAAGCAGCTGTAAGTCCGGCCTTTTGTCTTCATTGCCAATAGGGAGAAGAACAAGAGAAGTTACATGTTCAAAACATGGTTCAAACAATCAGTCTAATATGAACACCTCAAGCCAAAGCTCTATGGCAACCATAGTTATGAATACAGCCCCGAAGTTGCTTGGGTCAGCCCACAAAAATAACATGTACCAGTACCGGTGATGTTCCAACAGCGTTTTGGATTTTAAGAATAGTTTATCTACACTGTTAAGTGTTAACACTAGCATAAACGATAGATAACCAATAATTATTCGATGTGTCGAAAATATGCACAAATGTAAATAGGAAAACAATTTTTTGATTATCATTTATACACTCTCATGCACATAATTAGCTCTTATTCACTCGTCCGAAATCAATACCAGAAAAGTTATCGAACGTCATCTTCATCCCCCCACCCCACAAGTAAACAATTGAAATGAAAGGAAAAAAAAGAACTAAAGAAACAACTCATTGGCTTCTCACATACAGCAAGAGCGATAAGAACGAGATAAGCTCTTGTGTTCATTAAATTTATGAACCATTCTCTTTGAACCTTTGATACGTGCGAATATCAGCAGAAATTTCCTACTCTGTATGCAAACCCAACTCAATCTCCAACATCAAATCAACTTGTGCATCCAAATCAATTGCATGTCAAGTAAAGCAAGAACTAGCAAGTGGGTATCGGGAGATTGAGTTGTGCCAGTTGTGATTGCAAGCTTGAGCAGAGAATGTAGTTCAGATGATGTCTGTTTCTTAACAAATTGAGACTTAGGGTATTTAGACGTGGCAATTACCAATTTACCCAACAAAAAAAAATATTTTCTACGGAGAGGCACAGAGCTGCAAACTACTGACCGGAAAACGAACTGGTACAGAACAAATCTGGTTTTAGCAATAATTAGACACCAAACAATTAACCACAAAGAATAATTGCCATAAATCTCTCAGGGCCTATACCGAAAAGTCAAAAAGCAAATTTTGCTAGGGCTGCTCAAGGATACTGGTTTCTACAACAACACAGGGGAGATCCACTCTCTAACTGGATGGAAAACAAACAATGAAATAGTTTATATGCCCTAGATACAGTGATAATACCAGAGACAGTTCCCAAGATACCCTACCATGAGGTAAAATTATGCCATAACATTCAGAACGTTATGCAGCATCACCTTATGAATGATAACTGAATATCCTCCTCTTGATATATATTAATGTAAGTGTAACGTCATGACATGGAAGAAACAAGATAGGAGACTGTCACAACCGCAACGTATTAGACATGAAGACCAAAACATAGTAAAAGATAAACAAGCATCTGTCACAATTCACAAGTTTCAACCAAGTAAGGTGCAATGACATTAAGAAGGTAAGAGGAACTATGATACCACAACATGAGAAAGCTGAATTATATCCCCAGCTGACTCCACTTGGGGGAGCATATCCACAGTTTCAGCAAAAACATTAACAGAAATCCCAGGGCCTGGGCGTGATTCATCAACAATTTTGAGTGTGCAAAAACAATCTGCAGAAAAAGAAATGGGAAGCCTTCGGACACTGGCAGTATATTAAATTGAGACGCCTACAAATTTTTACAGGACAGGTTTTTGAGTCCATGTAACATCTCATGTGAAACGTTTCACCAACGTTGGAAAATGCCTCATACAGCACCTGTCAATTAGTTTTGAGAATTACGTTCTAAAAAAAATATTAAAAGCTCCCTGTCTGAAAGAATATCTTGTGGATTACAATCTGCAGAAGAATCTTAATTGTCCGCACTCAAAACAAGTAGTTTAGCTATCCCTCAGGAGGGAAGGTGCAAGAAGTTGGATGGGCAGACCAAATTTTAGGTTTTGGCAAGAAGGAAGGGAAGATAGGACGAAAAAGCACTTTCTTCGGTGTTATTCTGGTCCAATGTATTCTTGTGGCCAGAAAGGAAGAAATAAATGAAAGAGCTCAAGTTCTTGCCATTCAAACAGCATCTTTTCATTCCTTGCAATTGACTGTTTGATTTCTTGAATCAAGTAAGTCTGCAATGCTTCCTTTTATGATGTGTTCAGTATTCCTTTATAATCCCCGATAATGACAAATATCAATGAAACTCTTCTTTAGATTTAATTTAATTCAATCTAGCACTGGCTCAGTGAAAACCTTGCTATAGAGACTTTCATCAATCTACTACCAATCCTAGGAAGCAGCCGTAAGTCCGGCCTTTCCTGTCATCATCGCCAGCAAAAAAAAAACACAATCACAACTATTTCAACCTCCACGTCAAAGTATTTTCCCATATAAATTTATTCGAAATCCTATGATATGAGGAAATGTCGAATTGAACACAAATGACAATCATAGAGTAAATACGTATCTTTTGGCAAGTCAAGCTATGGTAATAAACAATGAGTCAACATTTACATCTACTGAATCTATCCTAGGAATTCACAGAAGTGTGGAAATCCAACCGATCGTTCGATGTAAATGTGGACTAAAAATATCACAAACAATTTCCAGGAATGAAATGTAGTATTCAGAGGAAACAAACCGAGGGAAAAAGACTGATGCGATGAGAGATTTTAGCAGTAGATTTACCAGTGCCCTTGCTCTGTTTAGGGATACTAGTCTCGAGTACTACGCCGAACAGATTGACTCTTTGGTTGATGGAAGCCATGGCATCTACAATCGGAAGGAACTTGTAGTCTTCGTCTCTCTCCATACTCGCCATTTCCCTCTCCTACGCCAGTTCTCTTTTCCATGGAACCTAGTTAACCTAGGGTTTTCAAACGATTTTTGTAAATTGCAAAAAGGCCCCTTGGGGTTTAATCCAGTGACATATGACCCTCTGTCATTTCCATTTTTGCAGTTGGTCGTATGGTTTTGATTTGTTTGTGAGAGTAAATGGATGTACTTAGAACTTATCAAATTACCAATTTACCCTCTTACCAAAGGTGCGACTTTTTTCCGATTGACCTCCCTTTTCAAGATCTTTCGATCGACCATGCCACGACAATATTCCTCTCAAGTGTCCAGGTGGCTTTGAGCTATGTAGAATTGCACCGAAAATGCTCGAAATGGTGACACCTGGGGTTTGGTCTGGGATAGAGGCTATATATGTAAATCAGACAAACTAGAAAGATGGATGAAGGAGGTGCAGTGGTGGTGGATGAGATGGGATCGTGGTGACTAAAGGTAAGTGATATAAGCTAGGTTTGGTTTGGACGAGAAGAAAAATGAAATGCTCTAAGTTACTTTGTCCATAGCACGCATTTAAACTTGTGTGTTTGCATGCGTCGTCGATCTATCTAGCAGTTGCAACTAAAACACAACCGCAGGAGGTCATTTGCAAAAATTAGAGCTATTTTGCAATTGTTGCTCTCTTTTTTTTTTTTGTAAGGGGAGGGAAATGCTTGGTGCTAAGATACAATTTTTATACGTGGTAGTCCCAATACACAGGTCAACAACCCACATGATATTTGTACAATTAAGGGACTTACTGCCATCGCTACTTTCGCCGTTATGTTACCGTCACTATCACCACTAATGGACCATTGTACCTAACATCACTGGACAGTTACACCCATCTCAGCCACTATATTGTTGTCATTGCCACAGACATGACATTGGCGCCTCCACCACTGTCAAGTATGTTACATATCATCACCACGACCGTTATTACCCTCGATAGATTACCATCTTCTCTTTCTTTGTCACACCACCACCATCATTGCTACTACCATTGTCACTATTACTACCATTAATAACGGTTCAACTGTATCAACCTTGTCATGATCAACATGTCTGCCATCATCATCACCACCGTCTTTGTTGTCGCCACCTTAACTACTATAGCCAACATACCACTAGTGACACTTCGATTCCAACACCACCACTAAAATCGTCGAAATCCCTATGTCGCATTTATCAATAATACACATATATTGAACTCATACCTTGCTTGATGGCGGGATTATCCACAAACTTCTGTTATTTGAAAAGATATCAACATGGACTATGGATCATATAAGTTAACTTTTTTTAGGGAATATTAAAAATATGTACTAAGGATAATAAGAGAGTACATAAGGCAGTAAAGACTCACATATGATATCTTTATCTGATAGAAATTGTAATAAAATAAAAAGCCCGCCTTAAAGGCAACAAAATAAAATAAGAAAAAAAATACTAGAACCTACAAACAAACAGATAAACTATTTATTTTATTTATTTTTTTCTAGAGATGCACTAAACCGTTAAGTATAACCTGTTAAAGATAGACAAAAGACTGAGACAACCAAATAACTATTATTTGAACAAGATAAAGGCTAAGAAAATCAGCCAATCAAAAGACACCAGCAATTTGTCAGCCACTAGCCCAAACTCCGGACAAAAGTGGCCCATAGCTGTAACCTGCCTCGCTCATTGCGCATCCACTTGGGCGCTGGAAACCTTCTCCAGCCGTTACGCTGTTGCCTATCCCCAGAGGATACCAAAATAAAACCACATCGGAATCACCAACCACCGACCGACATGTGGGATCACCAACATTTGTCCCTAACAACCATCGACCGAGATGCAAACAACCATCACCAAACGACCATCATCGGAATCACCAACCCTTGCCCTCAGCAACCCTTGGTCCAACACAACCATATTCAATCGGAAAAGGAACCACCTTTATTCTGCAGTCCTTCACGGCCATTTTGACCCCTCCCCGTTAAAAACAACTAACGGAAACATCTTGGACCAATAGCTGCCAATCCAAACTAAATCGCATCGAACAAACCTTTCTACGATAAGGGAGAATACTAGTGGGAGGGGAAAAAATAACTCTAGAAGAACAAACCTTGCGATAGACTCACCTATCTGTCTTCAACTCGCGGCAGCGCATCACACACAAACACCAACTGTGAAATTAACCTCCATCCCCAGCACCCTAAGGATCCCGACAACTTAACCCATCATAAAATCCAATCAATCTCCGGTGCTGAAAAATATGGATAACCAGTCTGACCGATTGCAAACCGTCGAAAAGACGACGACCATCTAGCTCATCATATCCACCCAGATCTCACGCGGAAACCCTAACTAACTATGTATAGGGGGAATAGTCTGATATACCCCTCTAGAGATGAAGTAGGGGAGGGAGGTAGGAAGGTGGGGGAGGGGGTACTATTACAATTTAAGAGGGAATTGTTAAGAGAGTTTTTGTGATCTTCTCGTTTATGATCTGTACAAGTCTTTTTGACCTTAATACCATTTGGTGAACTAATTTAAAGCCTGTTTGGTGCTGATCCTCGAAAACAAATGTTGCATTAGATTAAAATCACTTCTTAAAATCAGCTTTAAGCTGTTTTTAGTAAAATTAACTTCAAGCTATGGACGTGTTCGAATAAAGTATACTAAAATCGATTTTAGTATGACAAAATGACCAAAAAGTTTTAGTATCCGATGAAAGATGCTAAAGGCATTTTAATTACTAGGAATATTATGGAATTTTACTTAGTCAAACCTGATTATGAAAAAGTGATTAATTCATAATTCAATTTTTTATTATTATAATTTGATTAGTTTTGTACTTTGCCAAATGCCTGACAATCTAATTTAGTATAACTTTAATCATGTTCGATCATCCCATAATCATATTGGAACACACTCTTAATTATGTAAACAAATAGTATCTTAGTTTAAAATCTGAGCTAAATATGTGTTAAATTTTCATTGGTCAAAAAATTACCTCAAACCTATAACTTTAACTATCCACCCCCCACTTCATAATTATAAGTACCTCTTTTCCCGTACATAGCACGGAATTTTAGCTAGTCCCTTAGTAAAAAGATATATATATCCTTAAAGGATTAAGACCAAGAGATGCCCAATTATAAAAACACTTTAAGGATTCTCCAAATACTCACTTTGTAGAGGTGTCAAAAGGGCTGAGCGGCCCGCGGGCTGGCCCAACCTGCCCGTTTTTGGCCCGAGCTGACTCGTCCGAGAGGTGAATAGTACTGGCCTTAACCCTCAGGCCTTGGGCCAGGCCTTTTTATTTCCCAAAACTATCTAGGCCCGACCCGGCCCTAAAAAGCCCGGGTCAGGCCCTAAAAAGGGGCAGGCCTAAAACCTGCTCGTTTTTTATGGCCAGCCAGACCCGGCCTTATTTTGGCCCGGTATTTGGCCAGATTTTCGGCCCGATTTTCTGGTCCTAAGGTGGGCTAGCCCCCACTATTTTTCAAACCTTATTATTTTCCCCAACTGTCAGATTCCCCATTATTTGCCTAAATTCCATTTTTGCCCCCCAACAGCTATATAACGACTAGTTTAAGGGTATTTTCTTCCAACTAATTTTTAACAACTCTTTAAAGATTTTTTACACTTTTACCCTCCCTAACAACTATAAATTGGCTAGTTTGAAGGGGCATTTTGGTCTTTTGTAGACTTTGAAAAATCTATAAATTCACACCCTTTCTTTCATATTTTTTACACCAATCTTCTTACTCTCTTTTCTCTAAACATTCTACATTTCGACAAGCTTTGTTACTATTTCTCTCTCCAATTTTCAATTACAAGTATTACTTGTTTACTAATTACTACTCTTGCTACTTCTAATTCTTGTTACTTCTAATTCTTTTGTTTACTAATTTGTAATTAGTGAATTCTCATTATTTACTCTTACCAAATTCTTTTTAATTACTAACTCTCTCCAATTTTGAATTACAAGTATCGTAGTTAATTGTTATTTCTAATTACTGTTCTTATTCATTTGCATTTAGTTACTCTTACTAGTTTTATTTTTCAATCTAGTAAAAAAGTTTAGCTTCAAATATGACTAGATTACTGAAGAAAGTGAAACGTTGATCATCATCATGAAAACACCACCACCACCACCAGAAGCACCACCATCACGGCCATCACAAACACCAACCCAAGTACCACCACAAACCATTCGTTCCTGGACGAATGAGTACAGGTTGTACGATAGATGCACAAGTCAATTGAGAGTTCAATCCAATCATTCTAGATCTTGAAATACATGCTTTCACATGATATCCTGTATTATAGTCAAGGACGCAGCTCGGTTGACGAAGTTACTACTCCGTGGCGTAATCTTAACCCGATGAACGGTCATGGTGGAGAAGGACCGAGCAATCCTTCCGGTAGCGAGACAGAAGTCCAAAAGCCGAAAAAAAATAAAGTCGAGTGTTTGAATCATTTTGATGAAGTTATGCGGACGGCGTCCAAAAAGGCTCAATGTAAGTACCGTTCTAAATTATTTTCGTCTGGTAGTCGTAATGGACATCTTAACAGGCATTACCCTCTGTGTACACCTCGACAATGCCACATCAAACCTAGCCAAACGTAGTTATCTTTTGACAGTAAGTTATTTGTTTATAATCAACGAGATCAAAGAGACGGTCTCGCTGAATTTATTATTCACGATGAATAAGCCTTTAGTTTTGCCAATAATGCTAAACACTCTAGATATATGAACACTTATGTGCAACCATTGTACAAAAAGGTTCATAGAAACCCAAATAGATCCGATGCACTCCGACAACATAATGCTGCTAAAGCATGCCTGATTGATTATTTCGATTATTTGACGGTAAAGTTAGTCATACTTATGATATTTGACAATCTCTGTTTACTTTTGTTAGTTATGCTTGTGTGACGACCTATTGAATTGATACAGATTGGATTATGAACAAGAGAATCATCGCTTTCGAACTCTTTTTTTTTTTGCATGATGGAATTAACGTTGCTACTAATATAATTAAAGTATGTACCACGTTTAAATTAAATAATAAGATTATGAGTATTAGTTTTGATAGTGCTACTAACAATAAAGCTATTGTTGCAGCTTTAAAGGAGAGCCTCCAACTTGTACTTTCGGGTGAATTATTTCATGTTCGTTGTGATTATCATACGATTAATTTAATTGTTCAAGATGGTTTAGCTGCTGCAGAAGATATTCTTCTCAAAATAATGGGTATGATAGCGTTTGTTAATAGTTCGGGTCCGAGAACACAACAATTTAAAGTGTCGTGTGTTTGACATAATATGCCTCGTAGGAGATCACTTACAGATGTGGTCTACAGGCGAAACTCTACCTATCATATGCTTTTACATATTATGGCATACAAAGAAGTATATACACATTTCTTACTAACCGCTTTCCCAAACGGCTTGCCAACTCCCACGGAATGACAGATGACTACACACCTATCTGAATTTTTAGAGATATTTTACACGTCTACCAATATACTATCTAGTACGTACTATCCCACCTCTCCTATCACTGTAATATAAATTCTCAAGATGGCTACAATGTTAACAAACTGGAGATATATAGGACCCTTTCAGGAAATAGTAAAAGAAATGGATAAAAAGTTTAATAAATATTGGAAGAAGTGATTTGTTATTTTTGTTGTTACTACTTGTTTTAGATCTCACGTTAAAGTTGCATGGCGTGAACGTGTCGATACAAGAGATTGCAAGACTAATGATTTACACAGAAGAGGACACAACCAGACTCACAATGAAAGTGAGCAAGACATTTGAGGATCTGTTCAACCTCTGTCATAATTCTGCTGACGTGCACGGGCGAACTTCATCATCGACTGGTGAGATATATTATGCGTCATACCTTAAGGGCCTTGAACATCTAGTAGCAAGACAATTATCAGGTGAAAGTACTTCTAATTCGGCAGGTTCGTCTACTTTTTTCTCTTTTAATGAGATTGGTTTATATGTCAATCTTAATCATTATTCTGCTTTATCAATGCAAGAACATGATAATTTTAATTTATTAAAATTTTGAAAACAAAATTAAAACATATATAAAACTTTATCCCAAATTGCACGGGATGCACTTTACAGCATTTTCAGCGAGCATGAGGGTTTTGGATAACAGGAGGATTCGTCTTAACCCCGAGTCGCTCGAGCTATATGTATGTTGAAAGGATTATCTTGATGCGAAATATCGCGAGTAAGATAAACCGATTGATGATAGGAGAAGCAACGACTCAGACGTTGAAATACTTCTGGATTATTAGATAATTTCTTTTTATTTTTCTTTTCTCAAGTTTTAGAATAAAATTTTTCACAAAATATAGATATTTTTTTCATATATATATAAAATAAGTTTTTACAAGCAAGATATATATTTTTTATATATATAAAAAAATAGGTAACTTCGCCTGTTTGTTTACAAGCAGCCGGTCCCAAGTTCGGATAAAAGGAGGAGGGAGGGCTTATGAACAAATTTATTTTCAATTTAACTCCATCAATTTGAATATTTTAATGCTAGAAATATTATTGTATACACACATATTACTACATATATCTGTGTGTGTCTAGGCATTTTTAGTTACTTTACTTGCTTGCATACACATATATGTGGTAATATGTATACACACATATTACTACACGTACAAATCTTATACTCCATTACAGAATCCTAGTCATAGTACTGCATTACAATTTGCTTATATAATAATAAGAAATTACTGCAATTCAAGTCTTTACTTTAAAAAAAAAGGCCTGGGCCTGGCTCAACCACGGCCCTAAATATTGGGCCTAGGACCTAGATATCCCATTCATCTGGCCCGACCCGATTTCCACCCCCATCAAGCCAGGCCCCAGCCCTTTTTCACGTCAGGCCCACTGGGCCGGCTCAAGCCCGACCCATTTGACACATCTACTCACTTGATACCACTTTCTTCTCTAAGCAATGATAGAAATTTCAATCTTAGTCTCACCTTTATATTTTCAAAAAATATTGAGGCTCGATACACTTTACTTTTTTTTTAAAATCAATCTTGTCATTAGGTTTCACAATTATTTTAAAATTCGTCCTGCAAAATTACCTCGAAACCAACTTTTGGCATTAAGGATCGGATCTTCATCATCGTTTCTTTTTTGTTTTCATTCTCATGTGTTCAAAAAGATAGAAAAACATTCATTTTTCAGAAGAACAAAAATTAAATCACGCCTTAACTTATTCTGGTACAGACTTTTGTAAATAAGTAGACAAGGCCAGAAGCATATGGATATTGTTTGAATATTTAAAATTAGTATTAGAAATGATATACGAACAAAAAATAAGAAAATGTGAACAACGGAAATGGTATCCAAACGAAGCGTTACCTTGAGTGCCTGACAAGGATTCCAAAAAGAAACATTTTTGTATTTCGTTTAAGTTTATGAATAATGAAAGTCACTATTGATACAGTATCTCAATGCAAATTTATCTTGATTGCTAATAAATAGATTTTAATAAAATATATTCCCTTCGTCCTACATAAATTGATCATATTTTCTTTTTGAACCGTTCCCACAAAAATTGCTCACTTTCCAAAGTAAGAAAGATTTTCTGTGTTTTTCTATATTTACCATTTTTATACATTTCTTATTATATTTATCTCTCTACATTTAACTCTCTAGAAACTCTTTTTTTTTATCTCTTTTGATTCACTTTCTTATATTTATTTTATTTCTCTTTTCACATTTAACACTCCACCGCTCTATTCCTCCTCTCTCTCTCTCTCTCACAAATGTTATATGAAAGCACATAATATATAACATAAATTTTTAGTATGCGGGGTCAAGTCAAATGATGATAGATTTACGTAGGACGTAAAGAGTAAGTTTTACAACAAGAGCTCTCCCGAACACACAGTAGATTGATGTAATTCCTTGAAAGCAAAACATAAAATAAGCTCCCAAACGCAACCTATAAAACCCAGGCTTGGAAAGTTCAAAGCTTGGCACCACCAGCAGCAAAAACCCACAGAAGACGACTCGGCTTTGACTTAAAAACAAAACGGCTCTCGAAACAGGGCCGTTCGAAACGTTTCTGAAACTGTCACGAAACAGCACAATGGCGAGTGAGGAGAAACGTATCGAGGACGTTTTATGGCATCCGATCATGTTGGCGGAGCTGATCAGAAAGGCCGTCGACGACGCCGAGTGGTTCAAGCTCGAGTGCTCCGAGGCCGGCAAGCGCGTCGACCGCCTCTCCTCCATGCTCCGGTCCGCCGTCCGGTTCGCGAACGCCGGTCCACTCTACGAGAGGCCCATCCGCCGTATTGCCGCCGACATAACCAAAAACCTCGGCCGCGCCCTGACCCTAGTCCGAAAATGCCGGCGCCGCAGCATCCTCCGCCGCGTCATGACCATCGTCAGCGCCGCCGACTTTCGCAAGCTCTTAAGCCTTCTGGACTCGTCAATCGGTGATATGACGTGGCTGATCAGCATCTACGACAACGACGGCGGAGGAGGTGGAGGTATTGCGATTTCTTTGCCTCCTATTGCTAGTAATGATCCGATACTTTCATGGGTATGGTCTTTCATTGCTTCACTTCATTTAGGGCAACTGAATGACAGAATTGAGGCCGCCAATGAAATATATACGCTCGCTAAAGATAACGATAGGAATACAAAGATTATAGTGGAAGAAGGCGGGATTAGCCCGTTACTCAAGCTTTTAAAGGAGAGTG
The DNA here is from genome assembly GCA_033070095.1 of Escallonia herrerae. NCBI lineage: Eukaryota > Viridiplantae > Streptophyta > Magnoliopsida > Escalloniales > Escalloniaceae > Escallonia > Escallonia herrerae. The sequence goes on along the minus strand of JAVXUP010000028.1, from coordinate 1,015,734 downwards.
GGTCTCCAGAGGCGCAAATAGCAGCCGCGAACGCGCTCTATGTGTTAAGTGACGATCAAGATACGGTTATGTTGATTGGAGATGAGCTTGGGGTACCGATTGTGGTGAGTGTATTGGGGAATTCTCCAATAAGTGTTCAAATCATAGTGGCGAGATTGGTGGCAAGGATGGCCGGGAAGCACGCAGCTGTGCAGGAGTATTTTGGGAAGGAGAATGTGATTAGGCCGCTGGTGACATTTCTGTCGTTTGATACAATTGTGGATGATCCTAAGCTTCAGTATGCTAAGAAGAGCATTCATTCGATTGTTCAGATTAACAGGCAGATTGATAGGAATTCGTTGACTTCATTTAACTACAAGCCGGGTTCGTCTTTGTGGTTTCATACTGAGGGTAGTAGCAGAGGCGGGCTTAGAAAGGAGAGGGAGAACGAGACGCCTGAGATGAAGCATAAGTTGAAAACTAGTTGTACTGAGGCTTTGTGGATGCTTGCTAGAGGCAGTGTTTCGAATAGTAGGAGGATAACGGAGACAAAAGGGCTGCTGTGTCTGGCTAATTTAATTGAGGGTGAGAACAGGGAATTGCAAAAGAATTGTTTGATGACCGTAATGGAGATAGCGGCTGCGGCTGAATTTAATGCTGACCTTAGGCGGGCAGCTTTTAAGACGAATTCCCCGGCTGCAAAAGCTGTTGTGGATCAGCTTTTGGGGGTGATTAAAGAGTATGACAGTTCAGTATTGCAAATTCCAGCCATTAGGTCAATTGGCTCTTTGGCTCGAACCTTCCCAGCTAGACAGACCCATGTTATTGGTCCCTTGGTCGAGCAGCTTAGTCATAGGAACCAAGATGTGGCAATGGAAGCCGCTATTTCCCTTGGGAAGTTTGCTTGTTCGGAGAATTTTCTTTGTGTGGAACATTCAAAGGCGATAATCGAGTTCAATGGTATCCCACCTCTTATGAGACTGTTGCAGGGGAATGAATGGACACAGTTACATGCGTTGTTTCTCCTCAGCTATCTTGCGTTACATGCTGGCCTTAGTGAGGCGTTAGAACAAGCACGTGTCTTAGTTGCTCTTGAAGGGGCAGATCGTACAGCTGCCGCCCAAAATCCTGAGTTGAGAGAATTGATATCGAAAGCCATATACCATCTTAACATGTACCGTGCTGGTGGATGTCCTCACTGGCAGTCTTCCACTTCTTAAAGAAAAAGTTCTATTTTCCTGGAGTCGCATCATAATTGGAAATGATTTCTTTTGGTCATTGCCGTTTAATTTGCAAAGAGAAGTTTTCATCTTCGTAGATAAAATCATGAGAAAGCAACTCAGTACATTTCTAGATATAGACTAGATGGTTTAATGCTTTGTTACCCTGCTCATACTGTAGTTATTTTCCTTATTAAATGAACAGTATACTTGATTCTTGGTTGCCACCTTCCTTTTTATATCCTGTCTCTTGCCTTTTTTCGCCCTTTGCCTGTTTCAAGATAGAACCTTTCGGAATGCTTTATCTGTGCCAGTGGTTTGGTCTTTTTGGTACCTTTCACATTGCTTCGGTATGTGTGGAAGCGATTTTGGTGTGGCACTTTAACTTGAAGTCGAATAGATCATTGCTCTCACTAAATCTTGCCCCTTCCATCTCATCCTTTTCCTTGGCCTCGTTCCCTGGCTTCCCCGAGTTGGATTGGATTATGTTCTGGCTGAGTGTGTTAAAGCACAATTTTGTTGCTTGTACCTTGTGCTGTAATTGGTTGCTTTCCACTGTTCTGGGGTCTTCTTTGGATCAACATTGATGAACAGGTTAGGTTGATTGAATTTTGAAGCTCTCACATTCTCTTATAACGGAGGTATAAATATTGAAAACTGGATTAACAGACGCAGTCATACTGTTCCTTTGTATCAACTTTTTTCTCCATCTTTATCGGGTGAAACTGAGTTTTCTCAGAAAATGAGAAAAGTAGTAGTTTATAAGTCAGTATGGTGCAGCAATATTTTATGCAGATGAGAAAATTGACGTTGGAAAGAGGAGCTATGCCTGCTGTATGATTCATTGCTTGATGTTCGGCTTAGTTACATAAGGTTGTCTAATTCGTACAAAGCTACAATTTGGGGGAAGAGAGTGATGTGAAGTTCTGATTGTATTGTCTTGACCCTGAATGACGCATTTATTCACAATATTGCCTTGATATCTGTTTGTACTAGTTCTCTGCTGCCAAAACAAGCCCCATCGTTGCTGCTGTTCAGTTTCTCTCTGTTTGTTTCTCCATTCTCACTGATCATACAATGTTTTCTGAATTCGCTACGTCGTAGCGAGAGGCTTTGTGGCAAGACTCTCTCTCTGCCCATATTATTTTATACATTAGTTTACGTGTAGTTCATTTGTCTTCTATGAACTTGTGCTACTTTTTCTGACGAAGCATATGCCCCAGATTTGAAGTGTCTTGTTTTTATTTGTACAAGACTAGGAGTTCAGATTAAAAGCTTTCTCAAAATAATCGGTACCATAAGGTAACACTTGAATTGAAGATCCAGTGTTAGCCTTCACCCCAAATGTCTGTAATAGTTCGATGTATCGGTCTTGTTGTATTGTGTTGATGGAACTGAGTAAATCACAGGTTGAAACTAAGTAGGAGGTCGTTCTTGCTGTGATGGATATGAACAAGCATGTGCCGTCTCCCATCCGCTTTTTTCCATGTAAGTAATGGAGTGAACCTAGACGTCAATGCTCTCGCTTCTGCTCTTGCTTTCGATCTCACTTGACTGGCGATTTAGTGCCTTTCGATCCCAGTTGACTACATGCTCTCGCTTTCGATCCCACTCAACTGGCAATTTAGTGCCAAATGAGTCTTTCTAGAGTACTCTGTCAAAGTTAGTTGCCTACCGTGACCAATGCCTGGCGTACTGGTCAGTTGTAATAGATTTAAGAACTTAGTCGAAAACGAGCCACAAATTGAAGGGGCATTCGACAGAAGCAATTTGTTTTGGCCCCAATTTAGAGGGAATGTTGTATAATATCAGTTTATATCTCGTGAAGAGATCTGTAGCCAATGGAAATGCAAGTAAATGTATTACCGAGTAGTATTTAGTGAAAGAACAAGAAGTAAAGTTGAAAAACAAGTTACTTCGCATTATACCGAAAGTAGTACAGTGTACTTTCTTACCTTATTTTCCCAAGGTGGGGAATGAAAAGAAGATTAAAGGGAAACTGTTCTTTTTTACACAAGCCTTTTAACACAAAGTTCATAGGGGACTCAGCGAGATGATGGCAAAGCACGCCAATTGTCAGCAAGAAGCATGGCTCGGTCACGAGAAGAAGCTGACAGCTGCTGGAGTATAACATTCTTGACATGAGCTGCTGCACTTTCACCAGCCCTGATGGCAAGCTCCAGGTAAACTACGGCCTTCATCATCTCCCCCACCTGTCCAAGAAGCCCCAACAGAGACTCCCATCAGTTCCCACACGACTCGCTGGATGTTAACGAAACTATAACAAGAGAACTTTTTAAACCAATTTAAAACAGAAACATGGAGCAGTATCTACCTATCGACAGATCTGAAGTACAAAGGAGGAGAGTAAATCCGGAATTTGCAAATGTGCAATAAAGACATTTTCTGAGAGAACCCGAAAAAGTTGACAGATCCAAGTGGTGGATAATAAAAACCATCCGCTCAAGATGAATGTTTCAGAAAAGAACTTAGGAGGAGTTCCTTAATATTTGGGACTTTCAGAAGTAGGCTAAGAATTACTTGTGAGACTAACAGGGTAGCTTCGGGGTTATAGGAACAATTTGGAAAGTTTTGAAGATGGCAGTGAATTTTGCAACTATCGCTATGTAAGCATAACATACGGAAAAAAGGCCAAGTCCATGCTCAAACTGAGCTTTACTGTGACCACGATCAGCTGCTCGCTTCATCCATTTTCTGGCTTGTCGATGACTGCGTACTAAACCTTCACCAACTGAATAGCACAATGAAGTGTTATACATAGCGCGCACATATCCACCTTCAGCAGCTCTCAGATACCATCTCGCCTACAAAGATAAAAAAAATTTATCAAAAAGAAAGTCAAAAGTGAACGTCAGAAGTGTCCCATCGAAGGAACAGTGTAACAAATTAAAAAAAAAACAGAGTTGCCAATATGCCATCAACATTCAATTCCAGCATTTGGCACTACCAAGAGAACAGCCAGAATACATATCATCTAAAAAGTGCAAATAAAGTGAATCAGGCAGAACACATAGCACTGATACTAGGGATGGTCAAAGGGTTATGTTTGAAACGGCAAATCCACTCAGAAAATTACGATAACCTGATTTTCACTCACATCCTCTAAATCCGCAGTAAAGATAAGGCTTACACAGTGCCTACCGCTTCTGGCAGATTTCGATCAACCCCACGACCTTGATGTAAACACAGGGCGAGTTGGTACTGAGCGCGGACATAGCCAGCATCAGAAGCTTGATATAACCATTTAACAGCTTCCTTCAAGTTCGGAGGTTCAGCTGCATAAATTTTAACCATAAATCTCATCACAACAGTACAGGAATACTGAATGATGATACAGACTTCTCATTTGAGTCCAGAAAATTATATTCTTTCCCGAATAAAACAGCACACCATCCACTCATCAACAAATAATGCCTTGTGGTAGTTTCCGTTGGTTTTACAACTTCCCGAACCCCATAACGATTTCCACTATTGTTATTAATCGTATTATTCTGGTTCTGTATCTCTTTGTTTTTTCAGGACTTATGAAGTTATATAATAACTACAGGTAACACGTTGGTAGCAGCAGCAAACAATGCGGATAGGTAACACAAACAAGTAAAATTACCTACACACAGTATCCTGAACTTTACTACAGGCGAAAATGAGCCACAAGTTTCCAAACTAACACACCTAGTAATTTCAGGCCAAAACCCCAGAGGGTTGCTGACATGGCAGATATTACAAGGGAATTCTGGGATAAATCACAAAAATCTGCACTCTGGTGGTGGGGCTTTTGGCCGGAAATGAGCCATAGGGTTCCAGGTGCATTAGTTTCAAAACTTCATTGTACTAGCTAGCAACTTTGAGATTCCTATGCTGGGTGCACTTGAGGCAAAGCATACGGTGCCTGGTGTAATTAAACCATAGCAATGCGAACTACAACACTAAGGCCTCTTTAAAATGAGCACTTAATATTTTCTGGGGGAGGGAATGGATGCAGACTAGCAAATAGCAAAAAAGAGAGAGAACCGATCCAGGTTGTCTTGTCAAACCAGCTTGCAAGAAGTAGCGAGATATTGTAGTTGAATCGTACTTCGGCACAGCGCGAACAGTGTTCATATCTTCCTTTCCTTGTTTGAAAGAATGAGACAGAGCTGCTCTTCTTGGAACTAGGAAATTTGGTTCTTTAAGCAACGTGTTAGAAGTTTAATAAGCTGTATGTAAAAGTCTAACAAAAAACGAATGATGTCATCCGAAGTTTAACCTTAATTTTGGGTTTGCTTCCGAGGAAGTGTACATTTGCCTGACTTTTAGTATCCTACAACTCTCAGCCCCAAAACAGACTGATCAACCAAACCAAGCACAGAATAAACTCAAAAAAGACTAGCTTTGCGTAGTACTACGCCACTCTCCCACATCCCATTCCTGCGTCTTAAATTACAATATGCGTAAAGCAAGCCTCGCACTTCCTACTACACTACGCCTGACTTGTGCCTCGGATTCCTAATATCAGATAATTTTCAGGCCCTACACAGACTGATCAATTATATCAGAACAACAATTTCAGGCAGTTTTTCATCTACTATTGCATTTTAAAAAAAAAGAGCAAATCCTACTAATATTGCAGCTCACAACTTCACAACTATCTCAACAATCAATCTATCCATTGCACAAACATACAATAATATTAACCAACAAACAATACATTAACGAAATGAATACCTTGCAAGTATGAAATTCCCAAATTGCACTGCCCAGCGGGGTCACCGAGCTCAGCCGCCCTCCGATACAGCGAGACCCCCTCCTCCTTCTTGCCCATCTCCCAGTACACCAACCCCGCGTCCACCATGGCGAGCGTGGAGCCACGCGCCGCACCCTTAAGAAACGAGTCCAGCGCCTTATTCAGATTGGGCCGCACGCCGCCGCGGCCGTGCTTGAACCGCTTGCCCCACCTGAGGAAGAGCATGCCCTCCCTCAGCGGCCGCAGCGCGTCCCTCCACGCCCTGCACACCAGCGACGCCGCCTGCAGGTTCGGCAGCGCGAAACTCGCTGCGATTTTCGCCAACACGTCGTTCGGCAGGTTCGAGAAGTCGCGGGGGTCGGACGCAAGAGGCGGTGATCCGGAAGCGAACCGGGCGCGGTGGCATCTGGGGTCTGGGGGTCTGGAGACGGCGTGGTTCTCGGAAGGCGGGGCGGCGCGCTTGGTGTCTTTGGTGAGAAACGGAAGGGCGGTGTAGCGAAGGCCATCGGAGCGGCACGGCCAAGTCCGCTGAGCCATCTGGGTTCCTCTTTTAAGTTGAATTCATATGCACAGTGGCATCTAGTAGTCGGCGGAGGCGGTGGAGATTTTGTGGGGCGACCGGTGAGCAGAGCGGGTAAACGCGTTTTTGTCGTTGGTAAAGTGACTCCGGAGACCAGCCGGAGGCCACAGGTGCCAACGTCCACTTCACAAATAGTAGTAAGTTGCTTGGAAGTCTTTTTCAGGGGGAAGAATTCCAATTTGCTCCCCTAAAGTTTGTGTTAGGCCGTATGGGTATGGCATTCGACTGCTGAGATTTGTAAATTTTGGCGTTGAATTTTTTTGGGGGGAATTCAAACCTAAGACTAATAATAATTGCAATTAAGTCTAATTTGAGATTTTGTGTCTCACTTTTTACAAGAGGAAAATCGGGTTTGATAAACGTCGTGAAAAAAGAAAGAAACTTTTTTAATAACCACCATTTGAAGTTTTGCCATAATGTAATCGGCTCCATGACAAATAAGCAGTCATCACCGTCCTCTCATTTATATTTTGGCCAATTCCACCTAAATCCATGTCAACTCCTTTTGCTAGCCACCCTTTCCACCTTGTCGATCATCCTAGCTAAAATTGGCAAACTGATAACCTTCGTGGGTATCAGTTTGGTGGGTATTTGTATAATTTTGTCATGAATTTTACAAATATTTTTATTTTGGGGGACTCATACCGAAATTTTATATAACCAATACATATACGAGAACCTACTTGGTCATTACAAGAGTAGAACACACACAATCAAACACGGCGCAAACATTCACACATCACCAGACGCACTCATACGCACGAAACACACCGAATAAACAACACTAACACAAATGACGCGCGTGCACAAATTTTCGCGATCTCATCATGCCGTCTTATGTTTGTGCCTGGATTCCGAGATCCCAATTGTCTCGAAGTAAATCGATTGGGCTTCTGATAACACAAGAATGGGCCGTTTTCAAAAAGCTCACTCCATAATGCACTGCTGGGCCATCCGGCCCATCCCTCGTCCTCGCCGCACGCAATAGCCCAATCTTCGCCGGGCTGAAACTTGACATAAAGAGAGATTAATTGAGGGCCGAGTCTTGGCGACGACTTTTTTTCTATTATTCTATGTTTGGACATATTATTCGTTGTTTCTAGTATTCTTGTACTTTCTTAAACGTGGCTTCATTTAGCACCTTCTACATTACAGTCTCCTACAGTTCACCGCCAGCACACGGCCGCGGCCGCCGTTGTCGTTGCCACAGCCGCCAGTCATTGTTACCGGTACACCAACCAACATTTCCCACCATGCATCTTCTGCCTCTCCACAGATGGATGAACCTCCATAAATGCTCAGAGGCGCGCAGATGGAAGTGATCTTCTAAAAGCCACCTGAGCACATCAAAGAGATAAATGACCATGAAAACAAAAGTATCCGAAGGAAATGCTCAAATTCGACCACGAACCTTCATCGATTTGCTCAGGTCGAATCTAGAAGACAATGGATCTGGCGCATATATATATATATATATAGCTATGAAAATTAGAGGGGTTTGGATGAGGTTAAGGCCTTTTTTTAAAAGCTCGCATCTTTTCGCTCTGCTGGACCGTCCCTTGGTCCAGGCCGTGCGCAACAGCCCAATTCCGCTGGGCTGATGTGCGTTTCAAAGCTTTAGATAAAGAGACATTTATTGAGGGAGTTTGGGCGATGACTTCTTTTTATTTTCTCTCTCTCTCTCTCTCTATTCTATGTTTGGATAAATATTGTTTTTAGTCTTATTGTACTTTCGTAGAAGGGTATTTGTTTATCACTTTCTAACTACGGAAGCTGAATTTTGGCGGGACTTTCAAAGGGATATGGCCGGCGAAAGAGGAAGGCTTTCAAGGAGGAGACCAATTGAACAACCGCAATCAAGCTCATTGAAGAGAAAGAAAATGAAGATCACCAGTACCGATGACTCATTGCAGACCGCATATTTATTCGAAGAGAAACAGGCCCGTACGCTTACACTTTTTGTTTTGTGTATTTGTATTGTATTTTCGTTTTTAATATTTTTGTATCCTATCACAAATTATGCTTGTGTACTTTTATCATTTTTATCACTTTTTTGTGTCTACATTTTTTATTTGTTTTTTTTTTTATGTTTACCGTTTTTATTTCTGTTTTCATTACTGTTACCATTATTATTTCCGGTATTACCCTTGCTGTTCCGATCAATGGATCTTTCCTCCCACATCAAGGATGCCAACCGAAACCATAGAGGATGATTCCCAAATCAATGGGGTTCTTTTTCTGGCAGGAATCTCAAATCATAGAGGATGATTCTCAAATCAGAAAGGATTCCCAAATCATAGAAGATGTTTTTCCCTATTCACAGTCTCAATTTCCTTTTCGATCATCACACATCTGTGTGTCTTCTCCCTCTTGCTTTTTTTTCTTCCCCATTGACAAACCAACTCGGAAGGTTCCTATTTGTCGCACTCCTCCTCCCAGTTTTTTCAATGGCAAAACCCTAATCATGCACTCAAACAATCACACATAACATTACTGCGTGTGTCTGTGTGTGTGACTTAGAGAGAGAGAGAGAGGGAAGGGAGAGTGAGTTGAACCCGCGAGGCCGCTGGTGCTGTCGTGGTTGTCGTCATCGGAGGAGATGCGCCAGACGCGGAGGAAGTCGCAAGAGGTGGCGAGGAGGTCAGGCTTCTGGCACTCCTTGTCGGGGACGAAGATGGCCTTGGTTGGGGGGGGGGGGTAGGGGTGCTCGAAGGAGAGGGCGGGGTCAAAGCTGCCGAGAATCGCGGCCACCCTGCTTGTTATCGACGGTCATCTGAAGCGCACTTCATTTCAAGAGAAGCAAGCCGATGCCTTGTCGGAGCTGAGCGGCAACGTCGACCGAGAGCACCCGCTGATCCATTTCTCAAAGAGCCTTGTTCGGCGCTGGGTTACACATGGCACAGTGCTTATTGATAAGAGAGAGAGACGGTGAAGAGAGGGACAGATGAGGGAAAGGGTGAACAACAAGTTTCTGACAATGAATTCAATTGTGTAGGAAAAAACCGAAAAAAGGTGAAAACACCTCAAGGTGTTTTCCCTTTTTTCGTTACTATTTGAATTTTGTATCCAAAACGAATTTCTAAAATGATAAAAGTACAAAAAAAAGAGCATATTTTTGTCATCATTACAAATTTTGAGTACAGAATAACGTAAATGTACACCCCCACAACGTCGCATAAGTCATACTCTAAGAGAAGGCAACAAGACGAAAACACATTTTGGTTACGATACTAATACTTGTACTTACACTGTTATTTTATTTTAGCTTGACTGAGGAAGAGTTATGGGGTATAAAACAAAAAAAAAAAGGTTGACGAGGGTTGGGCAAACTATGTATAGTGATTAATTCATTTACGATAAATAAAAAAATGTGCGGAGTTCCAAGCAAATTTGGAGCAGACCAACCAGAAATATTCCTGGTTTTGGAGGAAGCTCACTGGAACCTCAAACAAATCATTTTTGGCAGATATGTCCTGATCTTCCCGTCTCATCCTCTCCTTTGTACCAAAAAAAGAAAAACTTTGTTTAAGGATAAACAAATCCAAGAAAGTTTGACTTAGCGTATACTGTGCAACTAGGGGTGAGCAGCGAACCGATAAAAATCGATCCGAACCGTTCAAACTGATGAAACTGGACCAATCGAATCCAAACCGTGGATAAGCTTGAACGGTTTGATTTGAGATTTTCAAACCGAGATCGGTTCGGTTCACGATTCAGGATTTCCAAATCGGATATGAACCGAACCGAACTGATGACTATATAACTATTAAAAAAATAGGGTTAAATACACGTAGGTACCCTGAAACTACCACTTTGTCTTACTTGAGGATTCCAAAGTTTAATTTTTACACATAAGGGTCTGAAACTATAATTTTGCAATAGATAAGGACTTCCGTCCAAATTCTTTAACTTTGGAACAATCCGTTAGGGGCAAATTTGTCCGGACAGGCTAAATTGTTTTTCTTCTCTTTTGCAATTTTGCACTTCTTCTTCTTCAGAGACCCACCGCCCTCTCACCCATCCCACCCGCCCCTCACCTAAGCCCCAACAGTACAAAGAGACATAAATCACACCACCAGCAAATCGCCCTCACCACCGCACCACCAAATCATAACCACCGGTCGGCATCACCGCCGCATCATAGCAGCGCCACTGACAGACGTCTAACACCGGTCACACCCCCGCCGAACCATCGATCACCAATGTCGTCGCCGGTGATCTCTCTCAAAACTAAGAACAAGCCATCACCGGCGCACCCCAGAGCCACCAGCATCGTATTAAAGCTGAAATCGGATGGATCTCCACCGGTGTTGACCCGTCGTCAGCCAACAGGGACACGATCTGACATATTTAGCTGCTTCGATCCTCTGTAGTCCGTCCCTTCGGCTTTCGATACTAAAACCATCAACCTGTTAACAAACGAGAGTGAGTTTGTTTCAGTTGGGTGGTCGTTGCCGGAGGGTCTCGCTGGCGGTGGAACAATAAAGAACTGTGGATTGTAGGTAAGGTTTCGATGGTCATGGTCATGGTCGTGGGTTTGCAGGTAAAGTTTTGGGTGGTCGTGGGTTTGCCGGTAAGGGTCTGTGGCGGTTGGTGGTCGTGGGTTTGCCAGGATCTGGACCGATTTAGTTTGTCGACGGTTGCTATTGGTGGGTTGGCATGATTGGTGGTGGCCGGTGGCCGGCGGTCGAAAGTGTGCTGCTATGGTTGTGGCTGACGGTTGGTCGTGGTAATAGGGATAGCGGTGGCAGGACCACTGTCGGTGGGGTTTCCGGACAGTTTTGGTTGATGGCGATGTTGGTCGTGGGTGGATCGTGGTGTTGGTCGGCGGACGGTGTTGGTCAGCGGTGGACCGTGGTGATGGGGGAGTGATGGCAGGGATAGTTGCCGGCGTGGTAGCCGGACGATGTTGGCCGTGAGTGGCTCCATTTTTGCACGGTTTTTGAAACCCAAAATATGGAAATCCAAAATTGTCCCTGACGGAAAAGCATGGATCGTTAGGAATTTGGACAGAAGTCCTTATCTATTGCAAAATTGTAGTTTCAGACCCTTATGTGTAAAAATTAAACTTTGGGACCCTCAAGTGAGACAAAGTGATAGTTTCAGGGTACCTACGTGTATTTAACCCAAAAAAATAATATACCTTACCATGGTTAACTGAATAACCAGGGTAAAATTAACATGTTTGTCCTAAATAAAACCCTTATCTTCATTTGCCGAATTGCCGTCATTATTCTTTTGCTCTTCTTCTTCAAAGCACACCCATGGAGGAAATCAAACAACACAACCACATAATAGTATAATACAAATCGGCCATGAAGGAAGGATTTTGGCTTCATTCGAGCATCATTGATGAATGATCTGGTGCGTAATTTTATAATTCCAGCTTGCAAGATCCAAGGTCGTTGTCTACTACCGCGATACGTGAAGATCGGGTTGTTGTTGACTGGGAAGTGCCAAAGAAGGAGAGAGCAGGCATCAGTGGTGAAGCCGGATGCTTGAAGCCATTTTAAATCTGGCAAGACAGCTCACGCGAGTAGTAGAAAGTTGCCACAACCTGAAGAACGAGACGACAGCTTCCAATCTCCATACCTGAAGAACAAGACGACACAGGTGAGTAATTTCATCACTTGAACGGCATGAATAATTTGTGATTTCATTATGATATGTAATTTCATCAATTAAACGGCATGACCACCGTCCGCAGTCCATTTTCTTCCTAGAGCAGTCCGTCCACGCTACAATAATATGTGATTTCATTATGATTTATAAGGGTCTTGAGCAATTTCATCTTCCCAATTTCATACCTGATTTTGGCCAGTCTAAACTGGTTTAGTAAAGGAAGATTCAACAATGAAGATGGTCCAGCAACTTGCTTGTGAGATGACAAAAGTATTACATGTTTTCATTGTTCTTAATATATGGATTATAGTAAAAATTTTTTTTTATAAATTTACATGTTCCCATTTGTCTTTTCAGAAAATGCAAAGGGTCTAGTTCGCATGCATCAATTGTTATTGATCATGGTAAGTCACTTTTGGACAGTTTATTAGTTTATAAAACCTGTTTTAGACAGCTTAATAGTTTGTAAAACCTGTTTTAGAATACCCTTTTACATTTCTCCCTTGTTTTGAGGAACTTTGTTAAAAGCTATACAGAGGTAAAGGATTTGGAATGGAAATATATAGATGAGGGTTTGATGAAGACTAATAGTGTAAACCTGGTTATTAGTCTTAAAATGTGAAGTGCAATAGTGCACATTGGCTATTGCAGTGCCACACTAGTGGTTGATTGTGCTTTTTATGAAATGTGAAGGCCTTGAAATCTGAAGTGCAATAGACAGTAGTTAATATTGTAGTGCTACACTAGTGCAGTAGTGCATAGTCCATATTGCTGGCTATGCTACTGCGCAGCCAAGCCTAGGATGCAACACCAAATCACCAATTGCAGTAGACAATTTATACACTTTTAGGCTTCATTTTAAAGGTTTTTAAACAACTTGTTTATTGAACTTGTCACCTGTTTTGCTGAATTAACCAGAATGTGAAAAGTGGGATCTTGGCAGGGGCATAAGTGTTGAAATGTTGAAGTTAATTACTGATTGGCCATGTCATATTGATTAAGGTTTGTCTGAGTGTTTTGCTTAATGTAACTTTGGATAATGGCAGGTCATTTGGCAATGTTAAGTTTTACTATTGCATCATCACACCAGTTTATGTCCTTCCTTTCAATTAATATTTGCTATGATGTTTGGCAGGTAAATTATAATGTTTTCTAAGTCTCTTTCAAGGATGTTTAACTAAAACTGGAATGCCAACATGATGAGAGAGTGCATCACTTTGAAATGGAAGCAAGATGTCCAGATTTGAGAGTATACCTTCAGTGCAGTAGCATGTTGCTGTTCTTTTACATGAATGCAGTGTGGCACTGTAATATGCACTATCATATTAATGGTTCTATAATGTAACTTTGTAGGACTTTTATACTTGGTGACTAATTTAAGCTTTTCAATTTGTCATGTAATGCAACTATGATGTATTTTTTTGTTATTGGACTATTGTTTTTTTTTCTTGAAATAGAATCATGTTTAGTCTACGCTAAAACCGATCCGAACCGTTCAATTTGAACCAAGTGAACCGTTCAAACCGAGGTGTTTCAGTTTGGTTTAAGAATTTGTGAACCGAGGTCCATTGGTTCGGTTTGCGGTTTGACTCCCAAAGCGAACCAAGCCGAAACGTGCTCACCCCTATGTGCAACATTTTAACATGGCTCCCATATGAATGAAAAAATAAATGGACTGGTCTAATGTATGTTTGCATCGTGTTGGCCCCTTAGATTTTACAACATGATATGAAGCTTATTTAAAAGCAGACTAATTCGTGTTGGATAGGTTCGTAAAAAATGATATTTTTACTTTACTTATGAGCTAAACAACTGTATACAACATCGACACATCAAAGCTTTTCAGCTTTTCACCTATACTGGCAAATCGATACATAATTTTCCTAATTTTGAACAGACTAAAGAAAACATATAGCCATAAATTTTCCATGAATCAATAAGCCATGAATTTCTTTCTTAAAAACAGCTCCTCACTATTAACAGAAGAGAAACAAAATTCCAATGTGGGGATTGAAGAGAATAAATGAACACCTTCCATGTGCTTGTCTCTAATAATTGCATCCAAGTGAAAAAGCCTTGCAGTAAAGTTTATGTTTATCAAATCAAAGACCACAAGGCACACAACATGCCAAGCAAGACCTGCTGTCCTTGTTAGACGCGTTGAAGCACTATTATACTTCCTTAAATGGCTCTGATCCCCAAAAAGCTTTGTTTTTTATGCTCGCTACATATTCAAACTTTAAGATTAGGTGAAGTCCCCCTTGTCACTGCTTAAAATATGCCCCACTCCATCCATCAATCACACTCTCACTCGTGAAGGTTATATTATTGAGAAAGAAAAGAGGTTATGACCGTAACTCTTTACTTATAGAAAAGTATAGTTAAATATGAGTTATAAAAAATTATTCTTAATTTTTTTATAAAGGATAAAATAGTTTCAACAACAATTTTATTGAAACCATTGCGGTAGAAATGCTATAAAAAGAGGATCATCGTTCAAAAAAACTGGGTATATAATATATTTTAACTTTTACTTATACAATATTGACAGAACACGACACACGAATATCACAACTACTTGAAGCAAGATTCCTAGCCACTTTGACATGACATGCATGCATTGATGTCCACCAAGAGCGGGCGAACCACATTATATTGTAAAAGGATCTCTTGCTTCCTATTTTGAATTCGTTTATGTACTATAGTTTTATCATGGTGCCTCTATTGTATTCACTATCCTTGAAGCCGTGTAAGCTATTACTGTATAATTGAGCATAAGTCATAAAACTGAACTGTCAAACTTCTTTAACTTTTTTTTTTTCTTATTATCAATGCCATTCTCTTGTGGACAAAAAAAAAAAACCTTTACAAACAACTCTAAGATGGAGATTCCATAAGAGAATCAAAAAAAGCTTTTACCACTTTAAGATGGACATTCCACATGATTAACATCAAGATTTATGTACGGCCCCAAATATTATACATGAAATGAGCAGTGGCATGCACCTTAGGTCCTTACATAGGATTCTAATCCATCAATCCACATGTTGTTTGTCCTCTTGCCCAAAACCCTTATCACAAAGGCATTACGGAGAGAACCTTCCCCCTTTGATTAGGCGTGCTAGGTGGGTAGAGAGTCATTGTGTGTGGGACACACACATAATCAAAAAGAGAGAGGGCCGATGATGAATGTGACGATGGTGATGACAGAGAGCAACAAAAAGGGTTCTGAAAGGATATGGCTTTTGAGTAGAAAAAGAGGGACTTATCATCAAGTCAATCGGCTTTGAATCATCAGTGACCTGCAGCAGCATCTCATTCCATGGAAAAAGAAAAAATGGTTCTTCTCCTTTACCCAGCTCTGTTCTTAGGCAACATTTTGGCTTCATGACCAGATTTCAATTGCTTGTGACAATTGCAGTGGATGTATTTGATACACGATAATAGTCGTGACAACTTTCTCACAATAAAGCGGTGACCGAGACCGAGATTCTCTATAACAACTAATAGAATCGTACGACTTTATAGATTATACTACATACATTAATGATGTAGATATACGACGGTGCTGACTGTAATGTAATGCTTTCGGTTTATCGCCGAGGTTTTGCTGAAAATTAGATGTTAGATGTACTCAACATGACCTTCACGGTTTGAAGAACAATTATTTTCGTACTTCGAACATGTGACCATAGAATCGCCTGAGAACAACCTTAACGCTGTTCCAAGTCTTTGTTGTGCAGTCCACATCTCCTGCCAAAACACGGAGACACAAAGCGCAAAAGACACTGACCTCAGCTTTGCCAAATCAAGCAGCAGCTTGAGAAGAAAGATCTGGACAATTAAAGTAGATCAATAATGAGCCAAGCTAAACTGGCGATTTATTTACAAATAGAGAGCCATGTACATACAGACTTCTGGGCACTAAAAAGAGCTAAAAGTACAAGGAATACAAAGAGAAACTAGAGTGACTGATTCCTAGGAAGGCCAGGTTGATGAGGAAAAGGGTGAGCAAGAAAGGAAAAGTTTTCCCCTCGAGTCTTAGACACCTGAAATCATGCCCTTTCAACCCTACGTATGAACACAGTTTCCAAGTCCGGGGGAGTGAAAAACTCCCTTTTTACGCCACATCTCGAAGAGGAGGAGGAAGAAGAAGAAGAAGAGGGTTTTCGCTTCCTCGGAGGCGGCGGACAGGTGAGTCTACTCGGAATTCTTGATTCTTCCGATGTTGGCGTCGTCGAAAGTTCCTCCTCCTGCTTGTCCGCCTTACTATCAACCGCCTTCGTGAATACGGGCTTCAAATCCCTCCACGGCGGAACCGCGGCGATGACCCATTTCTCCGCATCCATTTGGCTGCCGTAAGGCTTTTCAGAAACGCCCATTAACTAAATAGGTAGAGAAGGAATTTGGAAAGGCGGGTGAGGAAGGAATCGATTCTGATGAAGGCGGGAGGAAAAAACTGGGAGAGAAAGGGGTGGGGTTATGTTCCTTGGAATGGAACCTTTGCATAAAAAGCTTGGAGATGAGGATAAGAGGGAGGCTTTAAAGGAAGGGAGAAAGGGGAAGAGGTGTAATATGTGCAGTGTTCTGTTTTAAATAAATACAGGGAGGAAAAAAGAGTACCCGAGGAAATCGTGACCTAAGCAATAGAACAAGGCTAGTCAGATGGAAGAGATAGAGTGGGGGGTCAAATTAAGTTAGCCCGTGAAAATAGCTGACCCGTACCCCAATGATCACATTGACTCTGATTTTGGCGCCAATCCCTTTTTTCAGCCGTCAAGCTTTTTTTTTTTATGTCTAATGTTCAAAAAGTCAATTTGCATTGAGGGCATTTTTGGCATTAAGTGCTTTGTCGTGGGAATTTCGTTTTCGTCGCCTCAGTTTCTTCTGTAAACATTTAGTCGTACTCTGCTACAGATTACGAGCAAATTTTCACCATAACGATATACCATGTTTAGATCTGTCATATGATTTAAAAATGAGTGTAAGTTCTTTCGTGACTGTGATAAATATATTTTTCTTCTGAAATTACTGGCGAGCATACAATTATCGAGAGGCGATGCACGAGCTACCGTAAATTTTCATACTGCAAGTGAGGATGTCTCCGTCATTATTTCGAAATGTGTAATTAAACTAATTATGATTGATTTTGCTGGACTAATTTTTTTTTTTTAAATAACAGAAGAATGTTGATAAATATATAAGATGTCACCATGATTACATGAGGTTGGACTAGAAAGTTGTGTTCACAGTGTTGGGCAAATGACAACTTTCGGGCTGTCTTGTAGAGCCAAAGGGGGCCACTGCTTCCCATAAACAGGATAACATATCGTCATCTTCTGCGACCAATTGGGTGGACTTCTGTACCAATTGGGTTTGATGTACGTGTATCCACTTGGACCAATCATGCAGTGCTAGGTAGAATTCTATCATGACAGAAGACTAGAAGTGCAAATAAGTCATCTGGCTTTTAAGTACAAAGTAACTGCAAGTTTAGGTTAAGGGCCGCAAGCAGTGGCGGAACAAAAAATTTTAAAGGTACCTTTACATGTTCGGTTCAAAATTAACCCTAAAGGTATCTTAATATGTTGGTTCAAAAATTTTGGGCATATTAAAAAAGAACAATGGCTTTAATTTTATTTTTTTTGAAATTTATAAATTTTTAGGAAGCACCAAAGTAACAAAACCATTAGTATAAGATTCGTAGTACAACATCTACTTCATTCTTAAGATTCTTAGTACAAAATTTATTCCATGCCAAAGGTCGGAGGTGGGCACGTGCCCATGATGCCACTCCCTTCCCTCCACCACTGGATGCAAGGAAACAGTTGCCACCCCAGCAAGAACCTAGTGAATTAGCCATCAACCAGGATCAGGCACCAATCTCACCTATGATCCGGTCACTACAATAGAAGGTACTGGTATGGCTGGCACCTGCGGCTATCCATCTCGCACCCTGAATAGCTTGGCTCGCTTCCGAAGAATTGTAGCCGGCCGTGAACAAGACAATGAAAAAGATGGGTTCTGCTGGGGCATAAGAGGGATTTGGTCGCTGTCGCTTGGGAAACAGTGAAGGAAGACTTGGCACGAGGTCACGAACAGCAACGTGAAGAGGAGTGTATCAAGGCTATCTTACTGGAAAAATAACATCAACAATGGGAGAACTAGTGCCTTAATTGCCTACTTATGGGAAAGTTAAAATTTTGATCTTTGTCATGTACGAACATGTAAACTTCCACCATCACCATCACCATCACCGATGGTAGCGGTGACAGGGTAAAGGTGCTGCAAAAGTTTGCCCGATTGGGTCGATATCAACCTCTGCGACTTGCTAATGTTTGGCAATCTTGCTCCTTTTTATCGTAACAGCAGACCGCATATTCAAATGCTAATCCACTGATCATATCTTGGTATACACTGCTGAAACTTACCCCGTCGTCGTATATGGCCACCATACAACACCCAACCAACTCCCAAAAAAACTCTTTCTTTCTTGTTTAGATATATTTTTTCCTTTTGGTATTCGGCCTTCTGTAGGGCAACTTTGGCCGCCACCACCACCACCACCTTAGATAATACATGCTCCTATTTCTCTCGAGCGCACAGGAATATGCATCGTCCAGATGATTGAACTGTGCTCATCCTTTACAGGACTGAACTCTTTTGAGATAATGGTTAACATTGCCTCCTTACACTGGTTTCAGTGGGAATGACACGAGACAAAGCAGAACTTAGACAGCAAGATAATAAGTATCAATACATGACAAGGGATGCATAAAGTATGCGGGATATACTTCAATGGAAAGAAACTGGTACTGCTGTTTGTGGATGAAAACTATCAGAAGATGCAACACCTGAAGAGAACTGTAAGCTCCTGACAGCCGAGGAGAACTATACAAGTAAGGATTTATGAGTATCCCTTACATCCTAGAATAGCCTCTGTGGTCATCGTATTGCTCCATGAACTCGTCATTGAACTTCTTGAAACTGCCCATAATTTCAGGCATTTCTTCCTCAGCTGGTAAGATGGTCGTCCTCATGTGGAACACACTACACATAAAAGTGAAACAGGAAGAATAAAGTTCCAATCAAAAGAAAAAGTAGAAGGTTGGGCAAAAAGACAATAGATAAACGACGTTTCAGTGGAATATTTCAACTAGGAAAAGGGGCTCAAGATTTTAAAGACAATAATTACCCTTCCTTTTGTCCAAATCCTGAACCTGGGACAGTGGAAATGCCTGTGGCTTCTAAGAGCTTAAGGCAATAGAAAACATCGGGAACTTTTCCAGCCCTTTTGGCAGCCTCAATTGCTTTTGGAGGCAACCTTATTTGTGGGAAGGAATACATGGCGCCTGAAACCATTTCTTCCGTCAGCTCAAAAACTTCATATAAAAGCAAGAAAATAACTACCCAAGTTTTAAGAGGATTTACCTTCCGTGAAATTACAAACCACATTTCTGCAGCTGTTGAATCCATCTGTCATCAACTGTGCTCTCCTCCTCAAGGACTCGAGGATCCCTTTGCTGCAAACATGAAAGGATAAAATCATTCACTACCATACTACTTATGTTTTGTGGATGCGAAACTAAAATTCAGAAGTCTACACCTTATGATTATGACTGCAAAACAGAAAGGCAAAAGGGTACAAAGCCAACTTTTTAAGATATTTATTTCAATACTTTGTTCCGCTTCTCAACCCACACTTGGCCTTTCCAATATAAAAAAAATTGCGAACTACTTTTAACAATTTTCTTTATCCTTTACGAAAAGTGTAGCAGATGTCATCCATCATTATATTTAAATATTCTGACCAGGAGTAATTATGGAGAGTCATTAACATGCCATCAATTGCAAATAGAAGCTAGAACCGTTTGAAAGATTTGAATAAAGTCTTACCTCTCTCTAACAAACCCCTCATATGAAATATCTCCAGGTCTGGGAGGGCTGACCATCAGCCCTACCTGTATGAAGTAAAATAAAGAGTGATGCACATCATTGGTATGCAAAAATTCCGCTTGATGCGACTAATCTGAATGGCACTTACGAATATCTGCCCAGCGATGTTTGGACTGAGTGATATTGATGCAACCTTATAGATCTCATCAACTGTCTGCAACACGAGCGATAAAATTATTAAAAGATTCGGGTCATCTTACATTTTGTGGGATTTTAAAAGGTAGATAACGACTGCAAATATCAAAAACAATTGCCCTAATATTACAACGGTAGATCGTCAATTAAATAAATGCAACATGTTATATATAATTTGCAACAATGGAAATCCGAAAATCAATGGTTTACAGTTTAAAATTCTGTGTGGCAGAACATTAAACAAATTATAGGAAGGCAAACCTCTGGAGGAATGTTGGTCATCTCAAAGTAGCCGCCCCGCTGCCCACATTCACCCCAATAACCTTTGGACACTGTATGAAAAGAAATAAGCTGGAGCTCCTTGCTTATTGGTTGTCCCATGTCCATCAAAACCTTCCACATCACATAAGCACAGGATAAGTTGGTGCTAAGATCGCAGAGAAAATATAGGACCAAAACAATAGGAAAAAATTAGAAGGTACTACCTTCCTCGAACTTAAAAAGGGGCGTTCATCCTGGTAAATATTCTGCTGATAAACTTCATCCCCAAGCAAGACTAAGTTCTCTTGGTGACAGAATCGTATAATTTCCTTCAGATTGGCTTCACTAAGACACTGTCCGGTAGGATTTCCAGGGTTTATAATGACCATTGCCCTAGCCTAGTACGTGGAACAAATGGTTACGAGAGAGACAAATAAATTCCAATGTAGTGTACTAACAATTATTGCTTTTTTCAAATCTGAGGAATAAATTGGGCAGTTGAATCAACCTGAGCAGAAATTTGGCTAGGACGAACTAATTTGAGTCTTACTAGGCCAACTTCTTGCTAGGTCAAAATTTTGAGTCTCCATTTCTTCAATCGAATAGATACAAGTTCGATATTCATATCCGAACTTCACCATAAGATGAAAAGCAAGAGCACACTTACAGTTATGCCTTTAGAGCGAGCCTGTGCAACAGACTGGCGAAGGTTGTTAATATCAAGACCCCAGTTAGCTGTCTCTTCCAAGTAATATGGAACAAAAGAACCACCATATAAAGATATAGCAGCTGAGTATAGGGGATACTGTGGAACAGGAACCAAAATCTGACATCGCAGGAAGATTATTAGTGACATAGCAAAAGCAGCAGGAAGACAAAAATTCAGTTGGATAATAGTATGACGGGTTTTTCTTACCCCCTTAGTGACCAACCCCACAGAAAGAGAGAGGGGTAGAGGAAATACATTGGTACTAGAGGTTCTTTTTTGGAAATGCTACTTCCACCCCCTTACATGCTTTTCAACCCCCTTTTTGTCGCTAAAAATGTACTTTTAGCGACAAACAAGGGGATGGATTAGGGGGTAGAAATAGCATCTCCCTTTTTTCTGCGAGAGCCTTTGAAATTTAATTACCGCATCACTTGGGCCACGAATTATAGTTTGCAACATCTGCATCACTCCTTTGCTTGCACCATCAGTAAGATATATAAGTTCTGGATCTCTGCGATTGATGCATGCAAGCATTAATCACTGTGCTTTTTTATTCAACCTCAAGAGAAAAAATTACAATACTCATAAATAAAATCCAAACTGGTTAAGCATATTACGTCGGGTACCCATCACGCCTCTGAATGAACTCCGCCACTTCTTTCCTTACTCCAGGGATGCCGCGTGAGTCACTGTATGCACCTACGAATTAATAGAGGATAATATATCACTCCATCTGCTGTTCATTTAAGCAAAACTTACACATTTCGCAACATTATGGACAAGAAAGAGTACTTAATGAAGCAGCCAGCTTTAACCAAAAAGGGTGACTCATAGTGATCATTTATTAAAGAATGACGGGATTCAGAAAACATTAAGAAGTTGGGGAAGCGGAGAGTTAGTAGATAAGAAGTTAAGGTAATACTAGAGGTAGGTAGAATTAGGAAACCCTAAGCATAGGACTACTTAGTCAGAAAAGCAATCAATTAGAACTAGTTTAAGTTCAACCTTTCCCCAAGGGTCACTCACTCACACCTAGAAGAGTTTACATTACATAAACCGGGTTGGGGGTGGGGGGTAAGTGCATGAGCAAAAAGAAAGCAAATGCGAAAACAAAGATTTCAAGTTGCCTGCCACTGCCAGAGGGTTGGCTGAGGAATCACAGGCTGCTATCAAGCCTATAAGGTATAACTCCTAGGCTAGAATTTGCAAATTTAGCCACTACCTATTGAATTTGGAGAAAGCGCGATGATAGAACTTTTCAGAGCAGAACTAAAACTGCAGCCTTGATTGTCATAGTTATTGACATCCTCGCACAGGTGCTATTCAAAAAAGCTAATATGCAGCCATGAAAACTGGGAACTAGGGCAGTGGGATTTATAGATACCATTACATCAGCCTAGCTACTGCTTTTGCAGCGTTTGAACAAGCTTATCCTTGTTCTTTGTTCGAGAGACTGTGTGTATATGTTTATGGTATGCCATGAGCCTAAACCCATTTTAAGATCTTTGCTCTTCTGTTATTAATATATCTTACCTGCAACTAAACAAGAAAAGTTGTCTTAAGTTTAACCCCTTTAGGCTTTATTTTTTACCAGTTGAAAGAAGAACATACAATCAAGACATGAAGGCATATGCAAAGAGAATACCTAGACCGGCCCCTGAGGTCAATGAAAGATAATGTTTAGCTCTTGCAATCGCGTCAGCGGGAAATATAAGTCCTACATTAGGATCATCAAGTAAAAATGGAGCTTGGCATAGAGCGATCACCTGCAATGACATACTCTTTTGCTCAATAAAGCTACAGAGGCAAGAATACCATCATCAAACCTAATAATTTGAGTTATAAAAAGTAGACTGTTGCAACATGAATTGATAAATAAATTGCACCAATCCCACTGAACCTGTCGCGGAAAAGTCAAAGGCCTTTGTCCTAGGGCTTGAGGGTTTCCAACATTCGTGAAGATAATCTGCGATGCATTATATGGGAAGGTGAGACAAAATGAACATTTAGCTGAACAAAATTAAAGGTAACACGGAGGATGTAACAATCTTGATTTCACACTTCAAGATTGCCTTCTCATGGTTTTGCAAGTTTTCAATGACAAATAAGTGGAAGCTGCCCCCATAAAAACATGGAAAATTAATCAAAGAACATGTAGGATTGTTGAACTTAAGTAGGTTTGCATCAGCGATTAGGCATTTTCTAGAGATGTGCATGCATGAAACAATAAGTCAACAATACCACACCCGATCAACAAGGAAGGCCCTAGACCGATGCATACCTTCTTCCCTTCCTTCTGAAGTTCAGATGCTCGAAGATACAACTCGCCTCTGACAGCATACTGAGCCCTCTTTACATTTTCATTAATGGAATCATGGTCCAATGCCTTGGGTGACATGGTGGAGTAATAACTTTCCTATTAAATTAACTATTCGACCAATTAATTCAGTTCATAACCTGAAATAACCCACATAAAAATCAATCAGGAGAAGTGATGAAACAGTTGGAAAAACTAGAATAACAGTACAATTGTACAAAATGAGCACTGCAAATCATCCTGATTTGGTGATTTGTGCACAGAATCTTTAGAAAAGGGAGCTTTGTTGACTTAATCACACTAGCAAAAGCTAAATAAGGATAATATCTACTTGATTTCATTGAATTTTAGAAAAGGGAGCTTTGTTGACTTAATCACACTAGCAAAAGCTAAATAAGGATAATAACTACTTGATTTCATTGAATTTTAGAATATAAAAAACATGTTCAAATCATAAGAAATTCTTTCTGCAGCAGTGACAAGATAAACACTGTAGTCTTTTCATCAGCTTAAGAGAAAAAGATGGACAAGTCTTTTCATCAGTTTAAGAGAATGCATGTTATACAAATATATCTAGCTCTGAACATGCGAGATTATGCAGAGAAAATCAAGTACTTGATGACTCTTGATGATGTGGTACCACAAACATCAAGTTGCAGTCTCGAGTTCTGAACTCTGAACAAGAAATCAAATGCGAATTTAAAAATGGTATCAAATATACATTGAATGACGCAAATTAAGCAATTTCAGGGCAAAGTTCTCTCTTTTTTGATCTTTCAATAAATTCACTTTAAAAATCCAAACCCCATTTAAGAGATAGCGATCAATTGAACCAAACAGTGCAAGTTATGAGAAACAAAAAGACCAGTGGAGAAACATTCCCGGATTGGAAAATCAGTCCTAAACATACACTGACAAACATTGCAAGACGCACGAGTCTATGCTCAAGACAAGAAGAAAAAGAAACCCCTTTGACATTCCCCAATTTGACAAACGAAACCCAATTTGAACATATAAAACATGCAAATGATACCATTATGGTGGGTAATTTTGTTTGAGATCGCAGAGACTAGAAAGCTAACCTTCGAAGGTCCACTTGGGAGTCTTGATGAAGGAGGGCTTTTGCCTGCAGAGACCAGAGTCTTGTTGCCAGTCAGAGCCAAGTGCATGCAAAAGAATATTTGGTGGGAAGTGAACACAAAAATGTGAATGTGCGATGTGTAACGAAGTCCGCGTTGTCTTAGCCAAAGGGTGGTACTATGTGGCAAAAAAGGCACTGACTCCAACGCGGCACCACAACCACTGAAACAAACCGGTAAGATGGATTTTGTTGTATTTTTCGCTTTATTGGGAGTTCTGGGGATAAAGCTTTTAGAAGAGGTGTGGTGTAGCTTCAAACTCTGAGTTCTTGGTAGATATTGAACCTGTCATGCTCAATGTGGCATCAGAAGAAGCCCATTTATTAAGGGTTCGGAGTTTGTCATTACTGTTGACTATTTCTGAACTCATTTCATGATTTAGCGTTACACATAAAGTTGTATAGCCAAAAGAAGGTGCACATGTAGTTTTGATTCTTTCTTCAAGTGGTATTCAAACCACATTCCAAAAGAGTTGGATCTGATCTCCATTTGAGGAGTAAATGATGGTTTTCAATTGGAAGTTGAAAGGTTAGGATTTAAGATACTTAAGTCTCAAATGTAATAAGTCAATAATTGTGCATCCGTTTTGATCGTTCAAAGTATAAATTACAGAATTTTTAATTACTCTCACTGGAGAGTGAGTCAAACGACCCTAGGCCCCACTATGCCGGTCGCGTTAATGTGAGTGTGCACATGATGAATACGATAAGTGGCTTGAGCTAGACTTGTGTAAAGATCAATCTTTGCTCGTTTACAACGTACAGGGAGAAGTCGAGCGCGCTCGCTCATTTCGTTTCTGAGCTTGAACTGGCTCTAACTTCTGCTTTCACTCATTTACTCACAAGCTCAATTAGACTCATTTGGAGCGATTAATTTCTAATAGCTCAAGCATGAAAAAGTTCGCTTGCTAAATGACTCGAGCTGCATGAAGTGAACTAGACCTTAACTCGTTTATGAACTCAAGCAAGTTTAAGCCTAACAAGTATTTCGTATTCCCGAATTTACTGCCGTGATTTTTCTTGGTTCTCCTTCTTTCTTCCAAATGGTAAAGTTCGCAGAAGATTATCACGGAAAATCTATAAAAATAGCACTAGATCTCTAGCAGAAATATAGATGGTAGTACAGTCTAGCAAGTGCTGTAGCAATATTCAAATTAGACATGCCAACCTAAGTGGTAAGTTTCGAGCAAAAATGATGCTGTAGTATTTTGCCAGGGGCAGTCAAATAAGGATCCCCGTTCTTACAAACATTGCAGCAACGATGATATTGGGCTCTAATGGCATTGCTTCGGTCAATTGAAAATTAGAAATACTTTTGTTGAACCCATTGAGTGCTCCTTTATCTTGCTACTGCCAAGACCCCCGCCCATGATTTTCTATCCAACATTCATGCAGCGCATAGGACTGAAACTGAACCAAACTTTTTGTGAACAACTTCATTCTTTATTCATTAAAACCTCGTTCATAGTTGCTAATTAAACAAACGAAGCGAGTTTGAACAAAAAGTTGAGCTCGTTTTATAAACGAGCCGAACATAAACAACAAAAATCATTCATGAACTAGCTCGTGATCAACTTGTTTATCTTAAGCCCATTTATTGAGCACAATTATGTCAAAACCCCAATCTCAATTACTCAGACCAAAATCGAACCTAAACATAGTTAGAAATTAAAATAAGGGCTTTTGATTTGTATATTTGGATTAACTTCTTAATGCTTTTCAATTCTTTTTTACGAGCCACGTCGAGCTGAGCTTTGATCGTGTTTGCGTAAATTTGGCAAACATGAGTTTGAGCATGAATTTAGATCTCGTGACCAACATGAACCGAGCTTGAACACTATCAATAATAAACGAACACGATCTCGAGCTTTGTTAAATGAGCCGAGTACTTGTTCAATTGCAGCCTTAGTAGCTTACTCTCTTTATTCACCATGCTTTCTTTCTCATGTTCACCCTCAAATTTAAATCTTGACGGAGTGTCAGGGGAAACCAGGCCTGCTGGAATTGGTGGCATTCTTAGTGACACCTAGGGGCATGTCATCCATGGTTTCGCTTCAAACATTGATACAATTGTCAAAATTATCGCTGAATTACTTGCTGTCCGACATGCTCTTTAAACTATGCAAGAACTTTAGCCTCGATCTGTTATTACTGGACCGGTGCACTTGTTGCTTTATCTTGTTTGCGCAAGTCCGGCACAAGCAACCAATGGCTCATCCCCTTCTGCTATGACTTGCTGACGCTTCTTAGCAGCTGCCCATAAGTACAACTCTCCTTTTGTTATTGCGAGGCTAATTTAGGTAGCGTTTGAATCTATTCTGTTTTTAGTTTTTTCTCTAGTTAAAAAAAATGCATTTGGTACACAGTTTTTTTTTTTTATCTTCTTCAGTTCTGAAAATCATTTTTAAAAATAAAGCTATTTTTGAAAACTCCCTGTTGGAGTTTTGAATTTTGGTTTTTGTTTTGAGATCACCCCTCCCCCGGGCCACCGCCCACCCCACCTAAGAAAAATTGGGTAATCAAACATAAAATAAAAAGAAAAACTCAAAATGAAAACTGAGTAATCAAGCACCCATTTGTTTTTGTAAAAAATAAAAACTAAATTAATTTTTATTTTTTTAAAAACAGAAAATCAAAACTAAAAATTATTTCAATCAAACCCTTAATTGTTGATAGTATCAATGCTAACATATCTAATTCTTTTGTACATCATCTGGATGACCTTATTCTCCTTTTATTTTTTGATATGTATAGTGGAGTTTTGTCTCAAAGATTCTGGTTGTGTAAATATTTTTGATAGAGTGTTTATATTCTTAGTATTTGAACCCCCCACCCAAAAAAAAAAAAACAAACAAACACTTTTATTGACATACTTGGTGGCCACTGTTAGCGATATCTTTTGTGGGTAGATTCTATCTTTTGTTCGCTATTGGTACAACGTAGAATCTGAAGTTCCCCTCAAGCCTCGTTGTCCCAACTGCAGGTATAGCTTGCTGTCTAATCTATATTGGTATAAAGCTCTAAATAATGTGAGAATGATGTAACTAGCTGTACCTAATCAATCTCCCGTACCAATTATGAGTAGCCTAGTTTAACCTTTAAAACTAAAGTCAAACGTTGGCTTCTTCTAAATTTAAGCCTATCGTCACATTTCATTCCTTGTTCCCGCAACTCAGCCATCGAATCTGGGAAGCAACTTCAGCAGCAAGCATAACAGAGAAGCTTTGAGAAGAAATTACATGGCGATGTTAGTGATGCCCCTACTTCTCTGCGCTCTTCTGTTCACCTCTCTCATGATCCTTCCTGGTACTTCCATTAAACTTACTTATCCGGAAATATAATTTGAACCAGTACTCATCTCGTGGTGGATTGCTTGTGTTTAGGTTTATCCACAGCCCAAAAGTTTTTCTTTTATTTGGTTTTTGTATAATCTTTCTCATCATGAGCTTTTCGGTTCCGAGCGCTCTATTTATTTTGACATACATTATTTGCTACAAGCTGAATTTATCGTTATTTATTCCTACAAGACTGATGTGTAATTTAATCTAGCAACGGCTAGTGATCGATTACATCTTTGTTACATCTCTTTGCGGTGGTGCAAGATAAGGATGTACGAAACTGATATAGTCTATCTCTAAAAAGTTGACAATGATGAGATGTAAAACTGGAGTTGGTTTCATTCAAATTGATCTAAAAGAGCGCTCCTATCTATGAAGAGTATTTGGATCTTCGTATCTACGGAGAGCATTCAAATCTATGAAGAAGGTAAAAGAGCTAGGTCTAGGCCTAGACCTCTCTCATGATCACCATGCCAAACGTGGTTAGGTTTATATCATATTTTTTTTGTTTAAATAGTCAGATTGCAAATATTTAATATATTTGTACTTGCATAATGGATACAATTAGTAATTTATATTCCTACTTCTAATTCACGTTATATTTATATTCGTTTGTTGAATATACTAAAATTGAGCATTTATGTTCATATTGTCCACAAGATATCCATAACAAAGTTGGTCTTGATGTTTTAAAGGAGGAGGAGAAAGCTTAGCCAATTGGTTTGCGAATGGCCAAGACGGATCCAGAAAGGTTGTGGCTGGTAACAGGCCAGGGACAAGTTCAATGTTAAAAGATGCACGGTTTTATCACTCAGCAGTTGCAAGAAAGGCACCGTCACCACCACCATCGCCCACCAAAGCTATATCCAAAACTTACATCAGTCAGCCTTCACCGAGTCACTAGCACCAGCTACAGGACATCTAAGTTCTGTTCGTCAATCTGCACATGAGAAGTTGAACGTGCCGTAGAGTGCATTTTCATTTACCTCTATTGTACAATAATGAAGCCAATGTTTGAGAGGGTGTTTGAGGTTTATTCTAGAATGGTCAAACCTGATAAAATTCAGATTAAATCAGGTTTTAAGTGTTTAACAAAAAAAAAGTAAACTGATTAAATCTGCTCCCATGTGCTCAAAATTGATTGAATCCATAATTCTAATTTTCTTGGATTAAGATCTAATCAGTTTTCAGGTTTGACCAAGAGAATTACCAAAATATCCTTACATATAAAAAGACATTAAATGCTTCTTTTCAACTTGATAACACTATATGGTAATTTTGTCATACTAAACCTACTTTAATCACTTTTTATCCAAACACCTTCAATAATTTTTAATCTATTGTGCTTAAAATAGATTAAAAAGCTGATTTTAAAAACTGATTTTGATTTAATCAAAATCTACTTTTAAGAATCAATACCAAACGGCCTCCAAGTTTAATAACTATTGAAGTTAATCATTCTTATGTCCAAAGAATGTGCTGCCAAAACGTCACTACAAAGTCTCATTGCTAGAGTTTGCCGTTGGCAAAAGAGTAGACTTCTATCGAAGTTATATATAAAGGTCTAGCGAGTTTGGACGCCGAAGCTTATTACTTATCACATAGTCAATTTGTTTAATGAACACCAAATTTAAAAATTATCATCTATTTGTTTATATTCATGAATCTAATCTAATTATCTAATTGCCTATACAGTAAATTCAAAGCTGAAAGAACATGAATGTTCTCTTTCTTATATGGCATGTCTATCATTTTTGACATTTGAAATTCGATCAATCAAATTAATTTCACAAACTCTCTCTTTCATATCAACAATTTTCACTTATGTTTGCATTTTTAACCAATTCCAACGATTTTGCTAAAATTTCTCTTCAATTATCGATTTTTCATATTTTTTTAGACAAGCTTAATACTCTCCCACAATTATTCTCAAACAACCTTATATGTCCTATTTTATTTCATTATAAGCCATGTATATATAACTTTATCTCTCATTTAATTTTCTATCATTTCTTGCATCTTTTTATTATCTTCTTAGTGGCTTTAATTAAAACATACCCCAAACACAAGGATTATTACTATTAGATATCATTACTGTTAGTGCTGATCTTATAACTTCTGGGAGAGATTAATTCTACCATCCATCTTTTTATGCTACTCCATTTAACTTCTTCATTTGTTGGTAAAAGCCTAACAATTATTACTAAAGTTCATTTTTAACGAAAAAAAGTAGTAAAAACCCGTATAAAGGTAAAAGTAATATTTTTGTTATTATTATTGTCATCCTTACTACTAATTTATTCATTACTTTGTGTATATAATTATGATTTTTTTTCAATGAGTATTTTGTAAGTTGTTGCTCGCGTATACAGTGCGCTATATCGAAACTAGCATTTGTATTATATATGCTAATAAGAGTGGGTGTAAGTGCACCACAACACCGGTAATTCGAATATATACGAGGACTAGCACACCCAATTCAGGGGCATTCATCCTTTTCGAATAGCAAGAAAAGTCATCAGTCCATTGATTAGTTTTAGGATGAGAAGACTCAAACAGTGGCCCTTGAACTAACATCTCATCCCATGGTGGCTCTGTCTACTACTCCGTATATATCAACTTGTTTGTACATATAGACCTAGTTGTTCACGGGTGCATAGAACTCATACACAAGTACGGAGGTGGTGTCATTCTTTCTTTATGTAAAACGCTCAAGACAAATTATTGGTCAAGCTCATGGCAACTTCAACTTCAACTCCGATTCCTTTAGGTCGATCTCCTGTTTCCAAAAACATTTTTGACGGTTCCAAACCACTTTGTCATTCAAGAATTGTTGCTAAAGCAAATTTAGCAGCATAAGTCATGCAAAAACCGCAAACTATAGGTGCAAGAATTAAACAGTCCCACCAGTTTCATGTTTTTATATTCCAGAGACTTGCGATATATATGTTATAAATGTCGACGCATCAAGGCCACACTAGGTTTTACTTAGAACCACATGACTCGTCTGAACACCATTGTCAAGTCAACTCGCTAGTTCCAATCTTAAAACTTGCTAAATCTTGGCAAATATTCCGAAAAAAGATCTGGCATCGCAAAGAAGCCACACACTGACACAAGAGCAATGAAGAGCAAGAGCAATCCTCTGGCAAAGCTCGCAGCAACAATGCTGGTCCTCTTCCTAATAGCTAGTTGCTTTCCACGCAGTTCTGCTGCTTCATTTCAACTTCTAGGTATCTTCTTACTTTGGCATATAGTTTTCCGCAGATTAGAGTATCAAGTGAAATCTCACTGTAGTGTATCCTTTTGGTTTCCGTAGTCGGGGAGAGAAGTTCATGGTGGTTTTCGGGCTGCCAAAGCCCATCCAGAAAGCTGGTTCGCCATTGCCATGGTGGTTCAATAATTTCAACAACCATGCGGGAGAGGGCCGCGTGGTTTCGAGCACCAGCAAGGAGGCAACCGTCGCCGCCGCCGCCGCCACTTTGGAATCCGACCAAACACGCTAGGCATGCTGTGCCTGCGCCGCCACCAGATTCTGAGTAACGTTAGAACCACACCAAGAGGCTTTGTTAGTGGCATCTGCTCCCCAGTTCAAGTACTTCAAACACCCCAAACGCTTGAAAATGCAGTGTTCCTGTACGCTTGTATGTTGAGTGCTAAATAAGAATCATTATGTTGTTATTTTGTAAGCAAATGCTTTGGATTTGTAAGCTGTTTGATGTTTTCACCAACTGGATCAGGAACTCCATCTTGAGAGTCAAAAGTGTCGAACTGTTCCTGTTCAACAAAAATGGCCGGAAAGGATCCAAAAAGCTTGAATGAAAAGAGGTAAGATATGAAGTGGTGTAACGGATGAAAATAAAAAGTTCTTGACGAATTTGCATCGTAATAGATCTCACCCATCTAGTTTCCTTTTTCGTTTTCTTGGTACAGGCCAAGGCCCAAAAATGAAAAGAAGAAAGGTAGCATGCTGAGGCTTCACAGGGCCCAAACAGTCATCTTAAGAAGTCCCTCCCCCACGGCCCAAACAGCCATCTTGCAAAGTCTTCCAACAGCTGCAGTCAAGTCACAACCTGCTGAAGTATATTAGTCAATGGGCGGGGTTACAATCCGCATCTCTTAAGATTTTCTGTGAAAATAACTGTCACCAAAAATTACCTTTACGATGGTTTTGCAGAAAAGAGAAAGAGTAGAAAGAGGAAAATATTTGGTTTGAGCAGATAAGGCTCGCATGGTCTCCCTTTCACAGTGATTGACAAAGGTAAAATTACGTGTCTGAACTGAAAAAGGTGAACTTAGTACGGTACACGTAAGTTGACTTGTGATACCAACTTATCTTTAAAATAAATCTGATTATTTCTTTCAATCAACTAAAATTTTCTATTAACAAAGTGCATAAAATTAAGTACAATCATTAATTATAAAATAAAATGATCGCTGTAGTGTATCAGATCATATACCTGCATCTAGGTGCAATTTATGTAGTGTTACTAAAAAAAAAATCTATGCAACTCTTTTTTAATAAGTCAAAAAAATTCA
Source organism: Escallonia herrerae (assembly GCA_033070095.1). Taxonomy (NCBI): domain Eukaryota; kingdom Viridiplantae; phylum Streptophyta; class Magnoliopsida; order Escalloniales; family Escalloniaceae; genus Escallonia; species Escallonia herrerae. The sequence goes on along the minus strand of JAVXUP010000028.1, from coordinate 983,196 downwards.
TCACCCTTTTATTAACAAAAATGATGATAGAGCTGCATTTTTTTTCTTAAGAGCTCGTCACTACTAATGATAGAAATTAATAGAATGTATTTAGTGACAATAAGAAATTCAAATAATTAGACTTTTTAGACTAGACTAGAAATGATAGAAATTAATAGAATGTATTTAGTGACAATAAGAAATTCAAATAATTAGACTTCCCCTTTTCCTCAATAAAGTATTCTTTTGGTGACAAGTCGGACAGTCATGTCCGAAACGTAAGCAGAGCCCTCGGCGGCGGTTATTCAAGCACCACAACCGCAATGTCATACACTCAACCGCCACTGCCACCGCCGCCGTCACTTCCTTCTCACCCTAAAACCACCACAAACCCCTCCCACCGTCATTTCTCCTCCCTCCTCCCAAAACCCCCAGACCTCCGATCCCTAAAGCACTGCCGCAAAATCCGGTGCGAGCTCACGAGCTTCGACAACCCCCAAAAGTGGACCGTCGATTGCGTCACCGGCAGCGATCCCATCCACATCATTCTTAAGCCGATCCCTTCTTCGCTCCCTATGGCATCCACTGCCGAGCTGAAGAGCTCCAAGAAAGTGTGCCTCTTCTACTGCGCCGAAATGAAGGCGCTCGCGGAGCGAGTCGCCGCCGAGTCCGACGCCATCGAGCTCCGTAGCATCACGTGGAGGTATCTCATTCTCCAATTCGATATGAATTTACGAGAATGGCACCCTCACTTGACGTGCTTCATGGTAATTGTTGATGTAGCGTTTGTTGATGTAGCGTGAATGACGCTTGTTGCATTTTTTGAACTTTTGTTCGGTTCACTTTTTTGCATGGTTTTTGAATAATGTTTCGAACATCTGAATGCTGAATTGACAGTTTTGTTTGGCAATTGAAGAGTCAGTGTGGGGTAAAAGCAGCTGTTAAAGGCCATGTTTGCATGTTTGGATTGTATTCGAGGTACTTGCAGAAAGTCAAACGGAAAAAGGATTATGTAACGGAGGAGTGCATAAGCTTTGTGTGTGTGTATGTCGCAGACGGAGAGAGAGGTGTTAGGTTTTTTTTCCACTTTTGGCCTCTAGTACTCTGTTATCATCGGTGAGTACACAATATGCATTCGTGTAAAGAAAAATTGGAATGCTTGCCACAAGTTGTAAGCTATGCTGGACTTTCCTGAGTGCCACATGCTAACTCTCTTGAGCTGTTGGTTAGCATATCAAAAGTGAGTACATAGATTTTAGTATTAAGATAGTGCAGAATTCTAAGCATTGTGATGACAATGAAGCGGAATGCTTGCTGTAAGTCGTACTCTCTTGTTGCATCATCAAGTGCCAAAAGTGTATTCCTTGTTGTTAATGTCCTGACCGGACCAATGTTCTACTATTATTGGAAAGACCTCTTCACTTGACCCCGAAATGTATGACATGAATTGGTCGAGGTCATCCAATATGCTCTGATTTTCTACGTTTTTCTAGTTTCTTTTTGTTTCAGTTGTGAAGCTCAAGCTCTAGGCTGATCATGTGATGCATTGTAACTTCTAGGACATTCGAAGATGGATTCCCCAATTTGTTCATAGCTAATGCTCATGGCATTCGTGGACAGCATGTAGCTTTCCTTGCCTCGTTTAGCTCTCCAGGAGTAATTTTTGAGCAACTCTCTGTGATCTATGCGCTGCCAAAGCTGTTTGTCTCCTCATTCACGCTTGTCCTTCCTTTTTTCCCCACGGGTACTTCTGAACGCATGGAGGAGGAAGGAGATATTGCAACAGCTTTCACTCTTGCTAGAATTTTGTCAAATGTTCCAATATCGAGGGGTGGACCCACTAGTTTAGTGATATACGATATCCATGCCTTGCAGGTTGGTGCTGAAAATCTCTCCACGATCTTATGTACTATCTCATGTTCATTTGCTGATACGTTCGTATGAGCCTACAACACTTGAGATTTTTCATGCTGCATCATTTTCCGAGTATAGACACCTTTAACTCTTGCTCTCTTTCTGTCTCAGGAAAGATTCTACTTTGGTGATAACGTTCTGCCATGCTTTGAGAGTGGGATACCTTTACTCAAAAACAGGCTTCAACAACTCCCTGACTCCGACAATGTAAGGTTTTATGGATCTGAATAATTAACAATGGCCTTTATTCTGATTCAGTCTGCAGGTTGAATGGGTTTTGATCTGTGTGCTTACAATCCATTATTTATATGATGAGGCCCTGAAGGTTACCTAAAGTAGCGTCACAAAGAGGAGTCCCCTAGGCTTTTAGAATAAATCTTTTTGCCCACAAAGCTGCTATCTTTTTATCATGATAAAGTTGTTCTTTGTTATATATTTCAATTCATACTGAGATATTGTTAGCTAGAGATGGGGCTAGAGAATTTGACTATTTGTGGACGATCTGGAAGTACCTTTGAATGGAAAAGAATTGGAGAATACAAAAATTTCCGTGATTTAGATGATAATTTCGAGTGATTCTTGGCTTGTTGCATCTCTGACAATTTTTCTGTTCTAATTCTTCTCCCTGTGCCTAGATAACGGTTGCTTTTCCAGACGATGGTGCATGGAAACGGTTTCATAAGCAGCTGCAGCATTTCCCAACGGTATTGTTTGTAGCCATGGGATGGGTGTTCTGTTTAGTTATTTACTTGAGCTCACATCAAGTTTTTTATGGATCTTGGTGTGAATCTAGTAATGAATTGAAATTCACTTATTTGATTGTGACATACGTAATAAACTGGACTTTCCCTCCCCATAGTTTGTCCTTCATTTGCATAACCGGGTGCTTATTATCTTCACAGATTGTTTGTGCTAAAGTTAGAGAAGGAGATCAACGTATTGTACGCATCAAGGAGGGCGACCCTAAAGGACGTCATGTTGTAATAGTCGATGATCTTGTGCAGTCAGGTGGCACTCTGATTGAATGCCAGGTGCGAAAAACATGATAAAATTAACTTTATGTACGATCAAATTCTTACTACGGCTTCTTTATTGATGGTGTGATATATTTTATTATGGTGTTTGAAATTAATTGACCAATAATTATGTTACATTGCTTTTTTGTGTGGCCAAATGGTTGGATGCCATATCTGACTAACGAAATGCACTATTATAAACAGTACACGGTAATCCTAATGTCCAGTATTCCTTTGTTTTCCTTGTATCGGCCTTCTGACTCTTTTAAACTTTTACGCTTCCTGATTGTATATAAGATCCACGCATCGTTTCTTTTTCTTCTGTTTCTCTTTTATAGTTTGGAGTGCAAACTTTAATGATTTTCCCCTACTTTGTCTCTTTCAGAAAGTGTTGGCCAAGCATGGAGCCACCAAAATTAGTGCCTATGTTACCCATGGAATTTTCCCTAATAGGTCATGGGAGCGCTTTGGACATGATAAGAACGGTAAGAATTCATGTCTTCACATCCACTTTCAATTGCTTTTTGGTTGTCTTCTTTTACTACGTGGATGCGACTTGTATATTTTGCACGTTTCTTTACAAGTGGGTAGGCATGGTCATAGCCCAGTAGTGCTCTACATTAATATTTTCAGAAGTTATGTTTGTTGGTAACTATTCTATTAATCCTTCTCTGTTGTTTAAGGAGGTAAATGTTCTAGTGAAATACGAGATTGGTCCCTTTTATAAGTCACTTACTCGTAGATTAGTTGAAAATGACAGTCCCATCTGGCACTCAACCAAGGAAGCACGGCCTAGCAGGAGTGTAGAAACCGTTTATATGATCCAATCGAAGAACAAAAATCCTTGTATTGTTTTGTGAACATTATAGTAGTCATCTCTGTGTGGCACCAACTTTACTGAACCTTCTACTCTTGACGAATTTATGAAGTCTTGGCCTCACCAACTTTACTGAACCTTCGTTTATGAAACTCAATTGAATTTTCTGTTTCTTTCAAATTCTCTAGGATTGCCACTTTCTTTTATTAATTCTTGTGGCCTACTAATGGAACACTAGTCTGTTAGACAGGGACAAGCCTACACTGAACTCGAACAAGAAGCTTGTGTTCCCTTTTGGTATTGCTGCTATTTTGTTTGGCTAGCCCTATGGCCAAAGCAATGCCTGCATTGTGGCGGTCGTACCTCCTGATACTGCAGCTTTACATGGCATTGTCCAAAAGGCGTATGTAATTTGGCAAGAGGGCTTACCTCTTGGTTGACCTTCGCAATATTGTATGTTCAGTATTTGCTTCTACTCATGGAGACAAACTTCATGTGTTTTCTATTGGATTACTTCTTTGTCACAAACATAGAAATTAGAACCAGAGGACTGTGACAAAATACCAATGGATGTTGTCCCATAATGCATGTTCCTGCTATCTCAAGTCTTAGAAGTGGGTTTCTGCTTTCTTCTTTTGTCTTGAATAAATTTGCTGGCTGTTTAAATTACTGGTTCAGGTTGCCCCGAAAATGGGTTGGCTTACTTTTGGATCACAGATTCATGCCCACTGACGGTGAAGGAGGTGAAAAATAAGCCCCCATTTGAAGTTCTCAGTCTTGCAAGTTCCATAGCAGCTACTCTGCAGATATAAAGTGGTCTTGAAGCAAAGGATTGGTTTTGTTTTTCGTAGTTGTGTTCATCTCTCAATAGCATCTTCTATAGAGGGATTGAGGCTTAAGCTCTGCGGCTTTAGAAACTTTAATGCATGTAATAAAGTTTGACGTTGTGCATGTGCCCCAAGTGTTGGGTTATAGATGTTATGAAAAAGAGAAGTATTATAAACTAGAAACCTTGTGCTATAAACAGAAGTGCTCATGGAAGAGTATATCCCGATTTCAATACCCGTAACAAATTATTGAATTTTACATTTCCTCGGCCACATGCCATTGTATGCGCTATAGCACCCAACAAAATTTTATCCTTCGACTACAGGAATACTTATGCCTTAATTTTCAATCCGTACACAGAAGAAAAACAAAAATACTATATCCCTCTCTATTTTACTGGCCTAATGTACCTCAAAAGAGGGTAAAAAGAAGCTCGCATCATCTCCAGACTTCGTCCTTTACTTTATGAGAGATCTTTATATAGTTTAAGAGCCGGTCCAGGGCCTTGCCGCTGTCAATTGCCTCCCTAGCTCTATCCAGGGCCGATGAAATCTCTTGTGCACCATCACAACCGAGCAAGTGATCAACCATTCCAGCGTTTAAAACTATACGATCATATGCTGGCCCTCTCTCTCCCCGTAAAGCTGCTAAGCCCAATTCTATATTCCTTGAAACCTGAATTTTTTCATTGTAAGAAAAGAATCCACAGTGAACTCGTAGTTTCAGTGGTCCTTGAATATATCCTACCAATTTGATAACATTGAAATAGCTAGCAGGATGTTGATATAGTTGAGCATAACAGCTTTACCAATTTATCAGTTCTTGGAGTCTCTGTGGGTTCAAAGCCATACTCCTTTGCGTTCACCACAACGTTAAAATTTTCACGTGACACTCCTGCAAAAATAAATCCAAATTGTAAAGAGTAGAAACTCGCATCGACATGATTACAGCACTATCCAGTTAAGGAAGGAATATGCACCATCCACTTCATAAGCAGGCGCCATCTTTAGCGAACGGAACCCTGAACAGTAATTCACGGGAAGTCCCTTAGACGCGTTTTCTGATCGCAGCTTTGTTGTCATTGAGAGGGCCCCTTCCTCACCCTACATGTGCAACACTTTCGTATCTTAACTAAAAGAAAACATCACGTGATAACACCTAAAAGATCTAATTATAAATCCGGCTGTGAGACCACTGTTACCCCAGCTCAGTGGCACTATGAGATCTAACCCTTTGTCCCAAACTAGTTGGGGTCAGCTACATAAATCCCCTTTTTCTGCTTCCCCAAATCAAAGCACTTGTTCTACCATAAATTCCTAGCAATCAAGTCTTTTCTCACTACTACTCCCCGTGTTATCACACGGTCTACCCCTCCCTCATCTCATGAAAAATAATCAGTTTCTAGTTTTAAAACAAGAATTACCTTCACCACCAAACCAGAATCAACGCCTCGTCGTCTCATGAGCATTAGTAGCGGCTCCTCATAACCTTCATGATAAAACCCAGCAACAATTGCTTCCTTTCCCCGAGCCTGTGGAAAGATTACTCTTAGGACAGTATCCGAGAAGCAGCAAAATTATCACAGCCATATACATTGATAGATGAGTTGTCAACCAGATTTCTCCTCAAAGGAAAGACAACCAGATTTCTCCTCAAAGGAAAGAGAAATAACGATATCATGACTTGTATTTCTTTTTCTCTTTCCAACAAGTAACTTGTAACTTTCTTCTATCTCGAGTTTGACTTGATGCAACCTCTTTTTCAGAAACATCTAATGACTACACCAAATACACCTAGGGCCATTCTAATAGGAAAACATTACAGCTTACCCTCACAAGCTGTTGAACCTTCTCAGTTGTTGCCAGCGGTGGACGCTTCTTTATATGTTCCCTCAACCCAATTAATGAATGTCTGCAAAACGGCCTCACTATGTAAAGATTCATATGACATATTAAAGTAGCACGTACCACAGGATTTCACGAGTATCTGATTTCATGATCTGCACCACACAGACACACAAAGTGGGCCTTGAGTTTTTTATTCACTTATTAAATCTTCAACTTAACAGACTCTGACATTCGTCTTTTTTGCTGGGTACAAACTACTTCTTTCATATTCAGAATGGGCATAGAGGTTTCTATGTCAAAGTTCACCTTTAACAACAGGACATAATACAAGGACAAGGACCTAATCCCCCCATCTTTCGGGGACTGGCAGAGATAACATACAAGCAAGGTTGAGGTAAAATAAATTTGACTTACACATTGTACGGAAAACAGTATATATTTATACTTCTTTACAAATTCAAGTTACACTGCCTAGGAATCCAAAAAAGATGGAAAATCAGAATTTAAGGGCATACATAGAAATGCACACGCAGGAGGACAAAAGTTCATAAGAATTGTTGGCAAGCCTGATTATATGAACAACAGGATATAACAATATTCACTTCCATAGTAAGCACGGTAGACCAACAGCAAGGAGGCCCTTAATAACAGGGAATTAATTTAACAAGATTCGAGTTTTACTAAAGTGCAAATGCCAGCTACTCTCAGTAGTCAATACTAAGTTTATTGGTTAAGGAATAGCAATGTTTGTCTTCCAAGATCAGAAACATAACCTACCTCTGTCTCTATTCTTTCATTATGTAACTTTTATGTATCCACAACTCTTGTTCCAATTTTGAGTAATGCCCAAATTTATTTTCCTAGAATTTCATTCGGTAAATAGAAATTGGAAGTGGTAAAAGATGTCTACAAATTCAAATATGAACAGCATCTGAAAGAGAGTAATTCGTTTTATTTCCATACATAGATGGGTGAGCTTCACGTTGACTCAAGTAAGCAAAGCCGACCTCCTCATCCTGAAGATACATTTAGGAAAAGTTAAAATTAACGGAGAGCGAGCAAAATAATGGCACAGGAAGAAACATGTCAAAACTACAAGGATGAAGGACCTCAAGAATCCTTTTTGCCTGCAGTGGAGATATGTTCGTATTTGCTCCCATGAACTTCAACATTTGTTCTTCAGTTATGCCTCCCTGACCACATAAACATGTAAATGTAAATTTGCATATATTTAAGGACGTGATTGCTTTTAATTTTTCTTTCTTCCCACCATAAAAAAGGAAACCTCCCCTCTTTTTTTTTCTTTCTCAAAAGTTCATATGAAATATGTTTCAAGTTAATAAGGATTAATAATGCTGATATCAACAAGGATTCGTGTATTCAAAAGAAGCTCCATTTAGAGGTTATCCAAGTTCAAATAAATAGATCAAATTTGACCTTTGGAGACTAACATGAATAACTGTTAATATCAGCATCAAGCTGGATTTAAAATCCAGGCAAATAAGTAATGCACGAATTCACATGGACAGCTTAATGTGATTGACTACCTTTGGCGGCATCCATTGCACACCATGAAGCAAGCAAGCTTCACCGTAACAGGATCTAACTGCAGCAACAAATAGTGTGCTCCTGAAAAAACGGGTGTTTCCATCATAAGGTTCACCATAATGAGTCAGTGATCTAACATCAGCAACTGGCACAGGACCTGATGATAATTAATAATTAGACATATGAGAGACATACAGAGGACTTATCGGCCTAAAGTCATTCCCGAAATAAAAGATTTGATCGAGCAAATACCATGTTCATCATCAAATGAAAGACAGTAAGCTTTCAGCTCACGATCTGTCTCCCTGTTCATGCGCTGACCTATCAAAAGCGCAGAAAGCAGTGACTCGCTTAAACTTGTGGATGCATTATCTTCCAATTTTAGTGGAAGAACATCTTTTAAAACACCTTGAACCTCCTCATATCCGAGATGGCCCCCTGCCAAAACTTCCCTAAGGGCACCCACCAACCGCATATCGGAGGTGCCATTGCCAACATAATGGGGACCTATCGCACTGCCAACTCCCATTATTGAGCCTTCAGGATCAGCAATAAAAAGTATATCCGGGGGTAGCACCCGAACCAAAAGTGGCCAATACGTATTCATTGCACGCCTTTCCCCTTCACTCCACTGGGTTAGTTCTGGAAACACATTTGCACGGATTGTCATTGCTGCGAAAAAGGCCCCGAGTTGTGCTCTTGAAACTTCTTCTTCATTTTTCAGTTCTCCTTTTGCTGACATCATCCACAACCCAAGTTAAGAAATTCCGCCCAAGAAGGCTAAAAGGGACACATTCGTGACTAAGTCAACTAATTGCTCAAAAATTCGCAATAAGCTTGCCAAGTGACATCAACTTAAAAGGTACTGCAGATATTTCTCTTAGATACTCAACAGAGCAAAGGGTCATCAAAACAAAAAGTTAACTGAACTATCAGTATAGATCACATGCAGCTACAGAAGTGGTGATAGCTGACTTATAAGTTACTTAATAAATGCTTAGTCCTGGACAACTCGGTTTACACTAAATAGTGTCGTGTGTATAATCTAAATCATATATAATGTCAGAGCCCCCTTGCAGTACGGACTACAGACTATCTGGGTACCAATTTTACCCACCCTTTACACCCCTAATTCCTCCCTGTGGTAGAATAGGTACTACACTCCAATTTTAGTCCTCCCACTCTTTTCTCACAACTAGTCTAGTTTCCAGTATCCAACTTTCAATTAGATTCTTCGACGAACTTTTAAATTGCATGTATCCTAATGCTAGTGATAGTATATATGCATGACCATAGCCATAGTCTGTTGAGTGTGTTACAAGAAATATCCAAGAACAACTCCCAAAAATAAAGCAAATATTAGGTGGTTGGGCGCAGAATAGGTCGCTCTCTTAAGACAATAGCGACCCTTTGGATTACTGGTGCATCAAGGTTCTTGATACGTCACCTCTGGTATATAACGGCCTAGCTCTAATTGTTGCTTCACTTGATGTTCTGCAGAAACGAATGAAGCAGAGGCTTGACCCAATACCTTACCGAACTGTCCACAATTCTAAATGTATAAAAATCAAAAAAGGAAAGAAGGAGAGAGAAAGCTTCGGTTGTTTGTGTGGAAAAATGTGAGAAAAGACTCCTTTTATATGTGAGGTAGAGGCTTGAGGTTTAATGTAAAAATAGCTGTTAGAAATCTATAACTTCTTAATTCGTTTGTGCAGAACTTCCCCCCCCCCCCCCCCGCATATGCAAGTCTAAGAATCAAGCAGCCAACGAGTGTTCTCTCATTTACTCCTTAAAGAATCAATATGGGGCAAGTGATTTTTAAAAGTTCAAGTATGTAGGAAAAACTATCTTTTCACTTACAGGCAATGTGGGACTAAAGCTTTTAAAGCTTTTTCTCGAAAACTATAACGTTTTCTCAAAATCATTCTTTTATGGAAAAGAAATTTTTGGTTAAAATACCTTAACATAGTCTACGTATTGCTAAAATGTTAAAAAAAAAATGTCAGAATGATGCCATTTTCTATTATCTATTATAAAATTTTAGAAGGTGAGCATGCAATTAGTTACTAAATAAACACTATGCAATTTCTGAAATGATTGGGTAAGACAAAACAAATACGTAAAAACGAACGTCTATCTGACTTTCTCCCTACGTTCAAATGCCACACTTCAATTTTTGTCAAAAAGTGCAGTAGCCACAAAGTAATAACTTTACCACAAATCGTAGTGTGATTGAGACATAAAAGTAAGAAAATGCATCAACCTGATCTTAAGATGGTATCGAAAACCTTCAAAGCTTGTTCTTCAGTAAGGGGCCTGGTCTGAGTGGGCCCAGTGCAAATCCTGGCTTGAGCTTCCAGCACCGTCTGATTCGGTTTCGGGTATTTCGAACTCCGATACGAAGACGACACAGCTGGGTTTCGGGTTCCTGAGTCGGATAGTTCTAAATGATCGATCGTAGCGGCATCTGTTACGGCTTTTGTAGTGAGTAGGCGCTTTTGTTGAATCCATCGGAAATTGGCTTTCTGAGGGAATTGAAGAAATGTTTGAGTTCTTACGGGAGTGGAGCTTGGAAATTTGAAGGAGTTGTTGATATGGGAGATGGAGGAGAAGGTGGGAGCGTCTGGATTCAGCAGAGCTTTCATGGCGGACTTTAGGACTTTCTCTTCCCTGTGTGCTCTCGGTGCCCCCTCTGCGTTGAAGAACGCGCCAGCTTGAAAGATTCCAATAAGCTGACTTCAACGTTCGTTATATTATATTGGGAAAATTGTGTAAAATCCGCTGTGGTACTTGCAAAAAAACCTTGCAAAAGAGATACCCGTGGTATTAATTCTGTTGCAACCGTTAGAGAAATCGCCTAAATTGACAGCGTAATATTCACTTTCTTAATAAATGAATTTGATAAATTTTAATATGTTAAAAAGACAAAATTACCTTTTTTTTTTCCTTTCCCACCCAAGTCCCTTCTTCTTCTCCATGCCAATCAAACCATAACCCTAGCCACCACCTCACCAACCAAAACCCAGCCGCCACCCCCACCCAGCCCCGTCTACCATCGTTGTCGCCCATTTCGGCCGTCACCCATCCCGATCTACTTCCATCGCCTTCCATTTCGGCCACCACCTAGCCCCATCTACCATCATTTTTGCCAATTTTTGCCACTACCCAGCCCCATCTACCACCATCGCTGCCTATTTCGGCCACCACTCAGCCTGCCGCTGCTAGCGCCTTCATAACTCTATGTTGCGTCGCATCCCCGTTATCTCCCTCACCTCTTACATCGCCGCCGTCGCCGGTAAGTCCTTCTCCTTCTTCTTCTCCTTCTTTTGCTGCTTCTACTTCTTCTCTCCAGTGTCCTCTCCCGTCAGAGTCCTTGCCGGTGTCGCTGGAGTGGCCAGTGGTCGCCGGTGTCGCTGGAGTGGCCGGTGGCCACAGATCTGAGCCGATCCGCACTCGGGATTTAAGAAATTTTAAAAAAAATTAAAAAATGGTGGACACGCATTTGACACGCACTGGTGCCGCACCCGAGGCACACCCGCACCCGACGCGTATCCGGTGCCTGTGCTTCACCCTAAGTGCCGCACCGGTGCTTCCTAGGTGACAATTAATAGTTGCTAAATGTTTTTAGTGGTATTTCTTCTAACACTTTCAACGATAATTATTAGCATTATATTTTTAGCGTCACTGTTGTTATATAGGGGGTAGATGAAAGAGTGATCCTTTTCACATGTTTTTCTTGGATTTTTGTTATGTCGATCTCTTGATTTGTTGTACTAGCATAAGTTGTCTTGGATTCAATGCGAATGTAATCCCCCTGTTCAAAGTTTGTGACCAATTAAAAATCCTAGGTTAGAATTCTAGTTACCTCTTACAGTTTGGGATCTTTTTGAATTGCATAGACCTCTGTTGGGTGAAAAGTCGGAACGCCTTTTTTGCACGACCAATTTTTTGCTATTCTGCCCAACACCCGGTGACCAACAATAAAATAGAGAACACAACAAATAGAGAAGAAAGTTATAAGAATATCATTATCTGCAATTAACATTTATTAACGTACCCTCCAATTTAACTAATATAAATGATTTTTAGTGACATTTCCTATCTCTTTTTGCAGCAGATGTAGAATGCAAGCTGATAAGGTGTGGGGTCCCCGGGTTTAGTAATCTTTTTTAAGACTGACTCGGTTTAATTTTTCGATGGCTATGGATGTGAAGGGTATGTCGAATCGAAACCATGACTAAATTAAATTTGATTGATAAATGCACGATCAAATTAGTATCTAACTCAAAAATCGTTGTTTTCATCATAAAAATGTTGAAACTCCAAAGTTTGTGTATGATGTGTCACATGAAAGTAGAAGTAAATGACATTCCCAATAACGAACCAACGCTTCAATCGCTGCTCAGTATGATAGAATCTTGCTTTTCTTTGAACTTCTCATTAAAATATCACATTTCATTCGAAATTTGGGAGTAATTTTTTTGTTTTAGAAATTCCGTATTAAAGGGATATGACCTACACACCGACATCCTTTGGTGTGGTACCCAGTGCAAAATTAATAACTTGGACCGTAGATGGAAATGAAATAAAAGAAATCATTTATATATCACCAAACACCTTAGTTTTTCACTGAAAAATATATTAATGACAAAGCGTATGAATTGTCGAAAAAACTTTTTCTAAGAACATTGGTCTTGCCAATGGTTGGAGATAAAAATAAAATACATGAGCACTGCACTGTAAATTGTAATAAAGCTGTGCGATTTTAGATAGATATTCACTTGAGAGAGTGGGTCATTTGGTGATAGTTTATTAGAGGCAGACATAATTATTTTTTTAAGTAACAATAATAGTGATAAAGTAATTTAACGGACAAATGTCTATACGTGTTATCCATTTGTTACACCACCTCCTGTCATCGTCACAGAGTCCACGTAAACATTTTAAGTCCACGTATCAACACACATACAGAATATAAGAGTGCACATCATTTGCGTGAACCCACCGCCTCACCGTTCAAAAGCCAGAAAACAGAAAAAGCCTAAAACTGGGATTTGAAAAAAAAATGGAGGGATCAATGGCTATAACGGCGAACATCGGCGGCGACAGCCAAGGGACGTCGGCAATGGCCGCCGTCGCCGGCCAATGGGATATCCTTTACGCTCGTTTTTTCAACTATCCATCCGATCCCTCCTCCGCTCATCCCTCCCTCGCTCCTATCTGCGCTGCTCGCCGCCGCCGAATCCCAGGCACCTGGATCTCCTCCTCCTCTCCGGCCGCCTCTCTCAGGCTGCTTATCTCCGGCGGATCGCCTTCCGATTCCATCCTCCTCGTCGCCTTTCGCGGCAAAGTCCTTGTGAGTCGACACATCACAAAGTCCTCTAAAGCTTCAAATCTCTTAAATTTGTTCAACCTAATGTTAAGTCTACTTTTACGCGGTATATGCTTTTTCTCACCTCTGTTTGTCATTAAAAGTGTTTTCGCGACAGAACAAGATGGATTTAGCTACAAATAAGAGTGTTGACAAGCATAGTATGGTGGGGATAAGCATAGTAGGGCATGGAAATGGAAATATCTGTGCGTCAAACTTAGTAAGCGTTCACCTAGTTAAGCTCCTAGCAGAAACTGTGTGAGAAAAGCGGAGTACCAAAAGCATATTTTAAGGCATTTTTTTTCCTCATTTTTCTAGCACTAAATCAATTGATTGCCTAATGTTAACTTTGATGCATATCCTGTGATTGAATTTGAATATTGCTGCTCCAATTTGTGCGACGGTCACTGAATCCATATTTCATGACGAAATCCTTGTAAGTCATTAAACTACAGTTGTCTGAATTTGAAATCTCTTAATTCGTTTTCACCTGTGTTGTTTTCATTGTATCATGTTGATTTCTATGTCTTAATTGTTGCTCCAAATTATGTCGATCATCACCTAATGCACATTGGGTGACAAAATCCTTGTGAACTGATACAGCAGTGTTGTAAGTTTAAAATCTCTTAATTTGCTTTTAACCTATGCGTTTTGTTATGATATATACGTATTAAGGTGATTCTATTGTCGCGTGCTGATTTCTATGTGCTTGATAGTTGCTCAAACTAGGCGACTGTTTCCGCTCATATTCTCTGTTTGAAAATTGTGAATGTGCTCCAAAATAAGCTTCTAGCACTGTGTGTAGAGGATTAATGAAATTGGAGTACCAAAGGGATGCATTAGAGTACATTTGTCAGTTTGCTCTCCTATGCAGTCTGGATGATAACTTTTTTGAGATTAAAGCTCCAAGCTATGGTATCGTTAACGAATGCTCGTGCTATGTTTGAGAATAGTAGATGACTAAAGGTACTTCGCAATAAGCTTCTAGTACTATGGGTACTAAGATAATGAAAGTGGAGCACTAAAAAAATGTTCGGAATAAATTTACTTCCCTTACAATGTAATCTGGATATGATATAGCCTCTGCAGAGTGATGATTGTTCGTAGTTTCTGGCCATCAGATGTTGAGTAATTCTCATGCAGTAGCTTTTGTACTTCTTTATAAGGTTTTGCGTTTTTGTTGAATGTCCTTGTATGTGTTAGTGACAGTCCGCATATTCTGGAGTTCATCTATCAATTTGCTTGTTAGCTCATTGGTTGATATTGTTTTACTAAAAGGCGAATGTCCGTTATCAACAGGTGATGTCTGTTGCCTGCTGGATGCAAAGTCAATCATTGCTTATCACTAGAAAACAATCTGTTTATTGGTTGATGAGTTGTTACATTTCTACTCTAGCTCAATCTTGTTGTTTGAGTTGTCTAGCTCCTAAGAGAGTTACATTGAAGTGATTCAAGACTTGCTGTTATGCTTCTTATTATTTACTGTACAGCGCGATTTAATGTTCTACAATCTTAGAATAATATACAGCATATAAGCTTCCGAAAGTCTAAATATATGTTTATCTAAAGAGGTTAAGGGTATTTAGTTTTGTACCTGTTTGAAATGTTAGGCAGTGGTGAATGATGCTTTAGTTTAGTGATTCAACAATGTGATGTATTAGTTATCTTCGTCGGGGTTATGCCGTGTATTAATTAAGATGGGTGGCTGGGAGTTTTGATGTACTAATGTATATTTTGTCATATTTAAGCCGGGGTAACTATGCTATTCGAATCCTTGTTTACTTTTGTTTTTATTAACTGCTTGATTCTGAAGTTGTAAAAGATTGACGAATTTCGTGCAGGAAGAGCACTACATCTCAAAATTGCATTTCACCTGGCCACAGGTGTCATGTATGTCTGGATATCCTGCAAGGGGAAGCACAGTTGTCTTGATTAGCTACAGAGATAGCATAGGCCAGGCAAGCTCCTTAATACTCCTTAAGATTATTTACTAGATTTGTGGATAAACGGTGGCCTTTATCTTTCCTCGATTGTTCTTTATTGGAAACCTTTTCCATGGGGATGTATTACTTGGTGTGGCCTCAGTACATTATTAGTTCTGTGATTTTTCATTGTTGCTCAACAAAGCAACTTCTTGTGAATAACGTATTAGTTTAGAGACAATTAATTAGGATATATCCAGAGCTGTACGACTAAAAAGGGTTGTGGATCTGATAATTCCTTTTGACGTAAATATTGTACAGGGGTTGGTTCAGTAACGCACTTGTTGATAGTGTTTCATTCTCTCCAATTTTAACTTTTAGTACTGAATTCCACGTCGCATAAGAGCTCAGTGATTCCTTTTCTGCTCGCTTGCAGATCCAAAAATTCGCCTTGCGCTTTTTGACGATCTATGAAACAGAAAAGTTCACCAACTACTTGAAGGTATGTGCGGGGCATTCTGATGATCCTACATTAACTTAAAACTAACAACCTTAGTAGGCCTTTACCCTTTCTTTTGCGACAACGGTATCATGTTATTTTCCTTACACAGGAGACTTGGGAAGATGCTGGGGTAAAAGGGCTTCCAATTGGTAATCATGAATCTGAAACATCATATCAGTCGGAGTTTGTCCCTTCTGCTGGATCCCCATATAGGTGGGAGACGAGTCTAAGCTGCATGTCCTTTCCAGCAGATGTACTTTCAAGAATAATGTTTAAGTAACTATTACAATTCTAAAGAGAGGTATATAACCTAGGCCAATGGGTTTCTGCAGACCAAGAGAGGATTTTAGTCCCACGGCTTCTGCTGATACTTTTGCTCATCAAATGCAACAAAGACTGAACAAGGAAGCTTCCCATGACCCACCTACCCAGGGAAACACTCATCATCGTGATGTTGGGCATACTATTTCCGCATTTCCTCCCAGTTTCACATCATTATTGATGGACTGTAGGCCTGTGCTCGAGAAAGGTAAAAAGGAATCCAACTTATGATTATTACCTTTGTAGTTCTGGTTCAATCTACTGACCCTGCCATTGGTTTACTTATAGCTACGGTCCAAGCTACAGTATTTGAGGAAGTGGATCTTAAAGCCCAACTCGCGGTACTTGCCAATTTTATGTATCTTAATGAATGTGTGTTCATTTTGGTTATGGTGCCTTTTATTGCTGAACATACTGCACTTAAAGTTTAGAGTCGAATACGGCCTCAGTAAATAAAATAATTTTTATTGTTTGATTTGCACTTTGCTGCAGAGGTACTTGGAGGATTCGTCTTTTCAAGGTATGTGTTACAGTATTTAAGAAGCAATTAATCCTGGGCCGGCGCTTCTTCAAACTGTTATATAATGTTTCTCATATGCTAAAAAGGGCCTTGCTCAAGGTTATATCTTTATCCCATATGGGCTGACCTGTTGTAGCTTTCCCAAAAAAAAAAGATATTAACCTAGAATGCTTTTCCATTTTCGCACGGGCATGAGTGCACAAGAACAACAGATAGCTAGAATGCTGTGAACTTGATATCCAAACATTTCTATATCCGAGTACTGGTTAAGCTTTATTGCTCGATCCTTAACTTAGTGATCAATCTATATAACATTTTGAGAATTCTAATTTGTTAAACACGTTTTTTTTTTATCATTACCAGATATTTTGAGTAAAGTAGAGAGGGCCATCGTTGAGATGGGGGATGATCTGATGCTGTAATCATCTGTAGACCTTCATCGCATCTAACTTGGGCGCTGTTCTAGCAGCTATTTTTTTCCTTTGTAATAGCTACAGTACATATTAGGATCAGTAATTGGTCAAGAGATGTAGATGTACAGTAATACTAGATTTTGTATCTCAACAACAGAAGTTTCGCTGTGGTGTTCATTCAACCAGTTAAAATTGCACTTTTCATGCTTTTCTTACTGCAAAGGGATCTATTGGTAAAGTCATCCCGCGGCATTGAAATCCAGCTTTTATGGCACCTTTAGTTAACAAACCGACACTGTTTCCTGATCTCTCCCTGCTGTCCGCTAAGCACTTGTATCTTTCCCATTCGAATCATTGACTTGGGAAGCTTTTCAAACCATCCATCTTGATCATCTGCCAGACTTCTCACTAGATCACTCGTTCTGGGGTCTTCGGCCAGTTTCTGATCTGATTCCAGCAACCCTTTCTTGTCCAGCAGCGTCTTGTAGAACTCAACATCCAACCTGTACTCTGTGATGGAATCAATAGGCATGGTTGCCTTACCATTTACCTCACTGCACACGCTTCTGATATCCGTATTCAGCCTTGGGTCTAGTTCTGAGTTTGGCTGTCTCACTCTGTAGGCGAAGTTAGGGCAATGGGCAACGCCAATGGAGTGTCCACCCGTCAAAACGACCATGTCTTCCACGGTGAGGCCTTTCTCGGTGAAGGCTTTTGTTATAGCATCAATAGAGTCTTGAGGACCAGGAATGTTGGCGGGGGTGACGTCCGCTTCTTGGGAAGAAAGACTGTCATGCCTGCCGGCTGGAACTTCATAGCTGGGGAGACCAGATATATTTAGAGAATCACGGGCAGCAAATGCCAGTACGTCAGCACACGATACAGTGCCGGGGCATGCTTTCTCGAGCTGGGACTTCACCTCGTCGATGACTTCAAAGCCTCTGAGACTTCCACCATTGACAAGGGATACCTTCTCCGTTTTTTCACCAGAAGGTGTTTTGTCCAAGAGAAG
Organism: Escallonia herrerae; assembly: GCA_033070095.1. Classification (NCBI taxonomy): domain Eukaryota; kingdom Viridiplantae; phylum Streptophyta; class Magnoliopsida; order Escalloniales; family Escalloniaceae; genus Escallonia; species Escallonia herrerae. The sequence continues at coordinate 965,186 of JAVXUP010000028.1, read as the reverse complement.
TGATGCATCGCAGCCCTGCATGTTACGTAGTTTTTTGTGCATTATTCTTCTACAACATTATACGATTCTGATGGAGGATATAAAGAACTAGAAAGTACGTCAACTGCTGCGGAAACGCACACTAGGTCAATCCTTCACGGCATTGACAATATTTGGCATTGGAATATTCTTTATGAGCGTTAAACATGGCCCCGTAGTTCAAGAGCGGCTTCAACTTTGTTGCAAGTGAGGTCTTAATTGTTCAGGACGAAATCAGGAAGACGGACATGTTTTCTGATTTGAAAGATTGTCAATGAACAACGTTAGAGAAAAGGAGGACTTACTGTCACAAAGCAATCATGGAGATGAAGGCGAAGAATGCCAGCAGGAATGCCTGGACTATTTTTGGAGGCCTCGGATATAACCTGCTTCACGATCTCCTCAGCTCGCGGGCAAGTTTCTCGATAGAATCCTAGTCGTAGAGGTCCGTCCTCTTCACGCTCATCTTGTTTGTCAGGTTCTTCGTTTTCTGTAGGTTCGCCATGAATCCATCCGTAGACGCTATCACGCTCATCTTGTTTGTCGGGTTCTTCGTTTCCTGGACGTTCGCCATGAATCCAGTCACGCTCATCTTGTTTGTCAGGTTCTTCGTTTCCTGGACGTTCGCCATGAATCCAGTCGTAGTTGCTATCGCCTTTTTCTCTACTACTACTTCCGAAGCCGGGAGCAGTATACGGGGAGTCCTCATTGCCAATACCTTCGTCCTTCGTGTCCGATTTCGGGATTTCCTTGCCGTTTAAACCTGAACCGCCTGTGAAATCCTTGACGTAATGTTTCGTAGGCTTAGACTGTGGTCCCCTGGGGCCAAAGATAATGTCGCCTAAATCCCCCCAGAACGAAGCCGAGGCTGATGGAGCTATGACCAGGCACAAGATCAAGATTGCTGCAATATTTCTGGCACCCCCTTTCATCTTGATGATTCTTGATGGAGGCTTCTGAGGTATGCATAATGGGGCACTATATATGGACAAAAATTATGGGGAGGGTGGTGGCCTCGTTTGGAGGCAAAGCCAGAAGAGTAATTTGAACAAGTCTTAGAGAGACATAGGCTGTCATTTCTATAATTAGAGTTATCCCAGCTAATTTTCATGACATGTATACGAGGAGTTGTGTCCATATATAGATGAGAATGTTGGGACCAAAGGGTTGAATTTCTGTTGACTCGTGTTGAGAAAACAGAAACCAGGGTGTTTCAAATTTGGTCCTTTCGCCATGCATGGTCGTTGGTGGATGCCATTGATTCTTTGAGCTCTTGCACCCGGAAGACCTGGTAACCATGGTGTATGAGGTTTTCTTACCTATTTGATCTACTTTTGAGGAGAAATTCAATTATACGGTTCATCCTTCATAGGCAAATTTGAAAGTTGTAGCATGACCCATATTGCTGGAATATGGCTTGTGCCAGTTTGGTACCATTTGAAGACTCAGAGTAAGGGGAAAAAAATTAGTGTATCAGTGATATATATGATATGGTATGATAAACGGGTGAAATCTAACGATATGAACTTGTTCTCATACAATTAGAGATCAATGTTAGTCTAAACCATTTTTATATGTTGTTTTAAATTATAAGCTCAACGTTGAAATATTACTCTAAACATGTTTGTACTTACATTAGTAAAATTTTAAGAAAATGTTGTGAAAAGTGGAAAAAAAAAAGTGGCAAAATATGCCGCTAATTTGTTACGCAGTGGCATTTTCCTATCAGATTGCTTGAGCCGAAGCTTATGCCTCAAATTCTCTTTTTGAATTTTAGATAGTAGGTGGCTCGGCTTGGATCAAGATTCTTGAACAGAGCCCATTAATTGCTGGATCAACACTCCTAGACTTTTTGGAATTGGGGTGATAGGTATCATTTGAAACAGTTTTTGTTTTCAATTTTTATTTATCTTTGAAATTCCAAAAAAATATTGAGGTTTAACAGACAATTTTAGTTTTTCTCCTTTCAATTTTGTAAATCATTTTTCAAAATGAGGCTGTTTTTAAAAACTCAATTTAGGAGTTTTTTAGTTAGGTTTTTTATTTTTTTTTTGAGATTCAACTCCCAACTCTTGTTGGACGTATTTTATCACTTTTTTTTCCTTTCAATCTTCATCACCAATATCTACCACTCAAGCACATTAAATCACCGACCACCATACTCATTGATCGTCACGCCATTACCAATGATTAAGAACCCTCGAATATCAAATTACAAACACTGACAACCACCATAATAATTGATCGCAAACCCGTCACCACCATTGATCAACGCACTTGAACACCGAATCCGCCAACATTACCAACCATCATAGCTACTGATTGTCCCCACCACCACCAATGACCAATACCCATAACATTGCTAACCACCATAGTCACTGATAATCACAACTACCATCACCACCGCCACCACTAATTAACATTGCCAAACACCAAACCCTCTAAAATCGATCACCACCACGAAACCACCATTCTTTTAAATCCAAAACCATCGTACAGACCATCACTGTCCCTATAACTGTAATAGCCCCGAAAAATTTGGAGCTCCGTTGCCTCGAATTCCGGGTCGTTAACTTACCGGATCACATCGAACCTGCCAGGCCTACTCATTAACACATATTCCAAATCATATAATTCAGCATCAACTCAGATTTCTCAAAAAAAAAAAAAAAAACACTAGATCACTACTGCTTAGCTTAAACTATTACATCTTATGTTCTTCACAATTCGAATTTCCTAAGAACAAATTAACAGTACTGACCCACGTAGGGGTCTTATTATACAGTGGTGATGGGCTCATCGGAATTTCACTCAGACTCTAAACCCCATTCCCAAGCAATCTATTGATGATCAAAACCTGCAGAAAGGAATCAAACAAAGAGTGAGCTTTTAAGAGCTCAGTAAGGTCGTACAAGGACTACCGGCAGGAATACAAAATAATTCCAAAGAATTCAACTAGCGAAGATTTTCAGAACACTTCAACGAACTGAACAACTCAATGATTTTCAAAATAATTGAATTCATCAGAAATAAATACCAAAATAGACAAACACCATCACGATGGGTTCCAAAACAATCAATAAAAGATCCTTTTTCCAAAGTCATCATTTTCAAAATACAACAGATTTTTCTCAAGATATTTCAAACTTACACAGATCATCTGAAATAGTTCTTTTCAAAATACAATGAATTTCTCAAGGGATTTTAACCCAAGCATAAATTATTTCAGAGAATACTTTCTAGTCATTACCGTAGCACTCACGGCAATATACAGAACATAAAAAATCAAAAATCAATATTGATCCTGGGCAATAGCAATGCCATTTCGGCAAACTAATAGAGTGTACACATGCATGATGTACCAGAATAATTACTAGTCCACTTGGGTACTAACTTGCATTCCATGCAGGATTCAGACCAGCCTTATAACGCTTGCCTTAGAATAGAACAGATTCCCAGGTCAACGCAGAAAAATCAACAATATCGATGAGCTTTAACATAAGCTCAAATCTCCGAAATCAATTCGGATTCTAATAATAATAATCATACTGGCATAAGTCAGCATTCAGAATTTTCAGAAAAAAAATCACAAATAAACAGTAAAAACGATTGCGAAAAATTATCGAATTTAAGCACAATAATTCAGAAGAACTAGAGATGTCAAATGGGCCGGCCCAGCCCAAGCCCATCGGGCCTCTAGCAAATCGGGCCGGGGCCTGGCCAAGGGGGCTGCCAATCAGGCCGAGCCTAGTTCTAGGGATATCTGGGCCCTGTTTAAGCCCAGGCCCTAGGCCCAACATTTAGGGCGGGGCGGGCCAGGCCTGGGCCCAATTTTTTTTTTTAAATTTTTTTTGGCATTTTCTTGTTATTCAAGGTAAGAATTTTTTTTAATTATGGTAATTTGCTGTTAGGGACGCTTTATTAAAGCGTCCCTAATAGCAATCAACGCTTTACTACAAATCTATAGCGACAAGAGTTAAAAATATTGATGTGTAAGAATATGTTTTACGGTATATGGTAAGACTAATTCTCAATAATGATAAATTCTCAAAGGGACATGAAGTAACAAATATCATCATCATAAAGATAAAAGCCAAATTGTCAAGAAAAATTTCATGCCAAAAGATGGGGGTGGGCACGCGACAGTGCTACCCCTCCCCTTCGCCACTGGCTTCAGGTTCATTGTGTGAGGCTATGCAATGCACATCCGTTGATGGAGCTTAAAAGTCGAGGACAAAGCTACTCTTCTTGGTAAAACTTACACTTAAAAGAAAATACCTTTTGAATCTTCTCTATGCAATCTCTCTTTTAAACCAAATTTTGGGCAATCCGAACACTAGAACTGGAATTAGGTTCGATTATCTGAAGCCCATGGTTGGGCACAGAACAATATCTGTGCTGAAATAGAGCAGATTCTAAGTTCCAGCCCACTTAAATTGTAACATAAATTGACAAAATACAGCAAATGTGGGGTACACGATGCATTGGGGTCAGCAATTTCAATACATAAAGATGTTGGAAATTTACTCGATCCCATGACCACTATATTTATAAAGAAAAAAAATCAAAGACTTTAAGATGTGTTATTATTCTTCGCATTACTTAAATCTTCAGTACTGTTTAGGGGGAAAAAGGGGAATAAATCCGTTGGGGGAAAGGGGGGGAAAAGTGGAATTTCAAAAGTAAAGAGGGGGGCTAGAACCGGGTCTGGACCGGGCTTTTTTCTGGGAAATGCAGGCCTGGCCCAGGCCCTAGGCCCTAAAAGGCCGGGCCAGCACTGTTCATCAAAGGGGTCGGGCCAGCCCGGGCCAGAAAGGGGCCAGGTCGGGCCAGCCCGTGGGCCGCCCGGCCTATTTGACAACTCTAAGAAGAACGAATACAAACAATTATCAACTTTGCTCGGCATGCAATACATGAGAGCATCACAAGATTTTCAAATAAACTATTCAGGTTCAATATTAAAGTTTTCTAGGCAATAATAGACTGATAGCAATACAGAGTTCAAAGTTTGGCATTAGCCATAATTAGATCAAATAAGTACTTACGAGTATGAGTTATCAGAATAAGGGTTTAGATGAAAGTCCTTACCCATCAGATAAAATCCCTTACCTGGATCTGCAGCTAAACTATCTAACCGGAAGTCTTTAATTTTAATCTAAACGGAATAATTGAACCATCAGAACACATACTATAGCAAAAAATAATTACTTAATACAGACCCACACATACTTCCAAAATAAACCTCCCTCACCGATTATGCCAAATTACCACAATGCCCCTAGGGTGTAAAATTACCAATATGCCCCTTTCGGACTCAAATCACCAAACACAGTCTTTTCGTGAGTAAACCTGCTAAAATAACCTTACTGCATGCGAATTTACTTCAAAATACCTTTTATCGATAAAATTTCCAAAATATGCCTGAAAATTTATGGCACCGAAAAAATCCCAAAACATTATGAAACGTTATTCTAAACATCCTGATATCATTTTTGGCCTAAAACGTATGTTAAAAACATTTCGCTCGAAAATCCTGAACCGGTGTCCGGATCGATCGTTAGAAGGCCAGTTTCGCGATAAATACCTATCAGCCTCAGAATGACACGAGATTTTAGAATATGAAACATATTAGTAGAATAATATTTTTGTAAATTTTTTAGATTAAAACTATTTGGCTTGCTACGCTAAATAATTCGATAAATTTCTTTAATTGGTACCCCAAATTAACGCCCTTCGAGGACACTGGAAATTTCCAAAAAAAAAAATATTCTAGAGTGTACGTCTCTTGATAATAATGGGGGTTACCATACATTACTTGGTCAAAATCAGCTCGGAAATGACCTTAAAAAATTGCTTAGTAAACTGCTATAGTACTTGATATCCGATTGAACGTTACACGACTAACAACGCTAAAAAATAACAAACGATATTAAAAACCCTCTAAATTTTAGACAAAAAACTATATTAGCTACATAAGATTACTGTAAAATTTTCCAAAGTTAATAACTTAATTTACTATTTTAAAATACACCAAAACCCCTTGGTTAGATAAAATTATTTAGCATCCTTCCCAGACTCAGAAAAATCTCAGAAAATTCCACATGTTAGGTCTCATAAAAATAGTAGGGGTTACTGTTTGGTGTTTTCTCCAAATAAATTTCTAAGTACGTTTTAAAAAATCATAAATGAACTGCTGGAATATGTTATCTTTAGCGACACTTTTTTATCCAAAGTTGACTTGTTCTTTTTTGTTCTCAGCTCTTCCCTCTCTGTACTTCTTCTTCTACACTGACCCAGCCTTTCCTAACCCCTTCCCCCAGCACACAGCTCACGCACTCTCATCCCCCACTCACACCCACACATTAACACACCCTTAAACATATTTACCCACATAATTTTCACTTATATACACACATAACACAAGACAAGGACACACATATACATCCAAGCTCACGCACATAGTCACAGCAACACACGCACACACAAACTGCACATACACAACCTTAATATCACCTATATAGCAGCCCGTACACACATCTGAAACACAGAAATTAACATACCTATACACAGAGTTTAAACACACTTTAAATACTTTAATTACACCTTCATACACCTCTCAAACCCATGTTAAGCCCAGCTGAAATTAAAGCTTAAAACTAAGAAATTTCAGCTGAAATTGCAGCTTAAAACTAAGAAATTAAAGTGTAAAAACAGTTTAACACTACCTTTGAAAGGCTGATTTTCAGCTTGACTTCTTGTTTTTCTTTTCCTTTTTGCTGCCTTTCTTTCTCTCCTCTTCTTCTTGTTTCTCTTCTCTTTTCCTCCATTTCTGTTTTTCTGTTTGTTCTTCTTCTTTGTTTCTTAGTCTGCTTCACTTTTTCTTTTTTTCTTTCTTCCTTTCGAAGCTCCTTATCTCCAAGAACATTATTACCCTCTTTTATTTAGCCTAGCTTAGTCACCTAAACTAGTATGAGGTGTCAACCCCAAAAAACAAAGCCTCTAAATTCAAGTTTTTTCCAAATTGCACAATAGTCCAAAATTTTCATATTTACGAAAATGGCCCAAAAGTGTAAAAATTTTCATTTTTGTCCAAAAATTCTTTAAGCTTCAACACTCATTTACTACCCGAGAATTACTCAAATTTAACGCCCGTTTATTTTTTGGGTCACGAATGACTATTTTAAATAGCTCCCAAAATTCGGGATATTACAGTAACAAGCACCACCACAAGATTTCATTCATCGATTAGCCCTAATATCTTCAATTTGTGATTGTAAATTCCAAGCCAATCAAACCCATTCACCCAATTAAACCAATGAAACCCTACTTCGCAAGCTAGTATGTTACTGTATCGTAGTTGTTGGACGGTGGTGGAGGAAATGTGCTGGTCATGGTGGGGGTGCTTCTAGTTGTTGAACATAAAAACTCAGAAGAAGCTCTTAAGTATTGATAAATGAATGAAAAGAGAAGAGAGGAAAAACACGAAAAAAAGTAAAAACCAATAATACAAAATTGCAATTAAACAATCCATCAGTTTTGTTATAAAGAAAAAACTCAAAGAAGTTTTTGATCTTGATTTTTTTAAAAATAAACGAAAACTGAAATGTGTTTGCTTTACTCGTTTCTGGTCGAGAATCCTCTTATATACAATACTTTTAGTAATAACTTTAACGATAAAAGATCATCATTTTAAGTGTTATATTGTTATTAAGAAAATTTACGGTGATAATATCTTTTTCCTAAACATATTCAACTATGCAAGCTTATAGCAAATCATGACCCCTAGTCTTGCCTAGTTTGACTTTTCAAACAAGCTTAATAGTTTATAACGTAAATTTGAATTAATTCAATGTCATGATATCAGATAACTTTACTTATTTACCAAAAAGTTAAAGTAAACAAATATTAATGAGGGGAATGAGTCCCCAAGGATATCTAGATATCAAGACATGTAGAAGAATGATCTAGAACAAAGAGATTTGGCAATATACAGAAGAATATTTAGACACTAAGACATGTTATGGGAGTTAGATAAGTTCCATTGCTTAGTCATTTTAGTTCGGGGTCTGCAAAGGCCAAAACCTTTTTTTGTGCAAAAAGTAGGGCCGGTAAAATAGGCGGGCGGGCGGGTTGGGTTTGGATTGGGGTCAAATGGGTTTGAGTAAAATGGCTGGCTAATAGTAATACCCAATTAGATCCAATTATTTATAGGTTAATTGAGTTAATCATTAAATGGGCTGATTTAATCAACATGACCCGTTTTTCAAGATCCAACCAAATTTCTAACCTGACCTAGTTTTTGACATATTGACCTTTCGACTTTTATATTTCAGCAATTTTTTCTTGAATTTGATGATAATAGTGTCATAATTATTGGCCGTACTTGTTACTGTAATATCCCAAAATTCGGGATATTACAGTAACAAGCACCACCACAAGATTTCATTCATCGATTAGCCCTAATATCTTCAATTTGTGATTGTAAATTCCAAGCCAATCAAACCTATTCACCCAATTAAACCAATGAAACCCTACTTCGCAAGCTAGTATGTTACTGTATCGTAGTTGTTGGACGGTGGTGGAGGAAATGTGCTGGTCGTGGTGGGGGTGCTTCTAGTTGTTGAACATAAAAACTCAGAAGAAGCTTTAAGTATTGATAAATGAATGAAAAGAGAAGAGAGGAAAAACACGAAAAAAAGTAAAAACCAATAATACAAAATTGCAATTAAACAATCCATCAGTTTTGTTATAAAGAAAAAACTCAAAGAAGTTTTTGATCTTGATTTTTTTAAAAATAAACGAAAACTGAAATGTGTTTGCTTTACTCGTTTCTGGTCGAGAATCCTCTTATATACAATACTTTTAGTAATAACTTTAACGATAAAAGATCATCATTTTAAGTGTTATATTGTTATTAAGAAAATTTACGGTGATAATATCTTTTTCCTAAACATATTCAACTATGCAAGCTTATAGCAAATCATGACCCCTAGTCTTGCCTAGTTTGACTTTTCAAACAAGCTTAATAGTTTATAACGTAAATTTGAATTAATTCAATGTCATGATATCAGATATCTTTACGTATTTACCAAAAAGTTAAAGTAAACAAATATTAATGAGGGGAATGAGTCCCCAAGGATATCTAGATATCAAGACATGTAGAAGAATGATCTAGAACAAAGAGATTTGGCAATGTACAGAAGAATATTTAGACACTAAGACATGTTATGGGAGTTAGATAAGTTCCATTGCTTAGTCATTTTAGTTCGGGGTCTGCAAAGGCCAAAACCTTTCTTTGTGCAAAAAGTAGGGCCGGTAAAATAGGCGGGCGGGCTGGGTTTGGATTGGGGTCAAATGGGTTTGAGTAAAATGGCTGGCTAATAGTAATACCCAATTAGATCCAATTATTTGTCGGTTAATTGAGTTAATCATTAAATGGGCTGATTTAATCAACATGACCCGTTTTTCAAGATCCAACCAAATTTCTGACCTGACCTAGTTTTTGACATATTGACCTTTCGACTTTTATATTTCAGCAATTTTTTCTTGAATTTGATGATAATAGTGTCATAATTATTGGCCGTGCTTCTACACTTCTAGTCATAAGTTACACAGTCATCTTGATTCTTGAGGGATTAGATCTTCCATGGGCATGGACAATGCAGTGACTCGGCAAACATTTGTTGAGAAAGAAAGCGAGAGAAATGATAGAGATTCTAGATTACGGTTAAAGTAGGATTTGAACTTTTAAGTAAAATTATCAAATGAAAAATATGTAAACCAATGGGTTAATGGCAATTGGAATCGATTTTTGGTCATTTTTAGCTGGACAAATTTGGGCAGATAAACGGGATTGAATTGTGATTGCCACCCCTAGCAAAAACATAAAATAAAAAAATAACATAACATATACTTAAAAAGGGAATTTTTCTTCCATTCCTGATGATATATTGCACTTTACGTTATGCAAATATTGTATGTTTTAGACCATTGCTCCTTCAAAGATGTCACCCTTGACGACGTGACGAGAACTCCATAACGCTAAAAAGGAACAGGCAACGGTGTTGTGATGCGCTGTTGCCGATCATTTTCATATATGGGGCCTAAGGGTACCACCAAATATAAATAACTCAGCTTCTTCCAGGCATTGTTAGGAGGAAGCTCCAACAAAGAGTGACTCGTCAATACTAATCGGCCGGCAAGCATAAATGCCAACCATGCCTATCCAAGAATGCAATGTACAAGTTTGTTTAAGTTTTGTCAATTCGACATCGTACAACCATGTTTCCTGTTAAATAAACCTGTTATGTATACAACACTCGTAAGATCATGGAACGTGATAGATCAAACTTCAGTACTTCTAGCTAGCAAGCTACTCGGTCACAAGATCTACATGGGGTACGGAATACGGACCAAGACGCATCCCCTGGTGTTCACGGTTTGGCATCGTGGTGAGCTCGGGCTACATGAAAACAAAAACGCTTTTGGGCAGCAGAGACTTCGCGGCCAATAAACCTTAGGCAAACTCGGAAATTGGGTGCTTTGTATCATATGTTCACTGAAAGCGAAAAACAGACTATAGCAACTTGTAAGACAATTTATTGTCACAGCGAGTGTGTAAAAGGTTTTACTAGCATACGCTAGTATATACAAAACCAGCAGTTTTTCACGGTTGTGTCGATGACGTAGTCTTCTGAAGCCATAACACCACCAGACCTGCGGCAAATCAGAGAGTTTGAGGGGAAATATTAGGGGTTGCAACAAGGTAACCACACTACATAGGTTAAGGTGCTAACAAAAGATACCCATTTTTCACCGGCAAAAGACAGAACAGTCACAGTGCCGACATGTTAAAACGGGTGGTCAGGTGCAGCAAACCAGGGTATAGCTATGCAGACTGAAAAAACAAAGTCCTAACCACTTCAACCAAAATCTCCAGCTTATAGGACAGACATTTCTAAAAAAGCTTCTGCAGAAATTGTAATAAGACAGCTTATGGGAGTTCCCTAGATGACCATAGATGCCTTTGGATATAACTAACAGTGGCATGATTACTCATTTTGGAAATAAGAAGTAATTTTGGTACATGAACTATAGAGCATACATGACGGCACAATATAAAAAGATTCGTCTGCACCCCACAGGAACTGACCTCCTACATATGAATATGATTCTGCAGCAAGATACAGCTATTTGCCTCTCAATTATGTATCCTTAACAGTTACGTGAAGAACTATTAGATCAAAATTGTAAATATCGCCAACATGTCACAGTTCTATTCTGAGTAGGACCATGAAATTTTCTACAAAACCTATCAAGGAGAGACTTTGTTTACTACAAAAACGATAATAAAAGGTAGTGCTTGTCAACTTTCTTTGTTAGTATCCATGAAGACCAAGAATCTAGCTATGCATTTGAATAAACAAACAAACATGCAATAATAAGTGCAGCATATACAATGCTTCAAGCTCTTTATTTCAGTTCTTCTCCTTTCACCTGATGCCAAGATCTATGGCTTCTTGGAATCTCCTTGCTCTTCTCTTCCTCCTCCCTTTACCATCAACTCTAAGAACTGTGGCTTCTGATGACAGTATCCAATTGAATTCTATGTACCATTACCCTTGCTCTGAGCGCATCCTGGCGTGTAGTTCTGTACTCTACCAAAACGATGGTCTCAGGAAAGAACAAATTGCCTCTTACTACTCAGTCAATACATCGGAAATCAAGTCCATTAGTCATGCCAACAAACAAGACTACCTCGTAACAGTACCTTGTTCGTGCCAGAATGTCAATGGCACCACTGGATACTTCTACAAGACTCAGTATGACGTTCAACCAAATGACATGTTTGCAAATGTTTCCAGTCAAATATATAGTGGGCAAGCTTGGCGGGTTGGAGACGAAGAAAAAACCTATGTTCCGAATATCACAGTCCCCATACATCTTTTATGCGGATGTGCTGAACGTGACTCCCAAATTGTGGTAACATATACAGTTCAACAGCACGATACAATATCAGATATTGGTACTCTTCTATCTGCTCAAATTAGTGAGATAGAGAAGTTGAACAAAATTCTGACTCGAAATCCAGCATACATAGACGTAAACTGGGTGCTGTACGTGCCATCGGAGAAGAATGGAATTCCAGCCCCCCAAAAAAGTAAGCCGATGCTCTGATTAAAGCTTCATGATCTTGTTCTTATAATTATTACACCTACTAAAGTACTCGTTGATAGGGTGTTAAGAAAAACCATTTTCTTATTTGCTTTTAACTTAGTGCCGTTTATAAAAAGTCTTCAATGAATTGCATATTTTCGTCTTGATATCTTTATCAATAATCTCAATTTGGATTCTGATGTTTATCAGGCATTCAATAGTATCTGGACAAATAGATTTCTTGTTACTAGTATTTGATTTAGATTTCAAGTATTACATTTAACAAGTCTTTACTGGTGGACCCAATTTTCTCTGTATTAGACCAATAAATGTTTACTGATCGATTCCTCATATCTTGAGAATTTAACGTAATAAAAAATTAGGAATAGCTAAACAATCAATGGAACGCAAAAGTAAGATGCATACATTAGATTGCTTGACAGAGATAATTGTGTCTAGACCAGATGCTGATTTTGCTTGCCTTGTTTTTCCCTTAATAAACAGGTCACAAGTGGACGATAATAATCTGCATATTAGCAGCTGTTACTTTGCTGTCAATGTGCACATTGGCCATAATTGTTCTGGGGAGAAAAAGATCACGAAAAGGCAGCGAGGAGGACCCAAAAGCCATCTCCAAAACCTTTAGTACCAAAAAATCATTTTCCATGCAGAACCAACACCTGCATACAGAAACTATGGAAGGTCAGATAATCTGAATACAAGTCTCACAAATTAAAAAATCTGATGCCATACTGGTTACCAGACACGCGCACCCCCCCCCCCCCCCCCCCAACCCCCGCACAGATAGAAGAAGAGTAAGAAGAAGGAATCAATTAACTCAAAGTGGATTCAAATGCACAGATATTACAGGTTTTGAGTCGGAAAGACCAGTTGTATATAGTCTTGAGGAGATTGCAGAGGCCACAATTAACTTTGATGAAAGTAGGATTATTGGAGAGGGTGGATATGGGAGTGTATACTTTGGGGTACTCAGAGAGCAGGTACACCAGCTCTTTTATCTCCTGGTAGTGTCATTTGTATATCAAACTACTTGAACTTTAAATCAAAATCTGCCTCACTGCATGTAGGAGGTTGCAGTAAAGAAAATGAGATCTAACAAGTCCAAGGAATTTTTGGCGGAGCTCAAGGTCTTATGCAAAGTACATCACATAAATGTGGTAAGATTCATGTCTGAAAGCCTAAAGCTGACGTGGCATCAAGCTAGGTACAGCAGTATAATGATCAACTCTAATTATAGGTGGAGCTGATGGGATATGCCAGTGGAGACGACCACCTGTATTTAGTTTATGAGTATATTTCAAATGGATCTCTTGGTGAACATCTTCATGAACCCTTACTAAAAGGTATTTGAGTTGGATGCATAATTCGTTCAGTTGCAGTTCTTCTTCTCTATCATACTTCGACAGAACAAAGTAGAAACGCAGAAAATACATCATCAAATATAGAAGACAACTTACTGCTCTTTAAGATCGAAAAAAATAATAGGCCACAAAATGCATAGCGTTTTGATGAAATAATACGAAAGTAGGTCATGCCTGTTTCGCTTTTTGGATACTCTAAGAGTTCTTATACCACCATGCAAAGTGACTAATCTGACAAACTGAACCAATCTGTCAATGTAGCATGCAAGAGTAGAGCAAGAGAAACACTGAATCTGTCAGATTCTTGTAAAAAGGTTTTTAAAGTAGAAGCTCTACCCAAAACCCTTCCATACTAGTTTACTGGAGTTGTTTCATAGGAACTTTTTTCAATAAGGTCTTGTAAGGCTTTGACTGGTACTGGTAAAACGAGGGTTTTCATGCTTTCGCTTCCTGATTTAACTCAGATTTTGAAGGAAGAATACATTACTGACGACCTAGAACTACTGAGCTGACACGTCATATAAAGCTCAGACTGAAAATGCATTGCGGAAGCTTCATGGGATCAAAGTCTAATACAATGTTAAACAATGACCCCTCAAAATGGTAGAATGGTTAACTGGAGGAGCAATTGTGTCCCCAAGTAAAAATTTCTGCAGCAACTGATGAAAATAAAGGAAAAGCTCTCTACTGCTATACGACTAAAGAATATGAGCTAAAATCTGACAGGCAAAAGTCCCTTAAATGACTAACAGGCTTTTAAAAGACTAATTTGTTGAAACAGGTCACCAGCCTCTCTCTTGGACCGCAAGAATACAGATCGCGCTGGATACTGCAAAAGGCATTGAATATATTCATGACCACACAAAATCTCGGTATGTGCACCGAGACATCAAGACAACAAATATCCTACTTGATGAAGGGCTCAGAGCAAAGGTACCAATCATTGCAAGTCATTATAACCTCAGTATATGGGAATGACCACCAAATGTGGTCATTGCAATAAACTTACTAAAAGGAAACAGAAATGACTTTCTTCTCAGTCTTTTAGCTGTAGCGTTTCAAGTCCAAGAGTACTCTAAGATCACATACATCTTTAAGAACAGAATACTGCAGCAGAAGATCCACAATTGTTTTTTTTTCGTTTTAATGATGAACTTAGAATTCACACTAGTGTAATTTTGCATTGGTGAACGACCTTAAGAGTCCATTATTATAGGTTGCAGATTTTGGACTGGCAAAGCTTGTTGGCCGAACAAACGAAGATGATTTCATAGCAACTCGCCTGGTTGGAACACCGGGATACCTACCGCCTGAGTAACTTTCGTGTCTTTATTGCGTTAAAAAGTGTTTTAATAGCATTGAGCCTTGATTAGTCTTTTTGATGTTCAGTGACCTATAATATTACCCACCAACCCCCCCTTCCTTTCCTAAAACAGGTCTGTGAAAGAGCTGCAGGTGACCACAAAAACTGATGTTTTTGCATTTGGAGTAGTACTAGCAGAGCTTATAACTGGTCAACGAGCACTCATACGCAAGAAAGGGGAGCCCAACAAAATGAAATCACTCATCACAGTTGTAAGTCCGCTAGCTTTATTGAACTGTTATACTGGAAGACGTAATTCTGGTCGCTGAGCCAAGATGTTATGTAAATGTGGTATGGTATAACTCCAACTCACCTACCTATACATTGTGGAATTTGAGCTCAAGTAGATCTAGACCAAGAATGTAGAACAAGAATTTTTCCCTTCTTGTTAAGATACTTCATGAAAATGCTTACAAGTAGAATAATCATTTCATCTTCAGTGCCTCTTACTCGGCACACAGTTAATTCTTCTAAAGCAATACATCCATGTAAACCAACTATCACCGAGATGAACTACGCTAAGTTCAATGTAACTATTCCAGATTCATAAAGTATTCCAAGCTGAAGAGCCAGAGGCCGAATTAGCATCTATCATTGATGCCAATCTTGAGGGAAGCTATCCAATGGAGGAAGTCTACAAGGTCAGTCTCGTATACATATCTAAGGTTTTATATCTTTATTAGTTTATTGTATGTCGAAAGGGTCAATGAAAAGAAATATTTTCATCAATTGGCTCTTTTATCTACCTACATTGAACCATATGCCATTTTTCATGCTGATGATAGATGATATATTAAAGAAACAAAGCCATAAACCACGCACAAACATGAACTAAGAGTTTACTCCCTGATTAAATACACAAATCATTCAACATCCTGAAGAATTCAAACTGAAGATTACGCATCATGTAACTTATTCATATATGCTCTTACCTATGACGGAAGGATGTTCTATGCTTGGTATAAAAGCTAAAAACCGGAGTAAGAACGGCAATTGTGATAAATCAATGACATCGTGATCATCTTGCCTTGATTTTGTAAATGAAAATGTTGATAAGAGCTAAAAATGTGACTTCATGCGAGATATCGTGCAGCATGGATAATTTTCTAACAATTTTAGTACGCATGTCAGCGGCATATCCAATGCCCTTGTCCAGGTGCCTAGCACCCGAGTAGTTGATGCATTTCGAAGAGTTCATGTAACATGAATCACTAAGTATACACATAGCACAGATGGGTAGGAAATGACATTTTCTCCATTTTGTCTCACCGCTCTCACAGATGGCAGAAATTGCTGACTGGTGTCTAAGTGAAGATGCAGTAAACAGACCGGAAATGCGAGAGATTGTTGTGGCACTGTCTCAGATAATGATGTCCTCAACTGAATGGGAAGCATCACTTGGAGGGAGAAGTCAAGTTTTCAGTGGGGTATTTAACGGGAGATGAAAACTTCAGGTACCAATTGGCTGCACAATTTAGCAGGTTTTGCTTTCTTAAGCAAAGAGAAAAACATTGGTGCCTTGATCAAGGATAAGAAATGACAACATGTTCCTTTTATTAGTGTCAAGATTTGGTGATACGACAGATTACTGTTTGCTTCCCGAGTATCATCAACGTGGCTCCGGAAATATTAGTAGAAGAGGAAATTCTACAGCTTAAAAACGTAGCTCTAGGGGTTAGGAAAAATAATTCTTGTTTTTAACAATGTAAAGATTGATACACATTTGCACTTTTAAACATAATATCAACAGTAACGTATTCAGTAACAGAACTCTGCAGTCTCGAGTTTCACAGTAACTGATATAACAGCTTGTAGCTGAATATGTACTCAATCTAGAGGATGAAAGTTCATGACTTAGAGTAGATGTGTACCGTACAGATTGCCCATATAACTTAAGATTTCAGTTGAGAGAAGCATATGCAGCACCAAAAATAAGCCTTTCCACTCTAGTCAAGACATAAGAACTGAAAGACCAACATCACAATCGAAAGGCTAACTTGACATTCACTGCTTTTTAAGACACGAAAAGAGTACGCTGAGCTGCTGATATTATTCAAAAACTTCAATAAGTACATGTTATAAGATCCCGTTATTACTACACATGATTTGCAGCTTAGACTACACTACTGTTATAGCAACTACACTTGGCAACCAAGAGCATATTTCTTGTCGATAAAGATTTAAGTAGCCAATCCATGCAAATTATCAGGAAACAAAAAATCTTTCATGACAAACAACTAAGAGCTGATATCTAACAAAAACGAATTCAGGTGGTACGCGTGTAGCTGTGTCCGTTGCCAATGATTTATTGACCCCAAAACCAACGGTAAACTTAATTCAAAGTTAAAGTGAATCAGATATGGAGCGGGTAAAGCTGGATATACAACATACAAAAACATTGGGTTTCATGGCCTTTGGATGCTCAATATTGGTACAAAGCGAGGTAGACTGGGCCGAAGAATTGATAGCGAGGGAAATTGGGCCGAAGAATTAATTGAGACCACCAGCTTTTACCTAAAACCTTAAGGCAATAGTTCAAGGGTGCTTGGTGTTGTATATCAATCTTTCAAAGTGTACTAACTTAAACATGCGGGATAGGCATCACCATATGTTACCTTAACATCATAATCATCCAAGCTTTGTCTGAAGCTAGATGGGGTAGCACACATAATTTTTCTGATAAATTGCTAACAATGAAGTCTACTCTTGCTACTTCTTCCCTTGTTAGCCTCGCTGTACCCCCCACCTCGTCTTACCCCCATCAACCTGGCACAAATCATTTTTTTAACAAGGATTTGAGGCCAACGCTGAATTTGGCCAAGCCATCTCAAGCAATGTTTCCTCATCTTTTCCTCAATTGGCGCCACACCCCCTCAGACAAACCTCATTTCTTATTCTATCCCTCCTTGTGTAGTCGCACATTCACCTAATTTCAGCTACACTTGTTTCCGATTCTACACCTAATCATACAGTTCAAAATTTGGTTTTTACGATAGCATTTTCAGAGTGTAAATTTCTCATGTGGCGAATATAATGCAGACTAATCATCAATAATAGCTCAACTCCGTTTTGAGCATGATGAATGAATGGGTTTGTATATGAATGCATAGATACTAGAGCCATATAATGCAAGTATTCAACATGACTTGGAGAATGGAATATTTTGGAATAACTGACAGCTACTCCTAAACCCACAGCAACATACACACAGACGTAAGCTCCAGACTTGCCGAAATGAGCATGACGGCTGACATTTCACTGGAGTAATACAAGAATAAGATTATCACTGGTACTGACCGGTTGATATTAGATCAACGTTGTTGACAGAATCTATTCACCAGGGCCATGTACTCGTTACTCAGGCCATTCGAGAGCTCCAGGATGAATCAGAAATTTGGTGTTTGTACAGCGCAAAACGACGTTTACATCTTTCGACCACTATTATATATGTTATTATAAAAAAAAAAGACTATCAAAAGACGTTGATGAGCTACGTTCTATTTTACAGTTAATAGATGAGCAACTAACATGATAAAATATAAACGGTGGATTTTTTATAACCATGAAATTAACTTTTAAATTTAAAAAGATAATAGTTAAACAACAAAAGAAAACGACTATTTGTTAAATGAAAACAAAGAAATAAATCTAAGAAAACAATAAAGTTTAAGAACTGTATTAAAATAAAACTTCGATGGCATATGATCAGACAACTTAAGATTTTTTTTTATCGTGATCAAAATAATATCGCTAAATTTTTCAGTGACAAATAAAATTTTAACCATAATTTTTAGCCATAAAATAAAAAATGATAGCTGCTGAGATGTTACACCAGCACGGCAGTGGACTGACCGCGATCAGAGAGACTGCAGTATAAAAGCTTCAACATTTACTAAAGTTGTAATTCTGCAGGCAAAGTCAGATTAATCTCCCCACATACATGCTTCTTCGTTCCATTTTCCGTTGTTCAGATCACAGAGAGCAGTCCAGATGCTTCAATCAATAACCGAAGCAGCCGAATGGCAAACCACCAAACCCTAGACAATCGCCAAGTCACAGCCCTCCGATCCGGCCGAACCGCCTGCACGCCACCGGATCGCCAGATCCCGTCAATTAACTGAAACTTCGAAGCCCTAGAACCCATGGCTGGCGCGGCCTCGGCGCTTTTCCTCCTCGACATCAAGGGCCGCGTTCTGGTGTGGCGAGACTACCGTGGCGACGTCTCCGCCGTCCAGGCCGAGCGGTTCTTCACCAAGTTCATCGAGAAAGAGGTAACTCACGAGCCGACTCGTCATCTCAACCCCAGTCAACCCTCGATTCAGCTGCTTTTGCCATTGATTAGTTGATTAAGAGTGTTTTGTGACTCTGTTGTGTTGGTGGTTGTAATTTCTAGGGCGATCCTGCATCTCAAGATCCCGTTGTGTACGATAACGGCGTCACATACATGTTTATACAGCACAATAATGTGTATCTCATGACCGCGTCGCGGCAGAACTGCAATGCGGCTAGCCTCCTCCTCTTTCTACACCGTTTAGTCGATGTATGCGCTGTTGTTAACCAGACATTTGTGCTTTTCTGCTACCTTTTGTGATCGGAGCTTACTTTTGTAGTTTTGACTTTGGATGTTTAGTCGGATTTTGAGCCGTCTTTCTGTTGGCAGGTATTTAAGCATTATTTTGAGGAGTTAGAAGAGGAATCGCTTAGAGATAATTTCGTTGTAGTGGTATGTGGACTTATTTACGTCCTCTTTTAAGCTAGGCACTTGATGGAACGTGATGTTGATAGTTTTTTTTTTTGGACTCTGCAGTACGAGCTACTTGATGAAATGATGGATTTCGGATACCCGCAATATACTGAAGCAAAGATTCTTAGCGAGTTTATCAAGACTGATGCCTACAGGATGGAGGTTTCGCTGAGGCCTCCCATGGCTGTAACAAATGCAGTGTCCTGGCGCAGCGAAGGGATACGCTACAAGAAGAATGAAGTAGGTTTATTCTTGTATCAGTAACTTAGTACTAGTGATTATAACTTGTGAGCATCCAGATTATGTAGATGCTGTTGTGTTTGTTCAGGTCTTTTTAGATGTTGTGGAGAGTGTCAACATACTTGTCAACAGCAATGGACAAATAATTAGGTCAGAAGTTGTGGGTGCATTGAAGATGCGAACATATTTGAGGTGAATCATTCTTCCCACTGCAATTCTTCTGTCTGGTTTTGTTCGAGTGTTTACTAGTTAGCAAGGCAGATTGCAGAAAACTTTTTTGGCCTATAATTCGCCTGTATTGCCAAGCGAACTTACATGAGCTTTAGAGTATGTTTGGGATGAAGAATTTTAAAGTAAAGCGTAATTCAGAATCCGTTCAATTTGAAATCCCTTGATTTCAAGATCCTTCGATTTGCAAAATCTATTTTATGCACAGTTTCCTGATAGTGTCATATAGATTATGTGGTTGCGACAATATCCGAATAAGACAATAATTAAGTCTCCCAAAGTTCTATACAAAAGTTAGCAAATGACCATGGATATGAAATGGGAGCAATAACTTGCTAACTTGCCTTCTATATCTTTATGCTTACTTTTGAAAGGCTTTATCAAGAGAGAACCTATTTGACTGTTTAAATTGCTGACACAAGTGAAATTTCACGTGCATAAGATCTCCAGTAAATTTTCCAACTTTCTATTCTGAGTTAGTGCCCCAGCCTTTATCCACTGAGATACAGCTCATCACATGAATTGCGATGGGCAGAAGAGTCGTGCCAAAAATAATAGAATCACTAGAAACTTCTACACTGGAACAGATAAGCATAATTCTCATGCAATTAACCTGTTTCTTTGCCTAGTCTCCTCTCAGGATCTCACAGAAAATCACTCTGGCCTTGTTATATTAACAGGGGACTTCGGGCTCCTGTATGCCCAAAAGGTTCCTACGATTTGACATAACTCCATTTACACGTTCAAACTAATGGATTCCATTCAGTGGTTTTCTCATTCTCTACGAGAGTGAAATTCCGGTCACACTCTCACATGGCGCTATATATTAGCGTATATGAATCTCAGAATACAAAAGATACCCTCATCTTCTGATTCACTATTTTGTATTTTCCGTATAATTTTTGATTTAGTGAAAGCGCTAAGAAAGGATGTTTCCATTGTATATGATTATGTGGCTCAAGAATCTATTTGTTGACTTCTCGCCAGCCAGCGGTTTATTACTTTGCATTGTAGTTCCCTTTTCTGTTTCAGTTCCTGTTGAATAGAGCATAGAATTCTGATGTACTGGAGTCACTGAGTTAAATTATTGCTGAATATTCAACACGAACTATTATGAGATGTTGTGCTCAATCAGTTTTACACGAACCATTCCATTGGTTTTTCATACTGGTTTGACTTTGAAACCTTATCTGTCGAGGGCTTGGGTCAACTTTACGAGTCACTAAGCGAGGTCAGGCATCAGACTTCGGGCTGATGCCTCTCAGTTGCTATCTTATGAATATTAACTTTGTATACTATATATAATGCCAACACCCCTTTGGGTGTAGCAAAATTCCTTATGCGACTAGTGGCACAACATAATGGAGGAAAGGAAAGAGAAAAGAGAGAGTGACAACCAGTAGAATTTGCAACTGCTTTGTGAGTTGGACGATTTCGACATTCACACAAATAACTATCAACAACGTTAGATAGTTATTCAAAGAAAACAGCTTATTCTTTCATGTCCACATACACAGCCTTCAATACCATATTCGAAGTACATAAATGGCCTTCAACACCATATTTCAAGTACGCAAAGTTAGTCCAGATGATGGACTTTTTCTTCAAGCCACAAGTCTCTTCAATGTATTTTCTCTTCACATGGAACCAGGCATCTTTGCTGTGAAGTTATACTTCAATGTTATGCACGCATCACATGTGCAGGGCCGCTAGGTAGCACTTATGCTAAGATACCCAAATTATATGCGTTGAATTGTATCTTTGTGACCTAGGACTGCTGGAATCAGTATAGCTGGGTCTAGGTTGAGCCAGTCCAATTTGGACATTTATGGGGTTTACCACACACTGTACCGAGCTTGTTTAATGCTATTTTTGACACTAATAGCCTCGACTTCGTGCTATTAGCTGTAACTTTGCAAACAGTTTTGTGGACATACTTTGAAAGGCTATGTTGTCACTGTCAGAATGCTGAACATAAATCCTGCTAGTTCTGGTTTAAAAAACCTAGGTGATACACAAACTAAGCCTGATTACATGCTTTTTCTGGAACTGTCAATTAAAGGTAGACTGCGCGAAATGAAAAGTACTTAGTGATGAATGCAATTTGCAAAATTTGCTGGATCCTCATTTTAATCTTTGGTAATATTAATCTTTTACGACACTTTGTTTGTGGTGCTCCTGTTTCTAACAATGTGTGTCGGCAATTTGACAATCTATTCTTGCAACCAGAAAATATAACATTGTTCCAGTTTACCATTTTTTTTTCTTAGCATTTGTAATGAAAAGATTGCAGATATGGACGAGGAAAGTTGCGTTTCAGAACGTTTAGATAGTTGTACAAAAAAAGGAAAAATAGTCCTGGATATGGGGAATAGTTTCTTATTATGTTGTATTGACATGTAAACGTCCAAATGCAATTCAGACTGACATTGCTGATTGTATTTTAATAACTTCTGTATATTTAGTACGGCACAACGCAAACAATTTAAAACCTGTGACAATGATAAATGAACTGCTTCATTTGTTGCAGTGGTATGCCTGAATGTAAGCTTGGGCTAAATGATAGAGTGTTGTTGGAGGCACAAGGGCGATCTACCAAAGGAAAGGCCATTGACTTGGATGATATCAAGTTCCATCAGTATGTAGCCCAACCCCCTGATTTAGTTAATTTTGCTTCTTGAGGGTATCAAATGCAACGGTTGTAGATCGATATCTACAGTCAGCAAAGGTTCTTCGAATTTATCTACTTCAGCCCAATCTGTTGCTGCTCCCAGTTTCACAGCTATTGCCGCTTCTCCTGTAGGTGTGTACGTTTGGCCCGGTTTGAAAATGATCGAACAATATCCTTTATACCTCCTGATGGATCTTTCGATCTCATGACATATCGACTTAGTACGCAGGTTCGTGTCATCCCCTCCCCCTCAACCTATTTTCCTGCTCCCCGTGTATTGCTTTCTTTTTTCGTGCGGTGTCTTTTCTTGTGTCATTGGTTTCATTTCTTGTTCCTTTCCAGGTAAAGCCCCTGATATGGGTGGAAGCTCAAGTTGAAAGACATTCGAGAAGTCGCATGGAGATCATGGTAAAAGCGCGAAGCCAATTTAAGGAGCGTAGGTATACTTTCTACTTTCGAGTTGTATATGTGGCCAAACTTACTCTTGAAATCATTTCGAATCAGAAACGTTTAAGGCTAAAATATCTTTAAGAAGTTCTCTTATCTTGCAGCCAAATATGCGGTAAATTATGTTGTTGAAATTTTTGGTATTAGATAGGTTGAAGGGTAGACTCCTAGTATCCTGAGTTTCACTCATGCTTTGGTTTTACTGCACAGCACTGCAACAAATGTTGAAATTGAGTTACCCGTGCCATCTGATGCAATCAATCCCAATGTTCGGACGTCAATGGGATCTGCTTCTTATGCACCCGAAAATGATGCATTAATGTGGAAAATAAAATCTTTTCCTGGTGGTAAGGTACTTTTAAATTCTTGCATCACCTGCTAATGGCTATACTGGAGATCATTTTTTCCCACATGTGCACTCACATCTTATATAAGGCCTGATTGTGCTTTAAATTTTCATTTTGATCAGGAATATATGTTGAGAGCAGAGTTCACTCTTCCTAGTATAACAGATGAAGAAGCAGCTCCTGAGAGAAAGGCTCCAATACGCGTGAAGTTTGAAATACCGTACTTTACTGTTTCAGGAATACAGGTGCGCCCTCATGAATATTGTCACTTTCTCTGTACAGAACACTTGTATATCGTTGTCTTGCTATTTCCGAGTCTTGGTTTTCGACTGCATAACCATGAGGCTTTCTCCATTTATGTTGTTGCATGTGAATAATGAACTAATCATTCTGTTAGCTAGCCTTGCAACTATTTTTGGTTTTATTAAGTAAAGTCTGCTGATGTGAGTTATTTTTGAAGTAGCATCCACCAGCTTTTCAAAATGAAATCTCATCCCTCATGTCTGTAAATGGCATATTGAGTCAACTGCTTTCTTCCCCAGTATTCCCTAGTGGAAGCGGGTCTTGTTGTTTTCTCTTTGGTTTCTGTTAACTTCAAACATAGTGCATTCTTGCAATAAGGAGCTGACAAACTGATACGTAGATCCTCTGATCTTAATGTGATAACTGACATAATCGTGATTTTTACTTAACCAAATTACTACTTATTTCTTAAACATAAATTGCTGTTCCTAGGAGGATGGTAAAAATCAGCTATTTTGAACCTACCTAAGCTGCCTCATTTATCCCCAAATTGCTTGTTTTCTACCGGTTGCACATAAGTGATTGGTGCCTTCACATGAATGCTCCATATGGATTGGGCACTCCTTTTGGTGTTATCATCCTCCATTACTTGGTGCTTTTGTTGCCTGCTTCTTGGGAAACTTGGTTGATTGGGGCGTTTCATTTGGGTAGGGTGGACTAAGTAGTTGCCCAAGTTTGAATTCTTCAAAACTAGTATTTTTCACCACAAGTTAACTGCATCATGTGGACTCGATATTTTCATTAGACTTTTTACTTGGAAATGGTAGTTTGGCAGCCCAAAGGAATAGTGATATTTTACGATTGAATTCATTTAGATGTATTAACTATAAGGAAGTGGTACTGCACTGTGTGAAGTACATCTTTTAAGGAAGGGAATATAGAGGATGAATTGGTGGAGGAAAGGAGAGTTTCTTTTGTTTGATAGGATAAAAAGGTGGAGGATAGAGACTGCTGAGCAGTTGCAGATCAACTTCGACGTTGCAAATTTTAAATGTGCTCTAAATGGGGAAGGAATCTGGGAAGAAAGAGTCAGGACCATTTGGAGAGTTCATACTCATCATTTGTTTAACTATGCCACTCTCCTTTCAGTTAATGTTTTATAAACATTGAGAGGTAGGGAGGGAGGGATCCTTTCCCCACTCCATTCCTTTTTCCCTTGGGGGGGTGTGGAGGAAGGAGATTGAGAGACCTCCCCATAGCCAAAGATTTTTGTTTCCAAAAGCTGCACGAGGTTAAGCCTATTGATCCCGGAGCCTTTTCTTTCCCAAGGCCCAATAATAGGTAAGTGGAGCATAATATATTTCTATTCCATCCCTTTCCAAGGAAAGGGACCCTCACTGAAATTGATGAAATTTTTCCTGAGTGAATTTGGTGCAAATGTCGCGAAGGTGGACTTACTAGCTGTTGCCGTACTTCTTCTGGGATACGAGTTATGAGATTATTTTATCATAACTATGTTTAATCTTTGATGTTTCCTAGGTACGCTACCTGAAGATCATTGAGAAAAGCGGCTACCAGGCTCTCCCGTGGGTAAGATACATAACAATGGCCGGCGAGTACGAGTTAAGACTTATGTGAAGGCCCTTTCATTCCTTACAAGAAGGTTAATTACGGAACAATGATTTGGGACTCTGATTGTGGATATATGAGGAGTTAATTGTCCCTTACCTGGATAGGCGGTTTGTTGAATGAATGTTCTACTTCTTGGCCATTTTTGTTTGTTTGCATATGATTGCTGTTTACTAAGCGAAAGGTTGTAAGAGTTCATTTTACTCTCAATGTTCACTATATTACACGCCCCGAAATTTAAAATATATTTATTTCTTGGAATCAGATGTTTGCGCGTACTATCTTTTGTTTATATTGTTTTACCTTGGTACTCGTTTTTATCTTCTTCTTCTTCTTTTTTTTGGTAAAAGGGTAGAATTGATAAGAAAGGATTACCTGTATACGGTCCACCTATTTTGCTTTGAGGCATTACACTTACATCAGAAGCTCATGATCTAAATTATCTACAAACGTTCAGTCTATGGTAGCTCGTCTTATCTTATATATGGCGTTTACGAAGTAGTAATCGGTACATATCATTGCAACAAAATCTACCTAGACTTTATAGACTTTATTTGGGCATGACAAACGACAACTATTCGGGATCTGGCTTCTTTGAGTTGAGTTAAAGTTGCTCTGTCAGTAGTGGTAGAAAGTTGTAACTAAATAGCAAATATGATATATAATTGACTGTTATTATGATGTCCTTAATGTGCGACATTTGAGATACCGAGACATTTGAGAAAGTAGAGAAATCGAATCAGTAAACAACTTAACATATATTCTCTCCGTCTCAAAAATATTGATCATGTTTCTTTTTTGAATTGTCTCAAAGAAATTGATTACTTTCCAAATTAAGAAATATTATGTAAGTGTTTTTTTTATTTTTATCCTTTCTACATCTTTTTTTTACTCTATTTTTCTTTTCATATTTAACTCTCCATCACTTCATTTTCTTTCTCCTTGTCACTTTCTTCTTCCCTTCTCTCTCTTGGAGTGGAATGAAAAACTTGTTAAATATGAATAATATCCTAAATAAGCGTATACGTCAACTTGATCAAATAATTTGAGACGCAAGGAATAATACATTCTGTTGTTTAGGCGATTGTGATTATTAACGGTCCTTTTGGTTGTCGCTCTAAACGATGCCAATGTTGATATTGCAGTAGATTCACATCTAAAATTTGTTCCTTTGCAGCACGTTATCCCAATTCCAGTTTCGAGGTTTGATTTGTTGAAAGCTATTGCCACAAAAAGGCCGATGGGTTCTGGGTGCTGGCAAGTGCACACTAATGTGTAGGGTGATGGACAAGGCTTTGGGTTTTGCATGAGTGGTTTGAGGTTTAGGTGTCTCTTTATTCTACGCATTTTTGTCAAATACTCTTTTAAGTTTTTTTTTTCTTTTCCTGAATGATGGTACCGGGGTCAAGTTGTTCACGGCCGAACTCTAGGTGGTTTCTATATATCCAGATTCCAGATGCACCACAGTTTAGCGGTAACGTTTACGGAATCTAAGAGAGATTTGCTTCGATTTTTCGTTTTTCATATCCAGGCAATGACTAATGAGACATATTTTTTTTATGAAAGAGCTCATATCTTAAATTCTTAGGCCTGAAGGGTCCTCCGCACCAGATAGATCTGACACGGGCATTCGATGAAGAGGTTGTCTGGCTGACTTTTTGACAAGGGGGCGGAGGTCTGCTGTCGTAATGTTAAATCTTTGAAGTTCGGTTTGCCATTAGAGGTAAACTATTTTTAAGGGAATAGGTAGTGACCACTGCTTAAACGCCAGGCCTTCCTCCTAACTTCGAGATGCATTGGCTGTGGGATGACATACTGTGGTGGCTAATTAAGCGCCTCGGGGGAGGTGATGGTGGCTCGCTTGAGTCGGATACAACGGTCGAGAAACCTCAATCTATTGTCCCACAATTCTCTTCTTGTCGGGAGCTGCGCTGCAGCATTTAGCGCAAACTCCTTTCCTTCCCCTCTTCGTTGCCCAATGTATCTTTGAGGAAAAGAACTCAAGAGAGGGGGTTTATGCAGATTCTTGTGATCTCCAAAACAGGGGTTACCGAAAAAATGATCTTTCACATCCCAAAAAATCATCCATGCCTATTTAGCATATAGGCAAAGTTGATGGCAACCACAGTACAAAATGCATATTTATACAAGTTGAACACCTTGATGGAGCTTTATTTGAAAAATAAAACCAAATTTTTTTTTGAGAAACTTATGGCCTGTCCTTTCTCATATGTATATGATAACCGATCTACGTCCACGGAGTACTGATTAATCCCTTCCTTGGATAGCCAACAACCTTTGTAGGAGGATGTTAAACTCCTCGTCCCTGCTCACCATACTAAGTCGAACATACTTCGGATTGGTCCCGAAACGCTTTCCACTTCTTGTCAGGATCTTGTATCCTCTTAAGAACTTCTCGCAGTCTTCAATGGTCTCCTTGCACTTCATCCACGCAAAAGCTGCATTGTTTCGTAAAGTGACATAAGCATTAGACAGACTAATCTTGGATCTGCACTCATCGTTATAGCTTGTAACGTAATGGCATTATTACCAGGATGTGCTACAGTAAACTCTCCAGTGAAGAGGCAATGCTGAAGTGGATACTCGGGAAGACTAAAGATATCGCTGCGCTTCACAACATCTCTTAACCTATCCCATCTTTCAGCGAGGAGATTTTTGCTGTACTCGAAGAAGTTATCAAACTCGAGAGACCCAGAGCGTTGGCAGCTATCAGTGATGGCTCCCAGAACTTTTGCAGCTCTGAACTGTGACTCTTTTGACACGCCAATTGTGTTAAGCTCTATGAACTTGGTCATCTTTCTGGCCACATCTTTGTCTCTGACAAGAGCCCAGCTTCACGTAGAAAGAAGAGGAAAAGATAAATTTTTACTTACTAGATTTGCTTGAAATCTACATGGATGCATACTCGAAACTATAGCTAGTAGACGCTTACCCGATTCGTGATCCTGCATGACCAGTGCACTTGGAAGCCGTAAAAAGCATAACATTATAATTAGCAGGGTGGGAGATGGGAGTGTACTGTGGCCAATAGTAGGCAAGGTCATGAACCAGCTTCCCTCGACCCCGGTTCACGACGATGGCTTCTCGAGTAACGCCGTCTGGGTTGTTTGGGGAGGTGACTAGCTCTATGTATGGTCCATCTGTGTCCAAGGTTTGGGCGTCACCTGCCCATTTGTGGAGCCCTGATCGCAGAAAATCTGTCATCTCTGGATATGACTGCAAAGCAATGAACAGCAACATTAGTCTCTAGACCTTATGAGAAAGGCATCTTCTTCTTTAGGCATGTTACATGTTACCGGAACAACTTCATCCGTCGTTCATTTGACCTAATCAAGATTCATCTCTATTGATTGATAAATGGTGTACAATGAACGTACGTAACATGATCGACTCACCGAGTAGTAAGGCACGGCCGAGACCACACTGATTGGCTCGGACTCATCCTGAGGACAGAGAGCGTACAACGCGGCCAGAATCAGCTGACTTGAGCCCGTACCCACCACCAAATGATGATCATCGGCCGCTGCATTCCCCACCGCACGGTGCAGCCCCTTGATCGCTTCCTCGAGTTTTGGCTCCAAAAACCAGCACAAGTTTTTCGTGTCAGCAAAGTAGCTTAGCGAATCGTATCCGGCGATCACCACCGTACATTTGTCACCCATCTTTCGCCAATACGACTCGAACATTGTTGGATCACCACTGGCACATTACATAAACTCAGCATAGTTAGTGTGTCACTTGTCACTTTCTCAAATTTACAGAGAATTCACATGATGATTATTAGTGCGTTATTTACTCTTCATTTATTACCGTATCTAAAAACAAATTTGCTTAGAATGAGAGAGTCGTTACGTACGAATGAAGTGATCTGACCTTGACAAAATTATAGAATGTAAATGTCTAAATCTATGCCCTAATATATGCTCACAGAGTGCTTTCTCGCTAGAAAATTATACGTTACTGGGTATGTACATTTTGGTGACAAGTTAGATGTAACAAGTATGATTGCTTTTGGAATACCAAGACTTAAAGAGTTAATACTGACCTCATACATCTTCATTGGATTAAGAGCATCAATGTGATCTCAAAGGATTTCGTATCTAATTTAATGAGTGGTCTTTAATTCAGCAAAACGTGCCAAAAGAGAAACAAAGTCTCGATGGGTACAGAGGGTAATATTTAAGACATAACAATTTTTTCAAACATAATCTATAGAAGTGCTTCAATAAAGTGTCAACGGTTCAAGTAAGAAGAGAAGATTTCAAAGATATTATATCAAAGAGGCATAATATATCAAAGAAGATTTCAAAAGGTTTTGTACCATTAGTTAATGTGTGATTTTTTATTTAGAGGCATACCGGAAGGAAAAATGATCGAACCCTTTTATTTTTAAGAAAAAGAAAGAAAGACGAAGTACAAGACTTGCTACTTGTTTTATTCTTTTTAATTACGTAGGAAAGCAAACATTAGTAATGAGAATTTTCTTTTTCGACAAGACACTTAATACGTGCAGGAGACACGGTGCATAAACCACCGAATTGCAAGTTTGTTGGGCTAGCGATAAATACGTTATTAATGAATGTAACGAGTGATAGTATCTAATAATTTTAAATTAAGCGCCGCCACCACATATTTACGTGCAATAAAAAAAACCGTGCCATTGAACTTGTAAAAGATGAAAGCGTGCACAGATCATAAGACTTACTGATCGAAATTGATGAATCCATCGGATGATACGGTCCTCGTAGAAAACATATCTCTTGCCTCTTCTTTTGAAGCAAGAGCAGACCGAGAAGATGACATGTTTTCTTCTGTAGTTTTCTGAAAACTCACAGTTTCTCTCTTACTCTCGTCTGGTTTCTCTATTTATAGGCAAGAGGCACTACAATGCATTAATTGATAGTACCTTTCATTCTAGCTTATGTCTATATTAGGTTCCTTGTAACAAGTCGGCGAGCCTTTCTACACACCCTTAAGGTTTTCATCTTCACACTGTGGAGTGGGAGCCGACAAA
Organism: Escallonia herrerae; assembly: GCA_033070095.1. NCBI lineage: Eukaryota > Viridiplantae > Streptophyta > Magnoliopsida > Escalloniales > Escalloniaceae > Escallonia > Escallonia herrerae. Next base: position 934,683 of record JAVXUP010000028.1, on the reverse strand, counting down.
AATGGCAAACCATTGGCATTTTGAAGTGTGCTTCGGATGACATGGTTTTGTATAATTTGAGTCCCTTATTTGGGTTCTGTCAATAATCCAGGTAAATTTGGAGCTCTTGCAAGGCTTATGGATCAACGATAATAAACACGTTATTAATGAATGTACCGAGTGAAAATATTTTATCGGCTTATATGAATTGCCGCCGTCATTTATGTGCGCGCACAGATAGAAAATACTTTAGAAGTTGTAAAAGATGAAAACTGATGTCAAGGAAGTGAGTTCGCAATATACGTGGAAGTGTTGCAAACGATGCAATCTGATTCAGAAGTCAATCATAATCGTGTGGGATAGAGCAATGACAGAGACCAAGGCTTCATAGAGAGAGCGAGAGTGATGAGTGGTAGTTCTGCGATGGCCAGGGTGCAGAGTGAATACGTGATGACAATCACTAGTCCGATACTTAGGTCCAGAGTCGAGATTCGAAGTCAAGGTCTAAAGTCCAAAGTCTTTTTCTCTCTAGAACTTTTTATTTCTGAAGTTCTAGAGTGAAAAAAAAATGAGATTTGCAAATGGGTGTTGTTCTTTCGAGAATGAATTCTCCGGTCAACTATTTATAGGAGTTAAAAAAGTGATGTCATCAAGTGATACGTGATGCTCCCTGGCATCTCAATGAGGGGGCCACAAATGTCGATACTTCATAAACTGTCAGATTACATATTCACCCAACTTGTCATACACAACTTCGATCTTTATGTCTACGAAGACCAGCTCACACATGGGATGCCGATAAAAAGCCCCATTGCCAAAGCACATGAATAAGTCGAGTACACAACTTGGCGTATATAGTGTTCCGGAACAATCGTCTGTCCTGTGGGTGAGTCCTTGTGAGTTCCAGAGCACTTGGAGTGTGCCAAGGTAATGCCCTGGAGGAGTCGACTACCCGATGGGTTGAGGTACCTTCCCGAACAGTCACCTCAACGGGCCGAGGCAGTGTTCCGGAGGAGTCATGTACCCGGTAAAAGAGGAGTCCTCGTCCAGGAGCACTCGAAACTCCCCGGCAGAGATAATGTCTCGGGAGAGTCCCTATCCCGCAGTTAGTTCTTGTGTGGGAGCATTTAGAACTCACCAAGGTAGTGTTTCAGAAGAGTCACCTATGTTGAGGGATGTTGTACACTCCGGAGAGCGGGTCGAAGTATGTTTGATGATTAAAGCGAGATACACAGTGATAAAACGATAGACTAACATTGGGGCCGTGGCAGTATGACAAGGTACCAGGGGATGCGACTATATCAGTGGCACGACACAGGGGAAGGGGGAGGAGATAGGAGGTGATTGTGGTGTGCGGGGCACGCTCAATAGAAATGGTATAGGAGTGCAGTCACTAAGTATTGTTTGAGGGCACGTGGCACACGATTGTGTAGCAGTGCGGCTAAAGGAAGCATACCAGGGGCATGTATAGTAAGAGGTAGTGCTCAGGTGTCACGACACTCAGGCAGAGTATTGGGGGCAAGTAGCGCAGAGAGGGCGATTGGGGGCAATCAGGCTTCGCGGCGCTCGACGTAACGATGGGCATTGTGTTGGGCCATGTAATGTTGATATGGTGCTTGGGAGCTGTCGAGAGTTACATCTAATCACATGGAGCAAGGAGCTCCCTAATAAGAAATTATCATCTAATCACATGTTTGGCAAGTATTTCGTAGATGATTTTTAGAATGGGATGAAATGGAACGAGGTGAAATGAAATGAGGTGCATGGTGGCAGTGATAGTGGTAGCGAAAATAGGATGAAAATAGGATGAGGTAGTGTAGTAGTGGCTGTGACGGAATCAGGTGGTGGAAGTGGTGGAGTAAGGTATATATATCATTGTTTTTTGAGAATTTGTACCGATAATTTTCCTTGTCTTTAGTAAAAAATCATGGAAACGAGTTTTGAATAATTCTTAAAATACCAAAATACGAACGCTTGTCACACATGTTTTTACCAATTTTCTCAAAAGTAAAGTTACAAGGCCTCAGTTTTTAGGCCTTTCCATAAAATCTTCATTTGGGTCAAAGAAGGGCTTCATAATTGCACTGTAAGAAAGTATAGTTGTTGCTTTCTAGTAGTAATGTTTTTGTTAGATATAACTTAATAATCAGTTTTGAAAATTGTACGCTACTTTGACAAAAATTATCTATGTTTTCACGAAAAATATCTTATCATTAACTTTTATTTTGGTGATTAACCCTATTTTCTTGTCTTAAGGGTCACCAAACAACAAAAATGGTTCACAATATTCTGAACTCCAAGACAAATAATTTGAGTTTCTCTCGCTTCATCACTCTGTTGGAGCTTTATGCAAACAAAATCAGCTAAAATCAAGAAGAGCATAACCTTTTTTCTTTTTCATATCGGTCACCAAAAATAGTTCACAACATCCTAGTTGTTTCCAATGTTTATTAAGTGCACTATAGACCCTAACCTTGAAAAAAAAAGAAGAGAGAGAATTTTGTCAAAGGGGATCGAAGAATATGGAAATACCCTTAACTACTTAGGAAATTATATTGACTCCCGTTAGTATAATCATCCGGTTGTAAGACATGTAAAATTTTAGGACTTTGGTTGTCAATATAAACCTTGGGCTTTTAAATGCAAGTTTTGCTAAGATGAGAGTTTACTGTGCAATTAAGCCTATGTAACCGATGAACCGTAAAATAATGAAAAAATAGGTGTACGTTCCAAAAATACTGGCTGTGGATACCCCAATGGAGAGGATTTGAAGGAAACAAATTCTAGAGAAAATAAACATGATCACTTCCTAACATTTCTCAACTGCTAGGTGGATCCAAAGAAGAGTTACGTTCCTAGCCACCCAATAGGCAGATAAATCTATATAACTATTCTCTCGTTTAATTAGGCCTATTTTGTTGAGGGTACAAATTCAAGTATACTTTGCGATGGGAACAAAGAAGCTAATTTTGACCGGTCTTTGAAAATGAACGTCCATATTAACCTCTCCATTGGATAGTCGACAACCTCTGTAGAAAGAGGTTGAACTCCTCGTCCCTGCTCACCATACTGATCCTCACATGCTTTGGATCTGTCCCGAAACGCCTTCCGCTTCTCGTCACAATCTTATGTTCTCTTAAAAACTTCTCGCAGTCTTCGATGCGATCATTGCACTTCATCCATGCAAAGGCTGCATGCAGGTTTCCATGAATCAAACACCAGCGATATATATATGTCATTAGCTTACGGAAAACATATATAAATGTCATTAACAAATAACTCAATGGTCAAGGTTTAACGGGCCATAAATTCGGTCAATTCAGAGTGCACGCTCTATGTCACTCACCTGCTCTCCGGTTTTTCTCCGTAAATTTCCTCATGTGTTCGATTCGCTGCGCCTTCTCCCTCAACCAAATGAGTCGATGGGCTCAAAATTTTCCTTTTTTTTTACTGAAAGTTGTATTGATAGCAACTGTCCTTCTTTTGAACCCGCCCGCACACTCTTTTTTTTTTTCCTTATTGGTGCATTATTTTTTCATTCTATGAAGAAAAGAATATAGTTAGGAGGACTTGCAGTTTTAGGTGCACTTGTAAAAGAAAGAGAAGAATAATGAAAACTATGATGTAACTAGCATCATATTTACCAGGATGTGCTTCACCGGAATCGCCAGTGAAGAGGCAGTACTGATTTGGGTACTTTGGAAGACTAAAGATATTGCTGCGCTTGACCACTTCCCTTAGCTTGTCCCATCTTTCAGCCATGAGAGTTTTGCTGTATTCGAAGAAATTGTCATACTTGGAAGGCCCAAAATGTAGGCAGCTATCAGAGATTGCTCCAAGGATTTTTGCAGCTCTGAGCTGCGACTCTTTCGATACACCAATTGTGTTTATCTCTATGAACTTCGTCATCTTTCTAGCCACGTCTTTGTCTCTAACAAGTGCCCAGCTTCACGTAGAAAAAGAGGAAAGAGTCAATACGAGAAACTTAACTAGGTTCCCTTGAAAACAGTAACCAGTAGATGAACTTCAGAGTAAGTACATTGAGCCAAGGAATTTACTCCCAATACTAATATAGAAGCTTACCCAACTCGGGAACCTGCATGTCCCGTGCACTTGGAAGCCGTAAATAGCATAACATCAAAATCAACTGCACGGGAAATGGAAGTGTACTGCGGCCAATAGTAGGCAAGGTCATGAACCAGCTTGCCCTGGCCTGGCCGGTTCACGACCACGGCTTCTCGCATCACGCCGTCTGGGTTGTTTGGGGAGGTGACCAGCTCTATGTATGGTCCATCGGCATCGAAGATATGGGCGTCACCTGCCCATTTGTAGAGCCCTGATCGCAGAAAATCCGTCACCTCTGGATATGACTGTAAGGCAATAAGCAACGAAATGAGGCCCTCGATATAATCAAGTGTTTTCTTGCTTCTTGTAAGTTAGATTATAGACTTTCTAGTTCAATAGAGATCTTGTAAGTCCTTGTTTTAGTTCAAGTAATGCTGGAAAGCAAATTTGGTATCTGTTAAGGTAAATACAAACACACAAAGAAGGGTGTCAATACAGCAAGACACAGACTTTTTGTTAAAAGGAAATTGGAAATGAAAATAGTAATTTATACTAGACTTTTTTTGGCAAATTTAGTTACCTTTTGGTCATAAACGACTTTTGATCATGGGATGTTAATAATTGTACCATTTTAATTCAACGCTAACAAATGTAGAAATGGTTTTTGTTTCTAAATCAGTTCCTTGTTAGTTTCTCCATTTTCTGTATCTGATTTTATATTGGTATCTAATAAGTAGTCTATCTTGGCAACATACTTCTAAAGGAAGTACTTGTTACAATAAATGATGTCAGTCTCTTGTCTAGAGAATTAAATGGACATGTTACCATGGCAGAATAGTTAAGCGAGAGACAAGGTCTGTTACATGTTATTGGGACAGTATCAACTTTGTTTAAGTAGTCTCTAATCATGATCTACCCTTTAATTAAGTTCCTCATGATTGACATTAAAAAATTTGGAAGTCAAGTAATGTAAGCTATACTACCATGAATCTAACGTGAACTCAATAACTCACCGAGTAGTAAGGGGCGGCAGAGACCACACTGACTGGCTCGGGCTCGTATGAGGGAGAGAGAGCGTACAACGCAGCTTGAATTAGCTGACTCGAGCCTGTCCCTACCACGACATGATGATCCCCTGCCACCGCATTCCCAACCGTGAGATGCAACCTCTTGATCGCTTCCTCGAGTTTTGGATCCAAAAACCAGCACAAGTTTTTCGTATTAGCAAAGTAGCTTAGAGACTCGTATCCTGCTATCACCATCGTACACTTGTCACCCATCTTTCGCCAGTACGACTCAAACATTGTCGGATCACCACTGTCCCATCAAACAAAATTGGCTTTGTTAAAGAAGTTTAAAACGACAGGTGAATGCGAGAAAACAATATGGATTGTTGGAAGTTAACAGTAAAAATCTTCATTGACCTAAGTACAGGTCTATTTTAAGGGCAAAAATTGTACACGAAATGTGATCACACAAGAAATAATATGTCGTGCGAAAATAATAATCATGTCATTAATGAGCGTGACGTGACGAGTAAAATTATTGTGAGCGTGTTAAGTGACAGAACGTTGTAATCTCAAACCAAAGCGCTGTAATTCCTTTGGCCGCGAGAGCTGTCACATTGCGGAGTGAACTTGTAGAAGATGGATGGGACATGTATGTATTCAGAGACTTACTGTTCGAGATTGATGATAGCATCGGAGGCACTGGGAGAAGGCGAGCTTCTGATGACACGAGCTTCCTCTGTGCCGCACATAATTTTTTTCTCCTTGATATCTGAAAGCACTGTACGTTCTCGCTGCAGCTCACTCACTCCTCAGGTGGGTCGAATGCATTTCTCCTGGTCTTTGCTTACTTTATTTATAGCCACAAAGGGACTCTGCAGTGCATTAATTGTCAATATTCGAGTTTCAGTTTCTTTCTAACTTTGGTTCCCTGTTATTGATGGGCTGGTGTTATTATACAATCTTTGGATTTGGCCAAAGATTATCAGCATCTCAGTATCACACACACACACACACTAAAGCATCATGATGGAAATGTATTTCCTTATCAAACAAAGAAATGAATACATTTGAGATTTTTAATTTTCTGTGCGATGGACAGCCTTTTTTTTTTGGGTTGAAAAAGGTTAAGCATGAAACGATAATTCACTTTAATATCGGTCATTTGCATTTCTATATTTTAAATAAGTTGTGATACTTAGAAAACTTTAATGACAAATATAGAATGTAAGGAATGATTAACAAAAATGGAAGTGGAGCTACTCAAGACAGAGATGGTGACATTGTTCGAAAGTCTTAAAAGTTTGTCGATACGTCGGCAGTTGAAGTCGCAAAGAGAGACTGGAAGCCTATTAATCACTCCTTCCGTCCTTTAATAATTGATCATCTTTTCTTTTTGCGTCGTCCCATAAAAATTGATTACTTCCAAATTAAGAAAGATTTTGTAAATATGTTTACATATTTATCATTTTTATAATTTTTTTTATTTTATTTCTCTCTCCACATGTAACTCTCTACCAACTCATTTTCTCTCTCCTGACCCACCACTTTACACTCTTTTTTATTCTATTTCTGTCTCTACATTCAACACTCTATCAACCAATTTTTTCTTTCACGGCTCACTCTCTTCTCCCTTCTCTTTAAAGGGTAAAATAGAAAAAAAAAACACACACACAATACATAACCAAAATCCTTAATATGCGTGCAAAGTAAAAGTGATCAATATTTTAGGGACATAGGGAATACTTGTTCTCGCCTGCTTTTGTTAGGCAGGTTGTCGTTGAATTAGCTGTGACCAAGAACGTGATCATTTACCTTGACGTGACTAATTGAAGATGACTCTCAAGTTACAAGTATTTTTTTTTGTTGGGTTAAACGGACATTTTATTAATTAAAACATTGAAGTACAACTTAAAAGAGTACAAACTCATATTTGGTTCTGAAAACAGAGAACAAAAGGTACAAAAAAAAAGAGTACAAACAGATGCTTGACCCTAGAGCTTGAACTGGCCAACATGGCCTTTGGAGGAAAGCATAAACAATAAATATTATCACTGTTGGATTTTAAAAATTCAGATCAAATGGTAACAGGGTGGAGGAGATGACACTGGGCATCAAATCCATCGGCCACATAAAGTGACAATTTACATTACTGCTGCAGTCAACATCGAAACCAAAGGAGGTAGAACGGGTTCCCAAGGCCAGATTTGAATGATCTGCAGCTCAAAGGGAAACAACATCATCCATCTCTATTAGATCTGCCATATTTAAGCCACAAACCCACCATATCGGACCCGCATCAGAGATCTCAACCCAAACCCACCGAAACGATGTCTTGTGATCACGACAGATCTGAACAAACCTTTCAGATTTGAGGGTAGCTAGTGGAAGGAAGTAATTTTGTGGCTGAAGGACTTCCGATCTCTGGGTGGTAGCGGAGATCGGAGGGTGGTTGCGGATGGAGGCAGAAATGGGGTGCTCAGTCAGGTTGAACAAAAGATGTGGAAGACGGGAGCATAGGGAGACGGAGGAAGAGGAATAGCAGTGAGAGGGCCTCCCGTTCCAACCTGACAGTCATGGGAGTTGGAAGGGAAGGGGCAGCAGTTGGGTCCGTGTTGGAGTTTTCGTTATTAAGGGGCGGCAGGTTCAAAGCAGCTTTTCTCTGAACTTCAGCTTACAAGTATCCTAGCTAGCTAGTTGATGATATCAAACGATAAATGTGTCCTTCTGATCCTGTTGAACTCACAACTATTAAGTTGAGAAAAGAGTTGCTCATGAACTCGACCATCAGGTTGCCGGACTGGGGAAGTTCTTGGTCTAATTTGTTCCTTTCTATCTGATGAACTCATTTCCTAATAACATGTACTGTAATACTCAGTAGTTCATTAAAAAAGTATTAAGAAGGTGTTAAAAGTATCGTCATCCGTCTACTCAAGACTTGTGGAATAATTTATGTCTAGCTTTGTCTCTCATGCGCAAGTTTTATTGTAGGGAAATACAGGTTCAATTTATTAATTTAGCCACCCACAAGTCCATCATATCTTGTTCAAATGTAGAAAATGCTCGAGAAAACATTTCTAGTTTATGCTAGAAAAGAATTCTCTCAAACCCTTTTCCACAATTTTTACAGGATATTAGACAGTGTACCTAGCAGCGGAGGTAGTGGGGGCCACCGCTGGGCCGGTGCCCACCTGCTTCTCTAGAATTTTTATCTTTATATGGCATATTTTATCTCTAATGATAAAAGTGTCCACTTAAAATTTTAAAAATTACTTAAATGAGATATATTTGTGGTCATTTTATATGTTAATGTATCTAAAAAATTCAAGGATTACTAAAAACATATATCTTTTTAGTCATTTAAAATGCTAAACTTACACAAATAAAAGAATTAGTTTACGCATAAAGTCAACAAAAAAAATCATTTTGTTCTCACTCTTTACAGTTTTCAAAACCTCAATAATTTCAAAGCCTTAAAGGCACATATGCGGACAGGAAAACATCGCCTCCTCCTCAGTTCCCTCACCGCCCACAGGCCTTACCTCACGACGGCACACCTTCAAGGGCCAGCGTCACTGCCTCCACTTGCCGGTCCAGCTCTGACAGGTCACGGGCTCACGAGTCACGGCACCTAAAGTCCAAATGTCATGGCCTCACGTGCTCAGGCAGGCTAAATGGCCGATTCACAGGTTACCGGCAACAATGCTCACGGCGGTAGTCGCCAGGTCAATTTCTAGACGACAACACTAAAGGTCGCCGCAGTCCATAAAAATAAGGGAAGATCCAGTGATTGGTTCTTATATTTTATACTTCTCAGAACCCTTCTTTTTTGTATCAATTTAGGATGTGACAATTGGGGTTTGGAATTACAACTTACAATTAGGAATTGAAAGAATTTGAAAATTGTAATTAGTTGGATTGTTAATTTCAAATTAAGAATCTAGTGCCCACCTTAAAAAAAATTTCTAGCTCCGTAACCGAGTGTACCATGTTCTGGTTTTGGCAAGAATGTTGTACAAGGTTATTTACTTCAACCGACATGTCCAAGCTTAGCCTATGAAACTTCCTATGACCACCTTGCCACATTAGAGATTTTCCAAAAGGTTCTTTAGGAGAAAATCAACATGGTTCATGGGCAGATGTTGGACACAATATTAATGATATTATCAACCGACATTTTCTTGGTATGGGATGGGATATGCAGAGATGCCTGTATGGTCGGCGGATTTATTGTGCAAAGATGCAAAAATAAATGTTTTATATCATTTTTTTTAGTCAAAATGTTAAATTATGAGGCATGAGTAGCTGAGCGCATAAAAATGACAAATAAGCAACAACAAAAAAAAACGAAGGGAAAATTTGTAGCTATCAAAAATTAGGAGGAGGAAATATGGCATTTCAAAGAGGCAACTTCTATATGGCAAAGAACTATGCAATTGTAGCTTGAAGTAGTACAACTACTCGAAAAACACATATTTTGGCGAATGTCATACATGCTTTGACAATAACATTAGCTTTTAAGGTTCGACAATTTAGTTTAAATCAAGGCATTGCGGCTATGCATTATTTGTAAAATGTACCAATAGGTGAATTTGTGAGCGAGAATAACCTTATCAGAAGTGTCCACAGAAAGCTTTTAAATTTGGGCTTCAAAACAGTAACAAGAGTTAGGGCGAGGCAATTCCCTCGTCTTTTTAAGTATTACTCCGCATTTTTTACACTTCTTTTTCATACTGAGCTTCATCAGCGGCAGCATTTTAACCCTTAGCGACAAAAAGAGTTTAAAATTTTCATCCACCCTCACATGAGTTGGCCCAAATATGGAACTAACTACTTCATTGGTGAAGTGCATAATCATTCCGACTGTATCAATAGGATACTTCACATAAGTTTGTATAGCATCAAATTTTACACATAATTCACTTGTTGGTGTTATAAACTGCATGTGCCCCCAATGATAAAGCATGTGCTCCTACTCTGCATCATGTTCCACATTGCATGGTCAGAATGTTAGTCTTCAGGTCGAGAGGTCAAAGAGTCAGAAAGCACCACGTTTGAAGGCTCCATACCGAAACATGGCGAGCATTTAATTGCATTAGCATACAAGAAAGACGCATTCAGAGAACCCTGTGCAATGTTTGCGGTTGTGAGGGAGAATCCATCTCCCATGTGCTCAGAACTTGTACTTGATGTGTTCTGACTAGAGGGCTTTTTGAGCACATAATTCATGTGCTCCTACCCAGATGCTCGGGAAATGTATTCCTGACCGAAAAGATGAACATGTAAAACTCGTTCTTCGCTGGATAACGGGGTCGTATTAATCCCACCTGAAAGGACTGAGAAGTTGTGGAAAATCTCCTCTAATTGTGACGAGCTAGCTAGGCACCTCGGAACGTTGTCATCTAGGGATAGCGATACAATTAATAAAAATCCTCGTTTAGCATGTCTCCATTACTCGTTGTGGCCGCTAGTTTACGCGTTTGAGTGACCTAACCATATTTCCTCCTGGCCCACGAACCACAACCCCCTCATATCCCCCCAGGTGGAAAGTCAAAGATATGATGTGGCATTTGTGTCACAATCCACACATTTTAGTGCCACAACGAAACGACCGTGGGACTTTATGACACTCCGAACCTGCTTGCATAACATGTCATGAATAGCCCAGCCATCTCTTGTGCAAGGCAACACTATTTTCTCTTGAAGCACGCTGATAATAGCCTTGCATAAAAACCATGTCACTATATCCAAGCATATTGATGACCTTAGATGAAAAGTAACATTCTAATATGGTCTCTTGAGATTGTACACATAGATCTTATCAAGATTCCTACCTATGCGCGTGCACGGCTCCCAACGCCTCTACGCTTGGCACTTAGTGCAATAACGTGCTCTTCATCGTGCTTATCATGCACAACCAACACTATGAGCACATTGTCTGTCTATCGACTGAGTCTCTATGCACTAGACACATGTCAATGCGCACCAATAGTGTGCCTACATGCTCAGCAATGTGCTAATGCAGCGCAGACCATCATCAAGAACAGCTTACTCTACCTTAGCAATATGCCAGCTATAGTACTTGCTTCGTACTCGAAGCACTACATGCTACCACCAAGCATGTCTACACTGTTGTTGGTCCGATGAGCGTGCCGAACCCAAGATGGTGCTCAGCTTGGCACATGGTATATAAGCAAACCAATAGTCCTATCCACTGTAGTATATGCATTGTCAATATAGTTTACTATGATCTGGGCATAGTGGGTCTATATCTACAGCCATATACTCAAGAATGAGGCACACTGCCCGTTGGTGTCCACTGAGAAAGATTTTCTTAAAAAAAAACTCTTAATCATGTCTTCAATGCTTCTAAATTTGCCCTAAGTTCTCTTGAGTCGCTCACTTGATGCCCTACGTTTGCCCATGAAAGCAGCATAGGAGGTTGTGGAGTAAGTGCTTATAAATTATGCTGTTCCTTCTTACAATATTCTTAGGAGACAACATTAAGATGACACTAGTAGACGTTGACATGTTCAAGAAGTTATAATGACCCCTTTGAGGACTCTAATCACATCGGAATTGCATGTCATAAAGTTCAGTGTACTCGTAGTGATAACACTACAATCTTCATTTTATGTTCATGTCCACCTGACACGCACACAGAAATTATTGCCATAAACCGTTCTCCAAATTTACAAAACTGTCATTGACATAGGTTTTGTTCAAGAAGCACACCGAGTACTCTGCTCTTACCACCAATCCCTGAAGTCTTGCCTTAAGTCATGTGTGATTAGCCTATGCCAAAAGACTGCATGACACATTGAACTGCTAGCGTGGCAGCTGGTCATTTGTCCAAGGTCAAGACTTAATTGGATATCAACAAAATTGTCTACCATATGATGCGGTGTTAATTATGAGGGGGCTATGGTAATTGTGTCCAAGTCTATGCACTGATGATCTCACGCTGACACAAAGTGGGTTTGGGTGAAGTACTTGACAGTCAGCTTATACTCCGTATAAAACTTCATGAGATCGTTATGGCATAAATCTTATGGCCTATGGATGTGTGGGTGTTGTTATCAAGAACTTCCAAGGAACTTTAAAAGCTAATTTGTCTTGGGCAATCTCCTGGGCCGCTGACTTGCTGATCCTCGACAATTAAAGGCTGGATATGGATCTTCTGCTATAATTATGGGGGTGCTGTACCTAGTAATATGAGAGGGAGAGAGAGGGAGAGTAACCATGAGAGAGAGCTCTCTCTCTTCCCCCTCTCACATTCAGGGTATAGCACCCCTGGAAATCCCAATCCTTAAAGGCTATATATATACACGCACCAGATAGTAGCAAAAATGTAAATGGACAATCTTATTTTTAGACTAACCAATTTCAACCCTTTGGACATAATTAAACAAATTTGAAATCTAACCTGCAAAATTTTCACATACACTTCTTATGCGGAAGCCAGGAGTAGGTCCAAACGAAATCTTCCATCAAGATATATACCTCGGACCCATCTGCACCAAATAAAACTTCATTTTGATGAACGCTCTCAACCTTCTGGCGGTTTAGAACAGTGGGTGGTTCTGATAACTATTGCTTGCCGTCTAATACGAAGAGGCTTATAGCTGAGATAGGCCAGTCTTGTTATAGAGCTAATAATATTCGCTTGGTTCTGCTCCGATCTCCGCTCCGACTTCGGACTTACACAGAGCACGAGGCAGAAGCTTAGGGCCGTACGTTTACCTTATTTTTGTTTTTGTATTTAGCAATGATGATAAAAAAAAATGCTTTTTTTGTGTACGTTTACATTTTTTCAATTCCGTTTTGGATACAAATATCCAAACAGTAGTCAATATCAGCTGTTTTCACCTTTTTCCAAAAAAATGAACTCAATGTCAGAAGCTGCTCCCTCCCTCTCTCTCCTCCCTAGCACCCCGTACAGAACCATTTTTCACCCCTTCCATTCAGTTCTCTCTCTCTTCATCGTTACAGATTCATTGCCTCTCTTCATCGACTTTCTTCATTGTCGGCGCCTCGAAACCTGATTCCTCCTTCAGTACCTCGACCTTCGGCAAACTCTCTCTCCCCTCTCTCTCTATCTCTCTCCCTGTACTCTTTCTTCACCCACAACCCACAGACAACACCATCAACTCCCATCCGAAAGGAGATCTCGCCGGAATCCAGACGAAGGAGATGGGGTTGACGAAATCGCTGGCCAAGAATCATCGTCGCGAGAAAATGTCGCAGAAAGCTCTCCAGTCGATCAAGTCGTTGCCTGTGGAATTCAGGTTTGTGGGTTCATCGACTGATGCCGCTAATTCAGGCAACAGTCGTGGGATTTTTGAGAGTCTACCTAACAACGGTGAATCGAGAGGTAACGTTGTGAAGGGTTATGATGAGATGGCTGACCGAGACGATGACCGAGCTGTTCCCTCCCTCTCTCTCCTCCCTAGCACCCCGTACAGAACCATTGTTCACCCCTTCCATTCAGTTCTCTCTCTCTTCATCGTTACAGATCCATTGCCTCTCTTCATCGTCTTTCTTCATTGTCGGCGCCTCGAAACCTGATTCCTCCGTCAGTACCTCGACCTTCGGCAAACTCTCTCTCCCTCTCTCTCTCTATCTCTCTTCCTGTACTCTTTCTTCACCCACAACCCACAGACAACACCATCAACTCCCATCCGAAAGGAGATCTCGCTGGAATCCAGACGAAGGAGATGGGGTTGACGAAATCGCTGGCCAAGAATCATCGTCGGGAGGAAATGTCGCAGAAAGCTCTCCAGTCGATCAAGTCGTTGCCTGTGGAATTCAGGTTTGTGGGTTCATCGACTGATGCCGCTAATTCAGGCAACAGTCGTGGGATTTTTGAGAGTCTACCTAACAACGGTGAATCGAGAGGTAACGCTGTGAAGGGTTATGATGAGATGGCTGACCGAGACGATGACGAGTCACCCTGTGGCGATGGCTGGACTGTGGCCCGTGGTGGTCGGTGGTGGAAATGGAGGGACTTGTGGGGTATTTGATGGGATTGAGGATGTTGGGATTACGGTGAGGGTAATGAAGGCGAAGAGGAAGGGAAATGGGAACACACAGAGCTGGGAACAGGGAAGGGGAAAGGGAACTCGTGAAGGGGAAGAGGGAGAATGGATCCAAAAAAGTTGGTAAAAATAAAAATGAGAATGGTAAACGTACAAGAAAAATTGAAAAAAATAATACGGAAAAAATTAAAAGTACAAAATTCAATTTTAGAACTGAATACTAAAATTTAAAAAACAAAAATAGAATATAGAATACAGAAAAAAAAAATCTCGTAAGCGTACGGGCCCTTATTACTTCCTTTGAAATGGGACCTAAAACATAAACATGTTCATATTAGCCTATGTACTGATTATTCAATTTAATTTTCTCAAATGTCAGAATTGAAGACATCATTAAAACAGTGACGTCTATCGTATATGACTTTTGTTATTTACTACCTTGCTCTCACTTTCCTAGTATGGATATGGCTAAGCACGCCCAAAGGAGGAAGGCTAGACTTCTAGCTGCCTTTGCATGTTATGCACGAATCAATGTATACCAAGATGCGTTCATGAACGCATTGCTGCCGCTGGATCTATCACACCACAGTGATATGCACCGTAAATGCGCTATGAGTTCTCATAAACTGGTGTTGGGTGCTTTTTGCACATGTATTTATCCGAGGCATGGTTCATGTCATGACTTACTATATGGTGTGTAGTATTCTGGCATGTAAATGCCTAGCTCTGTAACCTTTGTTATCTCAACGTCATTCTAATATGAAGTTAAAAAAGAAAAAAGGAACATGTAAAGGCTATGACAGGTTGATTTATTGTAAATTATTTAATTTAAATCATTTGGTAGCATATTGATGAACAAAGTGCAAGATACTGTTAAAGTTGGTAATGGGTGATGGCAACTATCTTCAAGACTGAAGCATATGAGCAGAATCAAAGATAACTCCGGTGTGTAGTACAACCAATTTGTTGGTTCGGCAAGCAGGCAACACAGTGGCTTCACAGGAAGATGGAGGAAGCTACACCACTTTTCATGCTCTCATCTCAAGTGACATAATATGCAGGAAAAATGTTATTTTCACTTCCATTATGCTTTTTAACTCTTTTTTTTTAACTAAAAATGTACTTTATCGACAGCTGCTGACTTTTATAACTAAAAACATACTTTGGTGACAAGTATTGACCTTTTAGCGACAAACAAGATGACGGATTAACATATTAAGAGCTCTCAAAATAGGCACCGTTTCTTATCGAAAACGTTGATGCATTTGGGAAAAAGGCCCGCTGCACCGTATTTATTTATTACCATATTGTTGGAGTAGAAAGGCAACACTGTTGGAGGCGTTTATGAACTGTTTAATCATATGGCCATGTTTGATGCCAGTGATAGTAATCAATGGTGCAATGCCCGGTCCAGCAGTTCACCCGTTGAGGTCCACTAAAAACTTCCATGTGGTCCAAGAAGTTGCCCATGGCTGGCTGCTACAGCAGTACCCCCGACCGTCAAGTTCTAAGCGAAGTGCGTTTGGGTTGGCTTGTTGCCATACTGCCATAATTAGTCGATATAACTAATTCTATTACCTAAAATACATTGGTCTTCGTGTACCTCCTCAGCAAGAATGGATGCAGGAGAGAATGAATCTGATGTATACTTCTCTTTGAAAGTTTCACGAACTTATGATGCAACATTTGACATGGGTAATACCTCAAAGATCTGCAAGTATAACCTGAGCATGCAATATCTCTTGTGAAGCTACATCTAGACATGTTTATAGTCTAGAAATACAGCTGGGGGGAGAGCAGTGAATAAGGACAGGCCGAAAAGGAAAGAAATTGCATTTGCATCAGGATTAACAGTTATAAACAATGGCAGAAAGGGCCAGGATGATATAGCAGTTTTCCCTTGCTTATCCTCTAGCTGTAGTATGCGAATGAGAGCAATATACACTATTGGTTTACTTGGTTCGGTAACGTTGGTAGAGTCTTCCTAAACGCATGTTTTCTGCAGCGCTCAAAAATGCTGTCATATATCAAATCAAATTGAACTCCCGCTCTCTCCCGATTCACAATAAAAAGAATGTGATCACCTTTCACAATCTTGTAATACCTGCACCCAAGTAAAAAACATATTTTGTTATTTAAAGAAACCCTTACACTCACACAACCTTCTATCTAAGAAGTTGAAAAAGGACCATGTTCTGTTCAGTGACTATCTCAAACACTACAACAAGAATTAACCTTTAATTTCTCAGTTTAATCTAAGATTGAACATATTAAGATTATTGCAAAGGTTGAGGACTTTTCAGTCAAACGGCCACCGGAGTGGCAAATTAGTTCATTTCATGCCACTTGCTAAAGTCGGTGATTCGTTCTTTTGCCACTTGCACGGCACTGACATGTCGTATGACGGGAAGAGCAAAGACGCAACTTGCAAATGGCAGATAAAAATGTAGCTTGTCATTTTCCAAAGGTCGAGTATTGAATCCGGATAAAATCAAAGAAAATAAAAACCAGCAAAACAAAATCTCAAGAACAAATTACAATCATTTATAGCAGTGAAGATCACGTCAAGCAAGAAGTCCTAGGACATATCTACAGTAGCTTACATAAGCTAATGGATATCGACAGGCACCAGTTTGATAATACTCAATAATAGTTAAATTCTGCAAAAAGTACTACTAGCAGTACTCAACTCCTCAGAGGTTTAAGACATCATTAGAACCCAAACCATTGAAAAAAAGCCTAATGAGAACCACAGACAACAACAGGTAGCATTTCAAATTTAGCAACACAGTTGCATGAAATAAACACAAGCCATTGGAGATAATTGCTGCAAATTGCATCTTAGTATGACACAAACATAAACCCTCCAGACACTCATAGTCTTCAAGCAGACCCCTCTATTAATTTGACTGACCATTAAACAATTCATGAAAAGTGAACCCCATAAGCAATTTCTTCCCAAAAGAAGAATAAACAACGGTTCTGGCACTGTACTCACAGCTTGAATAATTCCAAGATAATGCAATTGAAAAACATGCAAAAGGAAAGGCTTTACATGTGATTTCAAGTTTTAGTCAAAATGTTGAAAATTTAAGCATTTCGGGCAATTGAAACACAAACTTAAACAATGACGATGGCAACTAATGGAAATAGTATTAATTGTTCTAGTTGAGATATATAACAGTGCACAGAGTGACCATATATTCAATGATTTGACCGCATTTGTGATAACTTATAAATATAAGTTGGTAAATGCAGCAAAGAAGTGATGGCAAGAAGGTATAACAAACCAGATGCCAGGTTGCATGGGGTGGCACTCGGAATCTTTCACAACGAGGTGACTTGGATGTTCAACAGGCAGACGGGGGTGCGTCATGGATGTGGTGTTAAGTGCTCCATCATTATCCCACCAATCATCATCTCTAAAAGTGAAGTTACAGGAAACATGAGCCATGATAAAGTAGAATACAAGACGTTCAATTTTGATATAATGACGTCACTTCCATAAACAAATAGAACATTGCCATATATTTTGAAGAGGCAAAATGGTTCATCAAAGTTGATACAAACACATATCTGTTTTATCAGATTTTTTAAAATTCCAAAAAAAGGAAAAGTTTAAAAAATGTTCAGTACGTTTAAAACTTTCACATAAAATAAACACCATAAGAAACATCTGGAGAATGAAAGCACACCTGTAGCCTTTATAAGGGGGAGGGACATCTGGAGGATGACGCCATTGACTCATCTGCAAGACTCTGATGAAAAGCAAAGGGTGGATTCCAAGGATGCCAGAGGGAACTGTAATCCCCATGATTTTCCGAGTACGCTTGGTCGCATAGCTGAAATAGTATGTATTGGGGAATGTACATAACTGGCTGTTCAATCTCATGGATCCTTGGATTGTAAGATCAGGAAGGATCCAATCTCCGGAAGCAAAGGGTCCAGTATTCCCTAGAAGGCAATCAACAAGACCTCGAACACCAAAGTTTTTCCACGACAAGTTGAAGTGATCAAATCCAAAATTATAATAGGCCTTTAGCCAGGGGATGTCAAACCAATCATAGATTATAACTCCTAAGCGGCACAGCTGAAGTAGACAAATCGGTTTTAAAGACCTCCCATCTTCTGGCCTACAGCAATTGAAGTGACGGAGACCATTTGAGGTCAACAAGATTAAGTACTGATGAGTAAGCAAAAAACAAACATTTTCAGCGAAATTAACTAGGAATCACTTGTATATAAATGACTTGAATTGTCATTCGATGTGTAAGCATTCGATCTATACAGAATCTGAAGTGTTCAAACAACTACTCAAAAGCAAATAAGTTGCAGATTTTGTAATTGGCCAAGTAATAAAACAACTAGAAGTTTCAGGAACAAAGATTAGAATGCAGAGTAATCAACGAGGCAGCCGTTTTGAGCTTACTTTTAAAGAATTCCAATTATAACTTGACAGTTGAGTAAATCTGCAATCATACTTTTTAGATTTCGAGTCTTCAGATATATTTTCTAAAGCAAATGAGTTGCATTTTAGACCAATGGTCAGGCATCATATTCAATTAGATTAATTACATGATTTTAATTTCTCAATTTCAAGATATAAAGAGCTAAAGGACAACTTACTGCATTCCGTCTAAGTATGTTCTTGTAGTCCCGTTAAATGCACCAGATAATGATGTTATGCTCAACACCCAGTTCTCAGAAGTGCTATCATATCCCTTGAACGCCTGAATTTAGAATGAACATAGATTCCATTTCAAACATTTTTTTTTAATAAACATAAAACATGTGAAGCATGCCTTAACCTTTTCTAGTGACATCAAAACATCTTTCAACTCAAGGTTGAATCAAATGAATGCACGCAAACTAACCTTGTCTGCAAGCATTTGCTGCAAAACCCGCACAACCTGCGCCCCAGCCGAGTGCCCAACAAAGTGAACTGGGTGATCCTCATCCCATTCCGGGTAGTGTCCTACATTGCAATCACAAAATTCAATAAGCTTGGTCCAATGACACAAGAAGAATAAAATTTGAGGCAAAACTAGGTACAGTGTTTTTAGCAACCTTGTTCATAAATTCGTCCAAACTGAGAATGCCCACAAACCTTGCTGTGCTCTTCTCCATAATCAACTCGACCGCCCTTCAAGTAGTAGAACAATTCACGAGCCCTAAACCAAAAAGCATTTTTAAGCATTTCCAGAATTACATAAAAGTATCAAGAAATTTCAGCCATCTAAATTTCTAGCACCCACCTATCATATATACTAGTTAATGAACCTAGATCCGGCACAAGCACCCGATCATCCTTCGTCTCAGCCCCCGCAAAATACGATAGTCCTCCCAACCTCTGAAAAATAGTCACAAACCCGAATGAGAAGTAGATTCAAGAAAATGTACCTATTTAAGGAAAATCCAAAAAACCCAATTAGCAAAAATCAGGTACGAAAACATACCCCCTTGCCAAATCCAAAAATTCCATGAACTAACACAATGGGAGGCAGATCATCCGCACTGTTTAACCCCTTTGAAGCCTCCTCTTTCAATATAACATTGGAATTCGGCTTGTAGAACCATTCATTCAAAACCTGTGATATATCACCGGCCACAGCCGTGCTGAATATGTAGAACCCATATAACAAATGCACCACAGAGCTCACAAACAGCTCCGAAAATTGAAGTGCAGCTATTGACAATCTAATCATCTTCTACCGAAAATCAATATTATCTGTACACGTACGTATATTCTAGCATTAACCCGTGCTACGCAACGATCAAGAGTTCTCGTTAATCTTAAAGGACACAGACAGAGCCTTCTTCGCACGAAGAAGGCTCTAACCAAAATCCTGCAAGCTTTTTACACAATGAAAACCCTCATGAAACAAGAAGAAAAAACCCTCCTCCTATCAAGACACTTGGAAACCCTATTTAAATTTGATAAATGGGGTTCGTTTGGGAATGGCTTTCGGATTTCAACTTCCCGAAATGGGTGTCTTTGCTACCCACAATTTTCGTACTGCCCAGCCTCACGAAGAAAAAAGAAAGTCACAACCAATCAGTGTTGTATTTTTCTGTTTACTCATTCATTCTCTGTTTTTGTAGGGAGGGGTTGGTCCACGCGCCCTGGAAATAACCGCGCCCACAAGTTATAAAAAAAAATCCTGGGCCCCGCTCAAAGGACAAATTAGTAATAAAAAAAAATCATATTACTAATATGTAATAGAAAGACATCGCTAAACTATTTCATATTATCTTAACCGAAGTCACGATATATGTTAACGATAATCTCTAATCGATAAAGTTGATACAGAAGAAGATCCTTGTCGGTCAGGAGGCCAAACGGCAAATCTTTGAGTAATCCAAAAAATGTGCCCTCTGAATTAGCGGTAGAGATTTGGGGGATAATCCTAAGATTTTTGGCGCCTAAATAGTAGGGTTTAGGGGGATGAGATTGGATTAGTGACGGAGATGTGGGGAATAGTCAAGAGAAATGGCGGTATTTTTGGTGGAGATGGAAGGGTAGAAATGGGAATTGCGGGAGATTCTAGGCGATTCTTTCCAAGGTAAAATGTGCTGGATGCGAGCTGGAAGGTTTCCTGGTCAGACCAACGCCCAAGGGTCCTACCCCTTATCCATACCATCGTGTCTTTCTATTTTGTTTCTTTAGTGCTATGGCCCACGCGCCTTTGAAGTGCGTGGTCAGCACTGGAACTTTTTCCCGCCTTAATGCCAAAAACAGTTACGACTCGTACCAAAACAACCCGCAATTAGAAAAATAAATGATACAGTCGCTACAAATAGTACATTGGTGTTTAGAAACTTATGGAGTCTTTGCTATAACTTTGATATGACCAAACTTGATTTAATTTTAAAGATATGTATACTTTTTAGTCAAGTACTAAGTTTTTGGTTATCTTTAAGTACTTTTTATCCAAACAGCAAATGTAGTTTAAAGTTAATTTTGTAAAAAAAAATTATAAAGTTGATTTAAATTTAATTTTGAGAACCGATTCCAAACAAGCTCGTACTTGTTTTAACAATAAAATTAATTGGTCTCAAATTTTTGGCCAACACGTTGTTCAAAACATTTGTTTTGATAATGACGAAAGTTTCAAGAGATAATATGACGAAGTTTCCATGTTTCTATTTCTTTCAAAGTTGGTTGAAATAGGACGAGAAAAAAAAAAAAAAAAAAGGAGTTAAACACAAGCTCAAGGCAGGCATACCTTCCACCGCAGACCAAGCCTACTCGGGCCACCATAACCTACCTGACTAGAACATCAATATCATTATGTCTATCAGATTCACATTAATATAGCTTGATTTGTAGAGCAGATGACACATACAGATTTCTGACAGCTTTTTCCTGTCATGCGTGCGTCAAAATGGACTAATTTCATGAAATGTTACTTCAATTAAGATTTTTCTGTTGTTGTCTATTAATGTTTTATAAGATGTATACATAATTCCTAAGAATATGAACCCATAACTAGATGATTATTCGTATATTTGGATGATCGTCGGATGACATGATCCAATACTAGTTGTTAAGAATTAAAGCCTAGTTAAGAATGTAAAGCCACGAGGATGAGACAAAATCATGTAATCTTGACTTTATCTAAGTTATTTTTTTATTACCAAAAAGAATTGCAAAGTGAATCAAATTGTCAAAAATAAATCATTCGCAAATTCAAAAGACTCTTTAAAAAGACTCATATTTTGCCATATCCAAAGAGTTGATAAAACCATACAAGTAAAACACAATTTGGACCAAGACCTTGAAAAGATTGGCCCTCGACACGGATGGGAAGTTTTGATGTTAGTCTGCAGAAATCTACTTTTTATTCAGACGGCATAAAAAATAAAAAAAGAAAAAAAAACCTACTAACTCATCACTGGCAATAAATTCATTAAATCATAATATTTTCTCCAAAGGAAGAGACATGGCGTATTGGGTTCATTCTGATTAGAGGAACGTAGCAAGTGATCTAATTGCAACTAAAACTAGATTATCAATTTATTGGCCAATTCTCATACTGTACTTAACTTTATAAAAAAGACTCAAGTTGGGTTGGACTTTACCAAGCACTTGGTGATTATTTGATTATATTGAACTGCAAGTTTGACCATTACTTACAACAGAGAATATACTAAAGTGCACGTTTGCTCTTCGGGTGGACAAACTGTGGTTATACTAGAGTGCAAGTTTGATCTTTGATGAGTTGTAAAGGAGAACTCATATCATCATACAACAACTAGGAGCATACCGTAAGCTTTGATGGTTTGATCCATTCAAGCTAGTGACTTGGTACTGAGCTTAATATTCAGTAGGTAAATAACATTGTTTTTTTTTTGAAGCCAACTTCGTTTCATGGCGTATAATATAAATAATTAGTAACTTAAAATTAAGACCATTTTTTTAAGAAAGTCATGTGTTATTGTTGGTGGCAATAGGAAATAATATCTATCTGAATACATATATGCTAGATATGATTTCCCCTTGTTTTTACATTATACAAAAAAAAAATTGTATGTTAGTTTTACAAGTAAATTAAAATATGTCGAATGACATGTTTGTCTCTGCTGACACGAGTACATCACCTCCGAAAGCTATAAAAAAAAAAATCAAGATCCAAGCATTAAGCAATTACAAGAAGCTCAAGCCAAACTAACTTTTGTTCAGTTTTTGATAGATTGAACGTCTGTATATTTAAGTATGTACACATGAATATTTACTTGAATATGTTAAGAGTGCACGAATAACTCTAACTCAGAAAGTTACGAGAAAAATCAAGATGTAGTAAGCGTTAAGCAAACACAAGAAACTCGGGGCCCGTACGCTTACGAGATTTTTTTTTCTGTATTCTATATTCTGTTTTTGGTTTTCAGAATTTAGTATTCAGTTCTAAAATCGTATTGTGTACTTTTACTTTTTTCCGTATCTAGTTTTTCAATTTTTTCTGTACGTTTATCATTTTCATTTTCGTTTTTACCAATTTTTTTCTAAATCAATTCATTAATGAACCCCACTATTTTCATTTATAGGAAGACCCAGTGAAATGGGTGGTCTAGTTTGGTGAGTGTTTGTTGAAACAGGGTGGTAGATATGAGGGAGAAGAGGTGGTATTCTGATTATGAGAATACAGTTCGAGGAAAAAGGTGAAAACACCCTTTGGGTGTTTTCAGTTTTTTGACACTATTTAAAAATTTTATCCAAAACGGAACCGAAAAAACGTAAATATTCACGAAAAAATGCATCTTTTTCATCATCATTACAAAAATGAAAACTGAAAAACGTAAACGTACAGCCCCTCAGTCTCTCTAATTCGTTTTATGTAGACCTAACACCTCCTTATCTAAGTATCTGCGCATGACAAAAATCATAAATCGAGCGTATGAATAACTCTAATAACAAATCTATGTAATAATGTTTTGATCTCCCACGATTATTAATTATTGAGCAGTGGACTGTGTACCTTGTATGTATGCTGAGACTTGAGATGGAGAGCGTGACACACGCGCTGGAAAGAGTCGTGGGTGTGGCATTTTGGGTACCAGGACTGACTAATGTGAAGCACATGCATAAACCTTGGTGGCTGAATTATTTTAACAATTCTTTTACCACAAAACCGGCCGCTTGTGCTTTTCACGTAATTCTGGTGGTTCATATGATTTGACCACCTTAATCCCTTGCAGCCGTTCTACCTAATTCTACGTTGGACCACACGTTTCGGGTCGGGATTCTCAACCTATGTGGACCACACGAACAGTCCGGACGCAGAATTGTCTGGTTCTTTCGCGAAAGACTTGGGCTGGCCCATCGCCTCGGGTTACCCGAACTCGAAGTCAATCCTGTCACTCAAGCGACTGTGGACCTCGTCATGAATCCTGGACCCTCTTCTAATAAACTCGGCTTTCCCATTGACGTTCGTAGTCGTGCATGGTCGATTCGGAAGCTCGAGGAGGTGACGATCGTCCCGACCCGCAGGAAAGTAACCCTTCTACATATATTTTAGCTACATTATTTTTTTTTCCTTATTTTTTTAGCTACGTTAATTTTCTTTCATGTTATATTATGAAACAGTTAGAAAGTCGGTCGTGATAAAGTATTACTTGTCCTTAAACTTGTGCAAGTGGCTTAATCTGAATTTCTATTCACATTAACCACCCCCTGCGTCATATATATATATATATATATATATATATATATATATATATATATATATATATATTAATTACCATGCTCCAGGCATAAATTATACTTTGCTTTCGCTAATGTTCACGGTTTATTTTCTTTCAATGATAACCAAAAACCTTTTTACCTTGTATATTTCACCTTTCATAAAATTCAAAGTAGGGACTCTGTACAAAAAATCAATTAGACCTATATCACTATAACCTCCGTTTTTTTAAGGTCTATAACTATATTCTGAGGGTAAGTTCTTACCTTTTTCTGGATGACGTGTTTGGAACCTAATTTATCTAAGACCATTTAATGAAATCATTGAAAATGCGGGAGAGTTGCCTCTAACTAAAGTTTTTTTTTAACATTCTACATGCCAATAAAATGACTGTGTGTGTGTGTGTGTGATAAGAAAACACAATGACAAATCCACATTCTGAAAATCTGAAAATATAATCTAAACATATCGGTAGATATCTTAGTTTAAGATGACTTTCAAAAGTCACTTTGGTTGGTGCCCATAAAATCCTAACGTGACCGAAGTGAGTAAACAAGGAAAACATCCTTTAATAAAAGAAAACTATGATTCACTGTATTAGTATGTCACAAACATCAGCTATTCTTGATTCATAGTGTGGCCAATAGAATCAGGTTGAAAATAGACCCCCATTGAAAAAACCCAGGTTATTCTTAGTTCTTAGTATGGTATAATTGTATTTCCTATATCAACCTTATTAATGATGTTGTCATGCATATGAAATGCAAGATGCCACCCAACTTGTTCGTGGGTGGCCCCTTGAAGGTTGTGTATGAGATGCATGGAGAAAGTCATCTCCCTGAGGTCTCAAGAACTCTGTGTGTACTGATTGGTCAACAGAGTATTTAGGCTTTTTAAAATATGGAAACCAATAAGAGTTGGTAGGAGCCCGATTGCAGGATCTCGTGCCTGATTCGGCTGAATCTCGGTCTTGATTTGTATATTTAAGTGCCTAAACATTTGCCAAATCAAATACAGACGGATTTTGTGTTTACATATGCTTATGAAATCTATGTGTCGGCACGATATGTTCGACTGTTCATGGTTAAGGACTCCACAAATAAGATTCCTGTTTCCTTGTATACATGTGCATGCTTGAGAGAGACATATAGAAGTAGAAAGATAGTAAAGGGGGCAATCATGGCACATTAGCGGGGAAGATAAGGGTTGACAGTGGATCGATTGCACGGGAGTACAAGGTCTTCGCGACAACATGGAGGCTATTCAGATATAAATCGTTGCAATATTAGATCTGGCTCATCCTTACGCAGGTATTGCTGGCAAATCTTCTCTGCGGGTGGTCAATGGCCACACTCAATGTCTCGGCAAGTGTATCTTCAAATTTCTAACTCATTTTTTATGACTAAACAACATATATGGACCAAATGTGAAGAAGTTCGAGTGTAATTTCTGGAACGTAAAATGAGGGTGTCGCTAATATGTTATTTATAAAATCTAAGTTGATTGGTATGGCATCCTGAGATTGTACCATTTTGGGCTTAACTGGTGATACATTAAAAACAGCCCAACGAGCCTCTTAATGTGATGAAAGCCCGCATTCACCAGTTATAAAAACTGGTGACCACCTGACAGAGTTTATTTTTTCAAAAAACAGAAAAGAGCAAGCGTTTGACTGTGTCCAATTTTTTATCCCTGCCCTGTCTCTCTGTGTCCAATTTCCGTCTCCTCTCTCTCCCACTACGCTACTCTCTCACTCTCACCCAAACGGCCTGACACCACTCATCGACGACGATGGGGACAGGCAACAACGGACGGCGACCCAAAAGGTGTGCTTTCCCTCCTCAACTTCAATAACCACTAAACCCCCTTACACTTACAGAAATTGGGCACATTAAATGGAAACCGTTAAATTTAAATGACAAGACCGCCGACCGACCTTCTTGTTCCAGATCTGACAAAAGACCGGCGATGGCAAGGCGGGCGAGTGACCGGCGACAACTACTCCACTGGCCAACATCCTCTGCTGGCGACGACGATGAGGACACTGGACTTCACCGGTGACCCATGACCGGTCAACAGTCAACTCCTTTCAGAATCTGATCTCGAGCGTCTCATATATTTTCAGTTCCCACTCCTGAGCGAGTCTGCGTGAATGCCATGTGTATTATCGGAAAGAATCCGCCATCGACGAGCTCGAGAAGCTCTGTCAGCCCTCTCCGCTGCCGTCGCCGACGAAACCCAGCTCGCCCTCGAACGCCACACCCTCACCCAAAACCCACCAACACCAGAAACCTTACAGAAACAAGCCGATGATGACGTAACTGGGGATCTGTTGAACCCAGCTCACCCTTGATCGCCGACCATGTTTGATGTCAAGCTGGTGGTAGGGCTTTCGGACGGAGGGGGAGATGGAGAGAAGAAAGAGAGATGAAAGAAGTCCATAAAAGTGGCCAGCTCTGCGTGAGAGAAGAAGAAAAGAGCTTTGAGCTCTTTAAAAATGGCCAGTCTTTTTAATCTCTTTTTTTTAAAAAGAGAAGTCAACCAAACATCCCACTTTTATGGGCTTTTGCAAAAGAAAGAGAAGAGGGTCAAAAAAGAGCCAAAAAAAGGCCTGTCAAACGGCCCTAAGTTGATACCAAGGAGCCCATCCTGAGATTGTACCATTTTGGGCTTAACTGGTGATACATTACGGAACAGGCCACAGCCAAACGAGCCTCTTAATGTGATGAAAGCCCGCATATGTCCAGTTATAAGTTATAACTTATAACCACCTGGCTGGGCCTCTCTGCCCATTGCCCAATAAGGGCTTACCAGAAAAAAGAAGCCGCCCGTCCACCACTGCATGTTTTAAGAACTCTAAGGACCAACTTGTTAAAAGTAAAACATTTAAGTCTAAATTAGGAAAAGGAGTACAGACTTTTACACATTTCCACTTTTCTCCATCTACACAGTAGCTAGGGTTTCAAATTCGAACACATTTCTAGGGGTTTTAGCTCTAACAGTTTTGCCCTTGAACCCATCGATCCCAAAGCTTGCTCAATGGCATCCTCAATGGCGTTTGTACAAGAGTTTGGGCGCGCGAAGAGCATTGCGAAGAGGTCAAAGAAGTACCTGGAAGAGGCTCTGTACAAGAGGCTCTTCAAGGAAGGCAGCTCTGAGGTGAGCGTCAGGCAGCAGTTGAACCTGTTCCTCAAGAGCTCAAAGCGCGTCTACAAGTGGGAGGTGGGCCACGCCCTCAAGGTCCTTCGCCAGCGAAAGCGTTACTTCCCCGCCCTTAAGGTATGTTTGTGCTTGTGTGTGTGTGTGTGTATCATTGTTTTTGTCCCCCATTTGAATGTTTTGTGATGAACTTGTAAGATTCTATTTTCCTAATTGTTTGATTTGACTCGTCAAACGACACTTGTTTGATCTGTAGTTGCTCTAGGAATTCAATTCACGGAGTTCAATTTATGTTTTGATGTTCGAATTGTACTCTTCATATGTGTGATTGCTTTTTGAACTGTTTATGCTTTCAATTTTCGTGTATCTGTGTCTTCGCGTGTGTACTCCATCTGCATTTCATAAGTTTTGTGCCGTTTGATTTTTGCAAATTTCTGCCATAGATTTTCAAACTTGTAAACATTGCCTTTATGCGTTCTTTTTGCCCAGCTTGACTTGTCAAACAATGTTTATTGCTATCTTAGTTCAATTTCTCGTTTAAATCTTCAAATTCTTACCTAGAAATTCTTTAAAAGTCAAAAGAGACAAAAATAATTAATTGGAAAGAGTTAGATTCATGTTTTTTTGTATATAGGAATGTTTGTGATTGTATAAGGCACAAAAGGACTTTATTAGTACATCCCTTGAAATGTACGTCACCTGAATAATTTTTTTTGAGGTTAAATACACTTTAGTACCCCAAAAGTACTCCGGAATCTCACCTAAGGGTCCAAACGTTCAATTTTTACATAAAGGGGTCTGTAGATTTAATTACGCAATAATTGAGGACCTTCATCCAAATTCCCTAAATAAATCCGTCAGGGGGGAAATCGTGTGCACAAGTATGGTTTTTCTCTACTCGTTTTTAAATTTTCACTTCTTCGGCTGGTGTGGCTGTTCGGGGGGTGAGGGGGCTCGTGGGTCTGTCTTCTAGAGAAGAAGTGAAAATTTTAAAAAGAGTAGAGAAAAACCAAACTTGTGCACACGATTTTGCCCCTGACGGATTTGTTTAGGGAATTTTGACGGAAGTCCTTTCTTATTGCGTAATTGAAACTACAGACCCTTTTATGAAAAAATTAAACATTTGGACCCTCGGGTGAGATTCCGGATTACTTTTGGGGTACTAAAGTGTATTTAACCCTTTTCTTTTTGTTATATATAATTTCATTCATTTACCATTTTTTCTGTACTTGCATAACGCATCATACTGGAAAAACGTGAGGGGGTACACTTATATTTTGGGTATAGACTTTAAGTGAATGGAAATCATACCTCAATTATGCTTCAGAAGGGTTAAAATTGTTGAAAGGGGGACAAAACACCTCGGATGGAAGTAATGAAAAGAGCCATTTGTGTGTCTCTGGGTTAACATTGTAATGGCCATTACCGGTTGGGTTTAGCTTTATGGGCTGAATTTTGTAGCATTTAACTTCCTTTTTTCTGATTGTGAGACTCCTTAAGCCTGTAATGGCATTTAAAATGGTGAACTAATATGGGCCATAAGGTTCTCTTGCATATGTTAGAGATAAAATGGCTTCGACAATTTTGCACTTCTATACGTGACCTCCGGATACTTTTGCTCTCAGGTATCTCTAGAAACTTATCCTCTGGCACTCTTCTTCTTGATTCTGGCTGCTTAAGGTTTGGTCATGTTAACCTACTTAGACCTGCCACAGCCATACATTTTTTTGTGCCATTGTGTAAAGAAAATGTCTCTCTGTAATGATAAAGTACATGATGCCATTAGGTGGGAGCTTTTATGATTATGTCTAAGACCAGAAAATAAATACTGTATTATTGGATCGCGAAGGGTTCCAGGTCAAGATTTAATGAATGGGATAAGGAGTTGATAGAGCTTTCTCTCTAGTTTCAACTTTTTCTGGTAGAAATCAGAAGCCTGCTTTACTTAACAATTATTAAATTCCTTAAACTGCAATTGTTGGTCGTTTTGTAGTTCCTTGCTCATACATGCTATCATAAATGATTATATATATCGTGCATATTGAGGTTACTAGAGTGCAGTTATTATATTGCCTGAATTTCTTTGTTATTTTAACTACCAGTTATTCTAAATTAGTGATGAACCCGGTTAACTTGGAGTCTTTTTGGAGCCAAAGTTTCTGATTTTTAGCTTGCGGCTTTTGTCATAACTTAGTCAAGTGTATTTCTGGTTCAGCATTTGTTATTAGCTTTTAGCTAATTTTTGAATTCTTTATTTTTTTCCAACTTTCTTTCTCCTCCTTCCTTTTTTCTCTTCCTGGCAGTTTCGTAGTTCTGATCTGTACTGTAAGATTTATTTCTGAATTTGTTGATGTACAGCTCTCGGAAGCTATGACAGAAAGGGGTATGAATAAGACCGTTGGTGATCAAGCTATACATCTAGATCTTGTTGCTAAAGCTCGTGGAATTGCTGCTGCAGAAACTTATTTTGTCGATCTTCCGGAAACATCAAAGAACCATCTCACATATGGTGCTCTTCTGAATTGTTATTGCAAGGAATTAATGACAGAAAAAGCCGAGGCTTTAGTAGAAAAGATGAAAGAACTGAAAGTGGGTTTAAGCTCCATGCCATATAACAGCCTGATGACCCTCTACACAAAAACTGGCCAGCCAGAAATGATCCCAACCATCATCCAAGAAATGAAGGCCTGTGATGTAATGCCTGATTCCTACACCTATAACATCTGGATGAGGGCACTTGCTGCTGTTAATGATATATCTGGGGTTGAGAGGGTTATGGATGAGATGAAAAGGGATGGCAGGATTGCTGGAGATTGGACAACTTATAGCAATTTAGCGTCAATTTATGTTGACGCAGGCTTAAACGAGAAGGCTGAAAAGGCACTTAAGGAACTAGAAAAGAGAAATGCTCGCCGAGATCTATCTGCCTTTCAGTTCCTAATAACTTTGTACGGTCGAACTGGGAATTTGCTTGAAGTTTATCGTGTATGGCGTTCTTTAAGGCTGGCTTTTCCCAAAACTGCCAACATAAGCTATCTGAATATGATTCAGGCGTTGGTTAATTTAAAAGATTTACCAGGTGCTGAAAAATGTTTTAGAGAATGGGTATCTGGGTGCTCAATGTATGATATCAGAGTTGCCAATGCTCTGATAGGAGCTTATGCAAAAGAAGGTTTAGTAGAGAAGGCCGAGGAGCTCAGGGAGCTGTCAAGGAGGAGAGGGGCCAAGCCTAATGCTAAAACTTGGGAGATCTTTTTACATTATTATTTGACAAAAAAGGAGATGAAATCAGCTGTGGACTGTGTTGAGAATGCGATTTCAGTTGGCAGAGGGGATGGCAGGAAGTGGGTCCCTTCGCAAGAGATTGTTTCAAACTTGATGGGACATTTTGAGCAAAACAAAGACGTCGAGGCTGCAGAAGGTTTTGTGGCGATTTTGAAGAAGGCTGTGGATGAGGTGGATGTGGGTGTGTTTGAGTCCTTGCTACGAACTTATGTGGCAGCAGGAAGAACAAACCCCATTATGGGTCGCCGGATAAAGATGGAAAAAGTGGAGTTGAGTGAAGAAGGTAAGAGGTTGCTGGACATGATTTCTGTGGAGTAAACTTTTTAATTGCAAAATTTGAGCTCTCCAATGGTCAATGAAGATGATTTAACTTGCCTTTGCTTTAAAATAATAATATGCGGCTCTCTTCAGTCGCCATTTGGAATGGTCCCCATGGACTGGCATTTTTGATGTGTGTATGCATATGATTATGTTGTTAAAAATTGATCGAGTTGCGCTTGTATTTCACAAGCATGCAAGCGATTTCTTTTGCCATAGGCAACGTTGACTGTGAATCTGGAAGTCGGGCAGGTCATTGGAGGCACCATCAGATAACTGGGGGCTGTCAAAATTTTGGCTCTTGCCATTGTCGGTAACGAGATGTGATGAAGTGAAAGGTTATTTCCGGCAAATTTAGTTTTATTAAGCAAATGCATCTGTCTGCTATGGCCACTTCGCAGGTCTGAAATTTACGAATGCCTGATCTTGATTGAGGTCTTTTAGGGCTTTAGCCCATTAGTTGTCCATGCAGTCGCCTGCGGATCAAGTGAACATCTGTACGAGTTTAAGAGCACACTTCTGCTTTGATGACGACGATGATGAACAAGGTAAGCTTTTAGAAAAATTCCAAAATCGGTTAAGCATTCAGCACGCAAAACAGCATTATGAATTGACACCCGATACATCAGCATTCCATTATTTCGATAACCCCCTGGTGTAAAAAATGGTTTGGAAATAGGCGTTCCCCTTATTGAGCAAGTCTAATATATGCTGCATATACCACTTGCACACACATAGGAACATATACTCATTGTCTTTGGCTTCTCATAGTATTCTTTTTTCCAGATTGTGATCAATCATAATTCACCATATAATAACGCTATATCTTTGATAGAGATGTGGTCAAAGATAAAGGCTTGTCATAGTATTCTTCTTTCCATATTGTGATCAATCATAAAGTCTAACCAACATACAACAACGCTATGTGACATTGACGTATCATCGACGAACCAACTGAAGGTCCACGCCATCATTTAGCATATCTCTGATAGTTATCTGGGCTACGATCTCATTAAGACCCCAGTTGCAATTTTAACGCGTCGACTATGAGGCATGGCATGTGGTGACACTCCCAGTCTTTGTCAGTCACCACATTTGTAGGTTGGTTTAATTCACTGAGAAGTGCGGCAGAAAACAGCTGTGTATAGCTTAAGCCGCCAGGACCATCAAGCTAAACTGTCATGCGGCAACTGCTGCTAAATTAACTCAGCCATGTCTACTTGCTCTAGTATTAGTACAGCCAACTAGATTTCATGAGTATTGCCTAGTGGTTCTAGACCGTTACGCTGCTGACAAGAGAATATTGAAACGAGGAGGTGCTATGGAACATAAGCCGGTGCAAAAGAAGGAATAGAATGATATACTATATTCAACGGACTTGAACTTCCGAGCAAGTTATGATTAGATCTACACGGACGTAGTGTATAGAATTTGTAAATATTCTGACTGTGTATTAATGAATAGCGGTTGAGTTACGAGTGAAAAAAATTCAACACGGGAGTAGTAGATGAATTGCCCATCAATTCAGATGGGACATGCACTTCATTTTTGTTCTTGGTAGTGGCATTGGCTTGTACTATAATCATACATTTCAGTATCTTAGAAGGCCATCATGGTATTGGTCGGTAGTATCAGACCTTCATTTTGTCCTAGCCATGCTTCATCTCTACTCAATTCTGCCCACTTGCCCTTTTAGTTTGATTGCAGGAATTTCAAGGCAGCTTCAACTTTATTTTTGTGGGAAAGGATTCTTTCTTTCAAGAAAAGGGAACATAATGTTACACTTAGAAATGATTTTGATAGATATTTTTGTAAAGAAAAAGGCAGAACCATAATTAAAAAAACCTTAGTATATTCACTATTTCACTTTCCAAATTTACATAGCTCCCTAGAGGTGGTATAATTAATTGATCACCTGTTAGATTGATCAAGAAAATGTAAAGAATAACCCCCAAGCTCAATGAATGATCTCGAGAAAGAAACTCAAATCACCCCAAAAAAAGAAAGAAATAAAGAGAAAAAAAGAAAGAAAAATCATCTGAACCATATACCCTTTCCTTTTTAAGGACATCTACCATTTCTTCCTGGTCCTCCATAGTAAAAATAATTCCCCCAAACATTATTAATCCCTCCTCGTATATCGTAACAATTCGGATGATCGGCCAAAACCCTCAGATTCGACAACGGAATCAAGCTATTGTCCCAATCGACCACTTGAAGGTTTCTAAAATACGATGTTTTTCCAAAGCCCTCGCCAGCAAAGTGACCGCTACCCATTTGGGTCGAGGTGTGATACCCCGTCGGGCGACTATTAACGACTTCTCCGCCATACTGTACCATGGTTGCATGATCCCGAAGATGCGTAAATAAAAAGGATGGCCAGTAACCAACCAGAACCCCGGATCCAAACTCGAGCCACCAGTTTCCATGCTTTGGATCCTGCGTAACAGTAAAATAGTCAAACTATTTATCATACTTACACTAGATCTCATTAGTAACGCCATGTGCATGGTTATAAAGTTGTGGAAGAATTGAAAATACAGAAATCAATGGCGTGCATAGATTGGAAACAAAGCAAACCACTCTGACTCTAACTATTAAAGCATTCAACTCAAAATTAACTGCCGCTAGCGAGGAGGGAGAGAAGCTTTCAAAGCCTGTATGTCTTGTTGTTAATCATTATTTTCCTGATGCAGGATTGTATCTCAACAAGTTCATACTATTACAGGTGGAGAAATCTGTTCAAAATGATAACAACACTTTTTATACGAGAGAAGATGAGCGAAGTTCGGGTGGTCTTAATATTTACCATCTTCTTATTGCTACTTTAGTTTTTCTTATTTACTTTGATACTCCGTATTTGTTATTTTCCCACTAAGTGGATCTATATAAGCAATTATCATCTACGGTGCATGCTTGTGTTAGTTGTGTAAACATCCTTTTAAATGCGAGAGTTTTTTTTTGAAATGCGAGATAATTTCATCTGCGGGTCAAAACTAGCCAAAAAAAAGGGATACCAATAACCCCGGCAAAACAGTGTCAAAGTATGATGCAATCGGAAGCAAAAAAATGGAAGTCAGGACTCATGACATGGAATCATGAACTGTATGCACGCGCAGAGTGTACCAACCTCGGAAATGTGCAAAGCTGTATGCATTAAGTTTGGTTTGGATGACATGTTGGTTTCTCTAAGAAGCTTCTTCTATTATAATGTGACACTACAATGGGCTGTGGTGTGGGCACACTGCGACATCATCCAAGATACAAAATTCGAGGAACATGTTGCGTCCAAAGTCAACAATCGTTAATTAATTATGGAGGGAGCCTAGGTTCTGTTAGGTGCGCTTAATTTCACGCCATTCAGTCAACGTGTATATTACATGTAATCTACACGTTGCCCCTTGAGATCGGCCCTTGAGGTTGATGGCCAAGCTTTAATCGTTATCGAAGCTCATCAACTTGACGAGCCAAACACGCCATCTTAATGCTGCATGTATCTTTTGAACAGTCTCGAAGGATCTTAGGGTAGTTTAGACTTGGGCTCGTTACACATTATAAACCGTTATAAATCATTGCGTATTTAAGAATATTGGAAATTTCATTCTCAAAGCCGACCTGCCTATTTGTCAATTGAGACTATAGATTTGTGTTCTTCGCCAATTGGTGGTTTACAGATAAAAAGATGCACAGCTCATGACACAAATAAAAGGTTCACTTTTGTTTCCTAAGCTTGCCTGGAATAATTTCTCTCTGGTGTACAAGGCAAGATAGAGGCATTCAAATGAGTGTAAATGTGGTTGCACTGATGGTTTCCTGTACAAAGTAATAATTTTCTGATGTTGTTCCAATCCTATTCTGATTTTTCCTTTTCCAACTTCCACTGCTTTTACCATCATAATATGAATATGTAAACAGAAGATGCACCTAAATGAGCTTAAACTTACCTTCCAGACTAATAAGCTGATATCAAATTGTCCACCCCTATACGACGACGTTGGAGATATCGCGGCTCCAATTGCTATTCTGTTGTTAGTTTGGACGAAACCCGAGCACAGCAAATTGTAGCATCCGGTAGCTTGATATGCATCGGTCTGTGAATCAAAGCATGGAACACAATTATAAGCTAGCCATAAAACTGCAAAATTCATGCCCTTTCCGGTATTTCATAATTAGGTTTGGTAAAAGTAAGGAAGTAGAAGCAGAAAAAACTTCTTAATGACTCTAAAGACTTACTGTCCAGTAAGTGAAGAATCTAGGATAGTTGTCCCCATACAGCTCTGGGCTAACCTGTGGAAATTTAAATGCAATTAGTATATATAGGGCTGGTACATTACAAGGAATTCAATGAAATTAAGTTGAGTGGTGGTTGAGTTGAGATGTACTAATAGCATTATAGCAGCTATAAATGACTCTTGCATTCATGGTCTTGCATGTATTCGTAACATTACATTGCAGCCACAGACCCCTTGACTTGACTACTAAGTTTGACAATCCAAATTCTTTGATAACAACAGGAATTGCAATATGTTGAAATTGGTTAATCAAATCTTGAAATAGTTATGGTGGTACACTTTTCAATGTTAGAACCCAGAAACTATGTTGCAAACCGAAGTTAATTAACATGGGATGAAGATTAAATTCGAAAACAGCAAACATACCTGCCAACCAGCTTCAATGGTGTTTAAATCATCCCCAAATGAACCAGAGATTACCCACATCTGAGACAAGCTGAATTCATATTGGTTAGCGACCATCGGTGCCCATACATTTATGCTGGCTTTTGCTCCATAATACTGATCTCCAGTTACATACCCAACTGCATGCTGTCCAAGGGAAATTTAACTTCTATTAAAAGTTAAGCAAGACATGAATAACTACAAGAACCTTTTAAAGCAAATTAATCCTCTTTATAATCTTTAGTACTTCGTCAAGTCAGCAAATTTATCAGGTGATCCTTAGTATAGGGATTCTGAATGCATGGGAGTGATGGTGATGACTAAAGAGAGTTTGGCATTCAGTCACAGTACATTCATTCATTCCAACCTTTTTCTTCGAAAATAAGTGGGAATCAACGTACCATGAAAGTCTGTAATGCCTCAAAATAGAAATCTGACACACATTTTTTCAGTGTAAAACTACCCATCAACACATATTTCCAAATTTGTTTAAGAAGGAAACTTAACATACTTTCTCAAGTGTCATCTTTGATCTCCACTAACATAGTTTCACTGAATTAATTAAACTATGATAGTTTTACAAATTAAGTTAAGACTAGCTTTCACATTGGAGAACCAACCTGAAAGGGCAAAAAAACATGGAATTGAGTGGGAATGTACTAATTTTCAAGCACCAACCTCATGACCATTGCTAGATGAATCTCTTCTAATGGGTCTTCGTATTTTTCGTCCGAATCTTCGAATGGAACTAGCTCTTATAACATCTTGTTCTGTTGCTCTTCTAATTGGCACTGTTCCTTCTGGACATGATTCACCTGAAATACTCCACATCTGGTAATCTTCTGATACCATGCCTTGTGGGTTATGGCCTTTTGGTCTCTCTGGTGGATCCTACAAATTCAAGAAGCATGCCCAAGGTTTTAATATAACTTAATTCACTTGTAAGAATGTTCAGACACCAAAAGTCTGAAGCTAGGCATTAGTTCAAGTACCAATGGCTTTTTTCCTTTTAATTGAGGATGATCAAAGGCTGGTTGTTGATGAGTTGCAACACAGTCTATTATATCACCATCTGGACTCTGCAACAAGAACCAAAGAGTTAAATAAAAACAGAACAGAATAGGAGTAAACAAGACAAGAACAGAACATAACAGAACAGAACAAATGAATTAGATAATTATATAAATTCAAGAGGAATTAGTATGTCCAATAAGAGAGCAGAACACATCCTAAAATGACAAAATTTAAAATATAAAGCGATGTAAGCCACATATCAGACAAAACACACCAAAATCAGGACAAAAACAAGGGAAAAGAAGATGAAAGGTTGTGGAAGATGCCTGAATTGTTTTAACAGCAGGTTTATTGATCTTCATGAGATGAGCCCTGATCATCTTCAGCTTCTTCAACTCTTTTCCCGGCCGGAAAGTCTGGTTCGACTGATGGAAAGTGTCCGATTGTGATGCCAGAACCGGACAAACAGGGGAAATAAGAAACAGAAAGAAAACAAAACTCGAAATGATTGGGGAGATCTTGCAACTGCTAGAATCCATATATGAGGAATTTGTACGTCTTGTTTCTTCTACCAAAACTCTTTCTGTTTGTGTACATTGATGTTGTCTTCTTCTGTGATCATGAAAATAACTCCAAGTGCTCCCTATTTTTGCCCATTGAAGGATACCTCCAACCAAATCCATCCAACACAGAGCTACCATCCTCAGAAACAATCCAAAATTCACTCTCTCGTCAACATTTTCCAAAACTTCTAACACCAAAAATCCCACTTGGAATCTGTAGCTCTATCTCGCTCCAAGCTTCTATTCCATGCCTTGGTTTCTCTGCTCTGACATACACAACTTCCACGCATGAGCTAATAAAAAACAAGCACGCACAAATGGGTTACGTGTTTTTCTAGAGTTTTACCCATGTGGGTGTGGAGCAATAAATACTTGGGGTTGTGACCAAGACATGCACAGTTTTTAAAACTCTTGAAAGAAAGAAAAAATTGAGTGCAGAGAGAAAGAGAGGAGAGGGAGGGGTGGGGATTGTGTTTCCAGTCTTCTATACAAGGACTGAAACTTTAGCTTTTTGTGTTGTTAAATTTATAGGGCAAAATGTGGAGTGAATTAAGTCTGTTATTCTTTACTTTGGCTGTGAAGTCAGATAGGAATTACACTTGATTCTGGGTTTCTAAAGTTCTTTGCTTTGGGGGTTTCCCTCTTTCTCACTTCCCTAGATGTTCCTTGTGTCAGCTGCCTTGTTTTTAATCTACCCCTCATTTCACCAACACACACCCTACCATATTTATTAATAACTAAATTGACATCCTAAAGTTACTCCTTTTTCATTTTCTTTTAATCTCTAAGAAGTATTTAGTGTATGTTCAATTTGACAAAATGGATGGGATAAGGATTCTCTACTATGCAGCATCATTGTCTTTTATTACTGTTGCTAAAATTTAGAACGATTATAACTTTTTATCGCTAAAATGCATAACGATATTTTTCAGTTACAGAAAAGAAAATCCTAGTTCGAGCGATGACTTTTTTTTATTTGGTTTTTTGAATATGGTATTGTTCTACTAGTACTTATTTCGAATAGTGGTATTGGGGCAGCTGTGGTGGCACGCGCACCTGGTTATGTGCACTGCATGCTTATGCAAGCACCCATGCATGTGCATGCGCGGTTTGGAAATTGGAAAACAATCTTGTTGTCAAGAAAAAAAATATGGCCCTTAAGGTTTTTCTAACTTTTTATATCTTCTACTAAATCACAAATATTCTTATACGGTGAATTTAACTTACAAAAAACATTATCTTGCAACGCATGAGTCGTTTTGCAGTTGAAAGAAAGTAAAACAAAATTTATCCATGTCAATCTCCGATGGTAGTTAAGTCTACGTGTTGTACTAAGAAACTCATAGAAAAATGTCTACGGGAGTATGGTGTAAGGGTAATGAAACTGTGGGTTTTGGTTATGCAACTTAGATAAAAACAAAACACGTTTTATCCATGTCAATCTCCGATAGTAGCTAGGTCTACGTACAAGCTTTACTGAGAAACTGATAAAAATATATTTACAAGAGAATCATATAATGGTAATGAAAGTTTTTTTTTTTAACAAAAGAGTTTATTTATTTAGCAAGAGGTTGAGTCACACGTGATGGGAAGCAAACTTTTGTGCGGATCAAATGGTAAAGCAAGCAGTTGACCAGCAGCATGCTTATCATCTTTGACGGCATGAGCCGATCTTTTTGTTAGACCTGTTGCATCATGATGCTAGTGGGAGAGTCAACCTCTGTCGTTTTGGTAATGCAGCTAAAGTGGAAATAGTTTTCTCAGCTCTTGTGATGGCAGTAGCCTATAAAAAATATTCAAATTAACTACAAGTTTACGTGGTACTAAGAGAGCCCCAAGGTAGTCTTTTCTGTTCGGTACATAGGAAAGGTCGGGTTAAGCTTTGCCAATATTCCCCAGTTATGTTGTAGGGCATTTGCAATGATGCTTGTCACCTTCCTAGTCCCCAGCAGCACAATTTCTTTTGGCTGAAACCAGTTGTCTGAACTTAATTCTATATGTTGCGAGTGAGAAACCTACCCATGCTAACCCACCTGTGGTACAAGCACAGAAGAGGGGATATATTCGGGAATATTGGCCCACTCTGTGTCGCTCTCT
Organism: Escallonia herrerae; assembly: GCA_033070095.1. Taxonomy (NCBI): domain Eukaryota; kingdom Viridiplantae; phylum Streptophyta; class Magnoliopsida; order Escalloniales; family Escalloniaceae; genus Escallonia; species Escallonia herrerae. The sequence goes on along the minus strand of JAVXUP010000028.1, from coordinate 895,301 downwards.
TTACATGCCATTTGCAGCAGAAATTGAGAGGTCATGCTGCAGCCATGCATGCCTAAGCAACACCTCACTTGGCTTGCAAATTTTCAAGGATTAAAACTTATTAGTAACACATTCGTGCGGTAATCACTGCTATATAAACAAGTAGGCAGACTTATCCTAAGTAATCCTCCATAACCCCTCCATCCCCCGGATCAAGACCTTCGCTGTAATAGAATGCTGTTGTTAAAGTATTTTAGCAATAAAAGATTATCATTACAAATTTTAGGAATAGAGATAAATTACTTTTAACGACAATTTGTTATCAATAATGCTGTCAGCTGAGAATCCTTATCTACATTTTATAGATATTGTGCTACATTCTATAGATATTGTGCACACAACCTTTTCGTTCCCGAGCGCTGCCACAACCTAGTCTAGCTAGTTAATAGAGGTAACAATGTGGCTTCATGTGTATAAATTTTCCCATTTCCACATTTTAAAGAGTAAATGTAACACATACCATGTGATTTTTAGCGGATTACTTAGATTATGAAAGCATGTTTTGTGGAATTTTTAAGTAAGGAGATGGTTAAAGTAAGCAAAAATACCTCCAAAAGCTGGTACAAGCCAGAAAGGCTGCCAAAGCCGTGGATGCTTTTGATTTTTGAATGGGGACAACATGTATATTGAAAAGAAAAAGCTAGTTCCACATTATAATTATAAGACCACATGACTGATTTAAAGGATAACTAAAAAGAGATAACCTAATCAAGTGACCAGGTCATGCCTGTGTCCTTGATTGTGCATGTGCAATATTATACTCTAGTTATATTCTGGGTCTGATTCGAATGAAATTCCATGTTGGTCAAATAATTCCTATAAAATCTTTGAAATTTAGTTTTGATTTTCTAATTATTTCATAACTACATTAACCGAGCAGATATTAGTATCTATCAAATTCACATGGCACTCTATATATTTTATAAATATGTGTGAATAACTTTATATGGTCTGTTTGGGGAAAATTTAAAAGATGAAGATAACTGAGGTAAGATCATTACAGCTGATTGTCTCTTTTGAGGTGAAATATGTGGCCTTATTAGAAGCACCATGTGATGTTTTCTGCATAACATATAGTCAATGTCTCTCTTTTCATCATCCCTGAGATCAGAAGAAAGCTGAAACTGCTGCAATGTGTCTTAAAGGAGACATAAAGAAAACAAAATGAAGATGGTGTCTTTGTATGCAGTTGCAGGTTCTCAGAGTCACCCTCATACCATGAAATTTAAGCACTCCACACAGCCTTGTAGAGCTTATATTGCTTCATGGTCCCCTCCAAAGCCAAAATCCCAAGCCATAATCAGCCTCTCTTATACCAGAAGTTTGGGTAATTCTTTTGACAGATCTTGTAATTTGAGCCTTGTGCTTAGTTTGAGTCTTTGAGGTAACACAATAGCCTCTCAATACAAATCTTTTTGATACTTCATATTAAATTGCCTGTTGGATAACCATCATAGAATGACTATCTGAATTAAACCATTACTTAGTACTGTGTTATGCAGACAACACATAACAACGTTTAAGAGGGATGCAAATTGTAACTTTAAGGGTACGTAGTGGTGGCAGTTTTTTTTTTGGAAAAGGTATTTGTGGATTTAATGTCTCTCGGAAATGAGACGTACACTTATGGCTCAAACCAATATTCAAGCGTATTTTAAGTTACACACCATCTATTTTCTTAGGACAGAAGTTTTGAGTTCCTTTCCAAATATCAGTAGTTTTGTAAGATCGTGATAGCAAAGTGCAATTTTGCACTTAAAAATTGCAGTTATAAAGTTCAACTTTGATTAATGGCAGTTTTTAAACGTGATGTTAAGAGACCAGCGCAGTTTGCTACTGCGCATTTCCGGAAAATTGCCGGGACAATTTTGAGTCATGAAGAAGAGATTAAACGTTTAAAGATTCTAGTACATAGGAAAAACTGAATAGTTCCTAGTACCTTTTTAGATTAAATTTCAAAGCTAGACTTGTAAACAAAGAGTTGCATTGAATATCGGGAGGAGGAGACATGTATGACTTCAACGGAATCTCCTCCTTTTAGGGGAAACAGCTTAAGATATATGTTTAATGGAGTTTCAGGTGGGAGCCAAAGTTCTCCTTTTCAACACCGTCAAAGGGGTGTGTCCTACTTGAGATAATTACTATGAGACCTTAACCAGTTTTTGGGCTGAAATAGCCCCCACAAGAATTGCCAAAGGTGAACTTTTTTAAGGCTCAATGACCCCATAGAAGCTCTGCAAATGATGGTAAACAAAGAGAGACAATGAGATTGAACAGTACTCCATCTGGTGGACCTTAATTGGGATGCTCCCAAAGGAATGTAAGAATGCTAGTCTAAGGTCCGTGATGATTACATTGTTGTCGTTCATTGACCTGATCTGATGAACCGCTAATCTGGTCAGCCTTTGGTAGGCAGATTCCACTTAAACGCCACAACCTTAGTGCAGAAGCTTCACATGGTTTGATTGACAATATATAGAAAGCAAAATTCTCGACAAATTCATGGTTTGTACATGTCCTTAACAAATTGGAATTGTCTAAATTGTCTTCTCGTCGCTTGGCAGAACCAACCAAACAAGGCATAAAGTACAGAGAACGTGAATGAGTAAGGAGGCTTGGATACAAGGAAAGTGAAGAGTGTTATTCCTTGTTGAAACAGCATCAAAGCATCAAAAGTTTGGAATAGTTGAAAAGTGAAATGAATAACACAAAAGAGAGTTCCCACTAAGACATTCACATGAAAAGAAGAGATCAGAATCATGAGAAAGAATGGTACTAGTTTATGTGCTTGGATGGTGGTTTCACAATCAATGGACGCCAAATGCCTGAGAATCGATCCACCAATGACTTATGTTCCGATCCGTACAGCAAGGATGGGACAAGGGGTATACAATGGACTGATTAGTTCTTGTTAACTTACTGTCTGCTTTAAAAGCTTAAGTTGTTAAAGAAATGTGTCCAACAATTTATATAATGCCTCCTCTCCGTGTATAAGGCTACCTCCCGTGGCTAAACAATGTATATTATGCTACACACCACCGTCAAGTGCACAAATGAAGGAAACAAGATGTACAAGAAAGAATGATCGAACTCAAGACCTTGGCAAATCAAAACTCTAATATCAAGTTAAGTTATCATCTGCTCAAAAAATTTATAAACTGTTAGAGAATGATCTAAACATTATAAATCAATGCTTTAACAGTTTCATTCGCAAAATACGAAGTACCATGCCTAGATTTTTATACCTTAAAAGCACAATATGACAATGTTTTGAACTTTTAGCGGCAAATAAGAAACCCACTTATAGAAAATGACGCGAGTTCAGGGGCTCTTGTCTAGGTTGATGAATATGATGAAATGTTATTGCCACAGATGAAAATGATGCTACAAATGGGTTTAGTTGTGCACAATTATATACTGCACAAATTAGTCAGTTAACCTTGCTTTGAAAACATTCTTCCAGATAAGGCAGGATGATCTCCCTATGCTATTTTCTAAGGAAATTTGAAAAACAAAAGGATCTCCAAAAGGAAAGTAAAGAGGAGATTAAAGGGATCCGACCACGGATTCAAGGAAGGGTGAGGCCAAGCAATGATTGTGTCTAAGGGGCATGGCCAGCTTTTCTTGGCCCAAATGGACGTCAGACGTAAATACCAAAAGGATTGGGAAAAGGGCAAAACTATCCATTGAAAGATGCTGCCGGCGACCCATCAGAGAGGTCCAAGTTGAGATTTTACTAAACCCCTTTGATTAAGTGATTTTAGGAGGTGTGATTAGTGTTGGAAAAGAAGGTTTCCCCTACCCACTTTTGGGCATGCTTGGGGCATCATCTTCATGGACCGTTCCCCATTACATCATCATGATGCACATTATGATGTTCCTCATGCCAAGTACACCATGAGAACACCAACTTCTCTTTAATTTAATTTAGCATCTCCTCTTGACCCTTGAGGAATTTAGAAATTGAAGTCGTACTTTCTCCATGTTTAAGACTTGCAAAGCATGAGTTCTATTTTTTTTTTCCCTCAAAAAAGACGCGTTAGTTGGGAGTATTTGTTAAGGCTTAAGAATTTGGGTAGTATCTCTTAGAAACGAGAGATACTGATCGAAACATTCTCACTAATCTCTTTTTGCATGTAAAGTCAAATCTTATGTATATCTATTATATGGTCGCAACCTGATTTAGATATATGTAGATCTAATTTGAAAATTTTTGCCAAGATAGAGAGCTCTTTCTGTATCGAACTGTACTTATATTTTGTGAAACTGTCAACAGTTTAAACCTTCGTGTTTCTTATATCTATTACGTGGTAACCTAGGTTAGTTGATTTCTCTTCATTTCTCGTGTATCTATCCACGGTCATATTTAAACCTTATTTTCGATAGAACGCACTTTAACGTATGGCATGTTTACACAGCAGTAACCCTTGGTCATTAAGTTACGAAACAACTTTCAATGGCCGAAAGATCTTAGATGTCACAGTTGGAAAGATAAAGAGAAGGAAATGAAGAATGTGGAAAATATGGTCGGTAGATTCTGGTCATCTTTTGAGTGCTATGTGTGTGTGTGAGAGAGAGAGAGAGAGAGAGAGAGAGAGAAGACAAGTAAAAGACATGGGGGGGGGGGGGGAAGAAAGTTTGAGACACCTAATTGACTTGGGGATACTACTCGGATGGGAGTGGCCACTAAGGATTGACTTTGGGGAAGTGGCTAAGTGGAGTGGTCACCGGTGGAATTGACTTGGACATTTTGTCAAGGGCAATATCTTACTTCTTTTTTAAAAAGCAAGAGGAATTTATTTACTCCGTATTAAATATAGCTTTTTTGAAACAAACAATTTAGGGTGACTCTCCCGCTAACATCTTGATTCAGCTGTTCATTTTCTTGCCTCTTTGGTCATGAAGTCCCACACATGGGAGACCTTACTTGTCAAGCGCAAAGCTAGCCCGAATACATTGAAACTTGTGTTTTACCCTTCCCGGGAACCGGCCGGCCTAATTGGGCTTGCTTCCCCCCCATGGCCTTACTAGAAGTTTAAGTTGTTAGTTGTTACCCCAAGGTTTAAGTTTAGCCCATTTTCCTAATTTGGGGCCTCAGTAAAAGCGGAAGACCAGTTTGTTTGTTTGTTTAAGCCTTTGAGCCTGGCTTGGTTGCCGTAGGCCCAATATTTAAGTTGACCCACATAACGGTAACGGGCCTTCCTATGTGAGCTTGCTTACCACCCATAGCCCGAAGGTTTAAGTTTAGCCCATTGTCATTGAAAATCACTTAGGCCCAAATTTGGGCCTAATGAAATAAGCCGGACCAATATAAACCATTAGTGATTCCTCATGACTGTTGATTAAGATTGTGTAATTAAAATGTTCTGGTTTGAACGATTTTGTTTCCCTTGCCCCGCCCCCCCCCCCCAAAAAAAAAAAGGAGAAAAAGGGAAAACCTTTAAGCGTCTATAGAAGCTCTTTTTTACAAATTAACGCGAGTAACACTGTTTCACTTAACCTAGTACGTACAACATCATCGAAAGACAACAATGTACCAACTTAATTTTTCAATCAATGAACTCACTTAATAGCACCCTTTTGCTGGTCCTCCTAACAGTAGGCATAGATCCCTTTGTTTTTCCCAAATTGCCCTTGTAATGTGCTACATTCATTAATAAAAGGTGGCTACAACCATCGCATTAAAGATGGGATAGGTTGGCACACTGATTCTTGCAAGGTGGTTTGCATAATCCTGGGAAGTTTTCAGACGAACCTCGTTTCATAGTTTTCTGGTCTATAATTATGATCCACTTATCTCAAACTGAGAAGGGATGAGTCGTTGGAAGGCAATTGGGCCACTAATTCCATGATTTTTAGAAAGCTGAACGTATCTTGAGCCAATCAAGTTGTCACCCTGTTGCTTGTTTTAATAAATATGAAAAGGACCGAGCTAGAGGGTGCTCAGTGGATCAGAACTGACAACTTTTTGGTTGCAGACAAATCAAGAAGTAAGTGGAATATTAGTGACTAGTTTCGTTGACTTGATGTACCATGTTTTCTAATTGCCTACTATAAGACACCCCATCAGTGGAAAGTTTTTGTCTTAAATAATTTTTTTTATTACTTAATTATTCATCTATTCTGTTTTTAATTTTATTTATTTATCTAATTTATTTTTAAAAATCTCACATTCAAAAAGAGATTTTAAAATGAAAAAACGTGATTTCAAACCACGTTTTCAATATATTTGTTTAATCATAGTAACATTTACTTGAAAACGTTGATTTGGAATTATGTTTTCTTAACTTGAAATCTCTCTTTGAAAGTGAGATTTTAAAAAATGGGTTAGATAAGTAAATAAAGTTAAAAATATGATAGATGAATAATAAAGTATTAAAAGGGATTATTTAGGATAAAAACTCGATCAGTCAACCAGATCTTATTACTGTCATCTGTTTCCTGAAATACTCTCTTCGTTTATATATATTTAATTATATATTTTTTTGAGTTATCTCAAAAAATTATTACTTTTCAAATTAAGAAACAGACTGTAAGTATTTTTTCATATTTACCCTTTTTCCTACACTTTTTTTATTCTATTCATCTTTCCACGTTTAATCTTCCAAGTTTCACCGTTCCATTTTTCTCTCTTCCATCCAACTTTCTTCCCCATTTCTTTCTTTCTCCCTCTTGGGATAGAATGGAAAAGTCATCAAATAGTAACTCACATCCTAAATAAGTGTGCAAGTAACTAATTAGGGACGGAAGGAATAATATATTAGACCCACATAAAATCTCTTGACCATCCTACAGACTCTAATGCCAGATGTCATTTTGTAGTACTCAAAGAAAACATATTACTAGGATAGTAACATACTTCTAATGATCGATGCATATGCACCTTAAGGTTATTTATGAAGAATACTACGTACCTCACGGTTCATAAAAGTCCAAATCCAAATTTCATTGTAATTAGTGATTCGCCCACGCTACTCCACCCTGTAAAGTAACTTAAAACTACGTACACGTAGGGAGAAAGGTTGTCCAGTGAACATTCCCTTCCATTTTATATAGATCTCAAAAAACAAGTATACTCATAGCCTCACTGGACCTAAGCAACATTTCCACTGAACTTTTGCAAGAACTAGTGACGCATTGCTATCTGAGCATATAAAAAGGGAAGAGTCATAGCAAGAAAGCTACACCATTGCTACTGCCACTGCCCATTAGCAAAAGAGGACCTGCTGATGGAGAGAAAGTTCATTACTGAGCTCAGCTTTCTGCTGGCGCTTTTATGTTGTTCTGATGCTCTCGAGTCGCCGCCGTTCACTGTGGTGCACTCGGAAGTAGATGTGGAGATCAGGCTCTACAAAGAGTTACTGTGGATGTCGGCGCAAGTCGGAGGTGCCACTTCCTTCGAAAAGTCCACCGAAGACGGCTTTCACAGGTTCACATTCTTCTCGCGACTTGGGTTGCTTTGCATTGGCTCCTACATCGATAAAATGCAGTGCCAGTAGTAATCTGGACTTGCTAAATTTTGCACCTAATAACTCTGAAAATAGCAACTGATAACTGTGAAAATGGTTCCTTGTTCACCATGTAAACAACAATTCCAAGACCATAATACAATTTTGTGCTGATTCTGCATTTCTGGCCCTCAGGTTGTATCAATACATTCACGGGGCTAACGCAAACTCTTCTAGACTCATGATCACTACTCCCATCTTGACCACAATGGCCCAAGCACCGAGAGGCTCCAACTATACCGTGAGGTTATACGTGCCTGAAAAACACGAGGGGCCTCCTCCACAGCCCTATGCTGAACTCGATTTGCACTTGGACAAGTGGAAGACTCATTGCATAGCAGTTAGGAGATTCTCAGGGTTTGCCAAGGATGACAACATTAACAAAGAGAAAGAAGCTCTTGTGAGCAGCTTAGGTAAGATCTTGGATGGGAAGAATGCAGTCTTGGGAGATAAAAGTTCCTATGCAATTGCCCAGTACAATGCTTCATCTCATCTTTCTGGACGACTGAATGAAGTGTGGATAAATGTCTCAGGTTATGCACCTGGGGGATGTCCGTCTTATTGAAAGAAAAAGTTGATCTTCCTTCTTGATGGTCTGGTTAATTCAAGGGTCCTCATTCTCAAGCTGGACTATGTAAGGAATCAAAAGTTCATATCTGCTCATGGAATTGGCATAGTGCTAAGAGGCAAGAAAAAGTTGATATCGTGCTTTAAATTATCTAGTGTTAGCAGAATGTGTGTTTCATGCTTTTTTCTGTTAATTTGATGCTTTTTTTCGTTGTTTCACGCGACTAACGGTGAACAACATGACATGTGTAATAAGTTCACCTTTCACATTTCAGTTTACTCTTGGTACTGCATATATTTAAGTTCACCAGTCATGAAACGGATAATAAAAATTATTCAGAAACAACAATACACCAATTGTGGCAAAACCGGCCTAACTCCCAACATTAAGGTTCCGAACGACAATTTTCATCTGGCACAACGTGGCGTTGCGTTTGATGACCCAAAATTTGACTAGAAAATGCTTGTATGATCCCGGGCAAACCTAGGGTTCCGGACGACTATTTATTAAGAAGCTGGTCCAACCTAATTTCATAACATCAAATCCCTAAAGTTGCGCTTTTGAAAGAAACTTAAAAGAAAAATCGTTTGCCAAAACCGAATAACATCGTCTGAGTGCGAGACTAGGGTTTCGGACAACATATATCAACAATACTGATTCAGCCTAATCTTACAGTATTAAGCCACCAGAGCTGGGGTTTGGACCGAAGATTTGACCGAAAAAAATATTTGCTTGATTTAAAAGCAAACCGATTTGAGTCCCAAAATTAGGGTTAATTTCGTCAGAAACTCAACACAACAAGTTCTTACAGCATCAAGTCCTCACAATTGCATTTTGAGACTAGCACGATTTGGCCCCTAGACAAGGCGAAAATTTTATCTGTTCAAATTGTCAGGCTTAGCTGATGAATGGTTGCATGAACTTGTTGCTAACGACATGTCATGTGTTGCAATCATTAAGAACATGCATTATCTCACAGATTCCTTCAGAACTGGAGTAGTATATTTGCAGGATACATACATTGACAAAGCAGCAAATGTAGGCTCTGTCTTGTGACAAGATACTGAAGTTTTACGAATGAACTCCGTATCCTTCAATGTTTGTACCCATATACAACTTTCTTTCTTTATAGGTGTTTCATCTATTTTTTCTCGTCTAGTGTGTAGCTCTTCCTCATTCAACTATTCACTGGCGAAATATTATAGAAGGTCAGGATGAACTTAGTCCTTTTCTTGATAACAAGGATCGTCACATCCTGCGCGAACTAAGTCCTTTGTGAAAGTATAGTAAACTAAAGAACCAGGGTCACATCTGGGGTCTAGTCTGCACAACATAGATTTTCCCATCCCTCACTACACCTTCTACGTCTTGAGGAGACCCATATAGCTCTTCGATAGCATGTCCTGCACGAGCAATGCTAGAAAGGATCGACTGCTGAAACTTACCGTCAATGATCAACGGGTCAGACGCATAGTCAACCACAACTTTCTCTTCTTCGTCCATAGGGACACTGCAGAAAAAGGACTTGTCAGCACAAATGAACTAGTATAACTCAAATGAGCAAAAAAACACAGGTAAGTTTAAGAATATTGCTAGAAGAACTAACACGGCCGCGCACATCTACTATCTGCGTGATCTTACTCTTCTCTAATGTCCATATCAGGTTGTACAAGATGCTGACACATTTTGAAGTAGATTTAGCATCACTCTACTTGAAAACCTTTCAAGACGCGCCTGGAGAGTTCTTTTGTCAGATGAAATATTTCTGACAGGATAACTCCTCGTGGTGAGAGCGCGTTAGAAAGGTTCACCCAGATATAGGTGGGGTGGACATAATAAATTAACCACATTCGATGTAACAATAACTTTGGACGGAAAGTAAAATATTTGCAGCGCTGGCACCAGAGTAACTAAATGGAACGGCAAATGGTGACCGCCAACTAGACTAGATAGTGTGTATCAGCTGAGAAGACCATTAAAAAAGTTTACCTATCATAAAGACCGGCACCAGCATAACCCTCTAAATCTTCACCATTGGAATCAGACCGGAAGATAATGGATCGTCTTATGAACAGGCCAATGGGTTTACTCGGGTATCCCAAGACCTGAAATTTTCCACAATTATGAGCAGACAAGTCTCAATTCATTGTAAAGTTACAATCTTAAGCCAGAGGAGGATCAAAAACCAAAAGAAAGGAGACATTAGATAGCTGTCTAGGTAGGATGACATGATTTTTAGCAAGTCCAAACTAATACATGACATATTGCCTCGAGATCATATAAGCTGTATTAACCACCTGAGGAGAATTGAGATTGCTTTTCTTGCAGACAAAACTCAAAGCGCGGCCAGGATAAGCTCCAACCAGAGTTTCTCCAAGGCCTTTCACCACCTGTGAAAGAACAGAGAGCTTGATAAACATTTTTGTTTTGAAGCAAGGTCATTCAAATGAACATTAGAAAAAAAACAGAAACTAAACCCAGAATCGGAAATTTTTTATCCCCACTGGAGGTTTGCTACAAGATCAAGTATGAGCCATTTAGTTTCAACTTTCAAGGTTACTTTCTCTTCACATTTAGTAAACATATAGGAGACCTAACGGTAGCAGGAAAGGATGCTACTTTTCCATAGGGTTTATACACTGACTCATAAGGTTTGATGTGAATTACACATTCTTAACACGCTGGCCAAATGCTACATTATGAATCAGCCAAACAAGTGATAATTTAGTTGTAGTTACAATGGAAGACCAATTGCAAGCTGAGAGACTTGAACATATGACCTGGCCAAACTAGAGCTCTAATACCATGTTAAGTCACCATTTTCTTGTAAAATCTTAAGCTGTAATAGAATGGGCTTAATGATGTATATCATGCTTAAAAGAATTACATTCTGGTGACATCAGTCTTTACCTAACTTTGCTTGTGCAACATTTTAACCAGAAAATATGTAGAAAAGGTTAGAGGGGCCTACCATTTGCAAGGATCATACAGCATGCGGGCAGAAACCTTACCCTATCTTTTGTTGCTTAGACTTCGTAATTTCTAACCACACGAATAATCCTGAACAACAGACCAAATAAGTGGTGAAGTATTACCTCAGCATAAATCTCTGATGAGTCTCCTGAAGATGGATTAGTAGTGTGGATGACAAATGCATAATCAGCATTTATTATCTCTTGAACAAGAACAGCCATACAAAGAAAGTCGTGATCTAATTTGACTTTCCTTGTGCTAAAGTATGCTCTTTCATTCCACTTGGATGCCCAGACCTGGAAAATGTCAAACGAACAACATGAACTTATATGAGGGCTCTGCAAGGGAAGTGATTAGTAAGGATAAAATCTCATGTTTAGATTGCGTAAAATGGCAAATGAGTATTCTTAATTTGATATTAAGGATCTTAAAGAAAAACAATTGGAAAGGATAAAAATCTATGTTTTGACTATTGACAAAGACCATAACTTGCAGCTGACGGCAAGCCTCACATCATATTTGCATGCACAAGATTTATGGGAAAGAAAAGAGAGGTCACGGATGGATTGAATTTGTCAAATATTTAAGCAGGATCAAAGTATGGCCATGCCCTAAGTAGCGAGTAAACAACTTTGCCCTTTCAGTATCTATGACAAGCAATGCAAAGATATGTCAAAGACGTGTTATCAGAGTGAAAATCTTGAGGCATCATATGGAAGATCAAATGCTACTTCCTGCGCAGGGCAAAGTAAGTTTTACCTTCTTTATAGCCGTCCATGCTTGTTCCCATCGCTTCTGACCTTCATCACCAGGCCAAGGCATGCCAGAAGTTTGCATCGTCTTTTTCAGCTCTTCCACCTGATATACATTTGCCGTAAGACTCCACAAAATTGTGACATCATCTGCCACTAAGGCTCCACCAAGTTCTTTGATCTTTACACACTAAGGAGTTCCCTTGTCATAGCGCAAATATTTTTCGTTCTTTCTTTGCTATTGAAAATGACAATTTTGATATTGTGTTTTGTCATCTTCTATCTTCAACGTGCTTCCAAACTGAAACTTAGGTGTCTGTCCAACAAACCGCCAGAGCATTGATGATCCCAACACTAGGGGTATGGGAGTGTTGATGCATGCGGTGTTACCCAACTTGGGGACAGGCTTTGAACCCGTTACCTCTAGGCACAATGGAAGTGGGCGTGGAGGACTGAGATAAAGGACAAGTTTAAAATGCAGTAGTACCAGAATGCTTGAGCATATGGACCTTGTTGGGGACAGGCTTTGAACCCGTTACCTCCAGGCACAATGGAAGTGGGGGGGTGGAGGAGGGAGATAAAGGGCAAGTTTAAATTGCAGTAGTACCAGAATGCTTGAGCATATGGACCTTACTAACAAAATTATTCATTTTAAAATTTTGAGCTAAATACAGCACAAAATTTATGCATCTTCTGTCACAATCAACTGAAAGAACATACCAACTGAGGTGGTGCTGCAAGTTCCAAAACTGTTTTACGGATTTCCCTGAGGACACTGGATTCTCCTTCTCCTAATTTTTTCTGCAGGAGCTGCACCTTTTTGGCTACTCCCTGCCAATTGAGTACAGTACAATAATAAGCTGCTATAGTGTTGGGGAGGAGGCGTAAAATAGGGTAACCATCAAAAAACATATTAAGATACCCTATACCAGGACCGTGTTTCAACTACAAACAGGACAGTGTTTCAACTACAAAAAGGACCTTTCCTGTATTAAAGGTTCTCGTCCCCCCTCCTACACACACACACACACATGCACATGCAGTTAGCACTTCATGATTATGTAATGAGGCACCTACAGACTAGTGGTGACAAGATTATTCCCCACACCAAACCATTTCTAGCAGAAATAAAGATGCGATTCGTACTTGACCCAGCATGCTGGCTTAAAGAGCATAATGCGGTAAATAAAAGTTCGAAAATTTCAGTTAATAAGATTCTTAACTCATAGCATCCGGTGGTATGACTAGGTGGTGTAAGACGTCACTTTTGCACAGAGAAATTGATTTATATAAGCTTCAAGCATGTGAATGTTAGTAGTGCAATATCTGCTGATTCTGCTCTAGCTATATTATGACCAAAACCTTGTATGCTGATGTACGCTGACGGGTTGTATTATCTCGACAATTAACACTGTTTTGACTCCATTACATTATGCACCCACTAATGTTATTGAGTTAAGCTGAAGGAAATAAGTGCACTTCAAAAATAGATATGAATGCATGGAACTATAAATCTGTAGGATGAAAAAAACCTGATTTAGATCATCTGAAAGAACTTTCTCAAATACTCCAAATGGTAGCGCAACTGAGGTAGGAATCCCAACCCAAGCTGGCACTTTTCCTTTTAGATATGCAATATTACGTGACTTAGCTCCAACCTAGTAAAAAGAATCTTCAAGTTAGAAAAGCTTTGGATTGTTTAAGCATTCAATGGAACTCACTTGATTAATCCACATATCAGATAAAGAGGGCCATGCTAATACATAAAGATATATTCTTGAATCTTGTACAGACATAAGGTTGACATTGCGAGCCTAACCAATTCACTGGTGAAATCCGCAGATGATATGGCATATCTACCACCAAACTGCTTTTTCACCAAAGCTATTGTCGGTGAAGGGCCAACTTCTTCCAAGTTACTTGAACTTCTTATATCACCATCATTCACCTCGCTAAGTGTACATGCAAAAAGGGAGGAAAAGTGAGTTCACTTCTTGTGAATCACAGAGTTTAATAGAGACATAATATTTTTGCTCGACAGAATTAAGATCTTAAGTTTTGTGCTAAAAAATAGGATATGTCAAATTATCAAGTCCAGCAGACATCTAATTTAACAATTGAAGCATCTACCTATAAACTACATCTGCAGAAGTAGGTTTTAACTGCAATAGCTTCCCCTCTTTCGCTTGAAGTTGAGCCAAGATATTTGGATCAAAGCATGTGGCAAAGCAAACCTGGCACGGCAACAAAAAATGTCTCAAGTATCACGTATGAATGTCAACCAATGAATAGATAGACTAGCAAAAATGCAGTGGGAGCGGACTACCTTGCTATTTCTTGCCCGAACTGAAACATGCGATAAAACATCTGGCATGTCAGGTGTTAGCACAGCAACTGCACCATCAGGAATTTCCTCTTCTCCTTTAACAGATTTTGCCACCAAAATAGTTGGCTGCCCGTAAGATTTATTCTGAACAGCAAGCAACTCATCTACCACAACAACATATCCAACAGCTTCAACTGGGCTGATAACTTGCCAACTGTTTCAGGCCGGCCAAAGTTTCATTAAAAGGTTAATAGTCTAACTTAAAGCTGAATACTTTGGAATTGGATTTGATCTGGACGACATTCAAAATTTTTGATGTGTTCTACTAAAAGTCAAACAATTGCTAGTTCATGAGATCACAGAAAATGAAAAATCTATCAACCTTCCAAGATTGGCAGTTTGGCGAAGAACTGGATCAAGTCGATTAAGAAGTGAGGATAATGAGGCAGCAGATCCAGCACGAATGATTTCTTCAGTAAATATGTTGATCTGCAAAGTCATTACACAGAACCGATCAAAGTTCTAACATTGACTGCATAAACGTGAGTTGTTATAGCACAATCAACATACAGCCCATTGGTCCACTCCAAGCTGTGATCCAAGGTACTCTGCAGATGGTTGCAATAGTTGTTGGTACCACTCTGCCTTGCTAGTGAGAGCAAGTCGGGTTCTGTCAAGGACTGATTTTGCAAATAATGCCCACTGACTATCTCCACTCTTTGACATGCCCACGGCTTGATTCCAACCCTGGAGAAGAACGAAAAGAAATATTTGACAACAAACAGCAATGCCCTACTGTCTAGAGTTATGATAACTAGATCATTATCGGAAGCACTCTCTCATGCTCTTTTTGATACAATGATTGAGAAACTGGGAGACAACGACTATGATAAAATGTTGTAAGACAGCACTGAAGTTGCAACATCCGCGAGTCATCAAACTGCTTAAACGAGATAAAACTTCAGAACTGTAAGTTAATTATCTCAAGTAAGGTCGAGACTTGTTGGAAATCACAAAGAAAATTCGGCCATTACTAAGAGAACAGCCTATCAATTCAGACGTGATACAGCAAACATTACACTTCCTGCCACATATCGTGAACAAGGGAAAAGTGCCCACTTTTGAAGATTGTGAGCAGTATGGTGCTTATTTCATTTCTCTGCTGAATCTTATACCTTCTTCAGCTGAACTTTTCATTCAGCAGAATAGTTACCATAAAATGTACCCACCATTCTCTCCACATAAATCTGTCCAGCTAAAATTGACTGCAAACTAAGATGTCTTTTACTTACAGCTTCCAACTTTTCATAGTCCAGTACAAAGGCCTGTGTCCCAACTATTCAGGGTTGGCTAGGGGGTTTCTAACTTAATAGGATTAAAATTTCCAGAATTGGTGCTATATAATCAGCCTATATTCAAGAGAATGAGAAACATTTTATTAATTTGAGGATGTTATTACCTTCAAGCAATAGATGAGATCTTCATTATTGTCCGATGAGAGTGCGAGGTTCTCAAGAAGAAGAGTGGCGAAGTACATGATTTTCTGCGAAGTGAAGGAACAGAGTGGTAAGCTTGCATTTCAAGCGCTGAAATGACACAGTATTGCTAATGGAGCCAGAGCATATATTGCTCGGCTAGAAAATAATGCCTGAAAGACTTCTATAGGTGTTGGAAAATCTAGAGAGATAGATTGGCTTACACCTTGCAGCATAATATACCTCTGGTTTAGCAGTATTCAACTCCTCGTATCCCCTTTCAATGGCCGTTCTGACAGTAGAAT
Organism: Escallonia herrerae; assembly: GCA_033070095.1. NCBI lineage: Eukaryota > Viridiplantae > Streptophyta > Magnoliopsida > Escalloniales > Escalloniaceae > Escallonia > Escallonia herrerae. The sequence goes on along the minus strand of JAVXUP010000028.1, from coordinate 879,355 downwards.
CAAGGGCAATGTCCAAGAATAGAAGATCCTTAAGACGATCATTTGGTTTTGAGAGCAAAGGTCTGAGCTCCTGACGAGCCTCCAGCAATCCCTAAAAACCATGCACCTAAATTGAGTGAAAAAGATACAGGTTACCTGATAGAGCGAAGCCCACAAGAAAATTGAATTACCTCGAGAAGGGCTTCGACATTCTTGTCTTCAACATGTTGTAAAACAAACTGAAGCAATTCCTGTTCAAGTTTCAAAAAATATATTGTGAGTACAAAGTCATCATCATGAAGGATACTTGTAAGTGGTTGTCCAATAAACATTACCGGAAATCCAGATGGCAAGCCTGATACAGGATTTATCTTCACGCCAACCATAAAGCCTTCTCCCTGAAGAAGTTAAGGGTTATTCTTAATACCTTAAAAAGAAAAAAAGTAGAAGAAGCATCACAGCAAGAAATATAACCCACTTAAATCATTACCTCAGATCTGTAGCCCATGCAATTTGAGATTGCAGACTCAAGATCCGCACCTGAATGAACTGCCTGCATGTTGATTATGAAACTTTCAACTTTTCATACAAGGTACATTAAACATTGAGTGGTCTTGTTCTGGGGAAACTGTCACTAGACAATTACATTGCATTCAATTTAAAACATATTTTCACTTTAAGGTACATTTTGGACACGACTTTCAAGGACATGTAAACAGGTTCTCAACTCTTCAAGTCCTTGTGTCATGTATATGTGTGATTCTTTTATATTTAGCAGACCAAATGCATAAATATGTGCATATGATACACATCATGTCTAGGATCAAAGGTCCACTTGATTCAAATAATGGTGATAAGTAGTTTCATACCACAGAGACAATGCTGATGGAAACTAGAAAAAAGCTGAAAAATCGAATGAATAAGTTCATGAAGACAACCTTCAATGTTCTCATGTAGCTCCCCAGATCACGCAAAAGACCATCCTTCTGATCTCTCCTTAGATTCGGTTCAGAGTGGATTGCACGATCATAGCTTAAAAGCCGTTCTTTTGTTATTCCATTTTCATTCAGGGTTTTCCAGTAAACACTGATATCAAAGTCACTTTTGATGTAATCAATGAGTGCCTGCAAAATCATTTTGTTAGTTACGTGAGCGAACAAGCTAAAATATCGAAACCATCCACCAGCTTGGCAACCCAAATACCTGGCAGATCACAACATCATCTGGGCTAGTGTTGTTATGCAGCTTCTGATGCCATTCCTCCATCATTCCTCCCTTGCATTCATTCTTCCTCTGAAGATATAGACACAAATCTGGTCTACTATTCACACTACATAGGAAAAATAGAATATGAATTAGGGGAAAACAATGAGAATGGAGTCAGCACCTGGATAACAAGGATTTCATCTCGAATTCGCTGCCCCACATCCCCTTCACCTCCACGACCAACAGTTGACAAAATCATTCGCAAAAGTTCACGATACTGTGGATGACCTTTGTAGACATTCTGAAGCAAGTCTGTAAGCCTATCTTGGGCTCTGCTTATCTCCCTATACCGCATTGACAATTGAATATGACCTCAATAATTGAGTCACTATTGAGTATGACTATAATGCTGAATCTTATAACTTGTCAAAAGAAAAATGGGAAGATAATGACAGTAGAGAATTTCCAGAGTAAATTGTTCTTAAGTCAGTCAAGTCCTGATTAAGCAACAATAATATGAACTCCCAAATTTTAAGAAGAAACTATGGAGCGGGGAAAATTGTTCTGAAATTGATCAAGTCTTCTAAGCAACAAGAATCAGAAGTTACAAATTTATAAGAGCCTTCAAAATAAAACATTATCTTCTAATACAAGAGTATTTCTTATACCGTGGCTTTACGTTATAGTTTTTGTTCCATATTAGCTGCCTTGTAGCCATAAACCTCATCCACACAAGAATTCCTGCAAGACCCAATTCACCAGCGCCTTTGGCTTCTTCAGTCAGGTCTGCTGCGATATTAAACCTGATAAGAGTAAACATGACTTGTTACGTACTTAGTAACTGTGAACCAAAACCCTGAACATTAGTCAGCAAACAAGTCCAAAAATAACACGTGGATACAAAAATTTTCAACTTTCAATAATTGTTAGTGTATGTCTAGTGACCTTGGGTTTGATTCAAAGTCGAACAGGACATTGATGAAGAATGAGCCCCCACACGGCCACACCCCCAACCCAGCATTGGTCTAAAATCTTAAGCCATTAAACAATGCGCCCTCAAGCCCGATCACATAAACCACCATATAAAGTTCTTACATTAACAGGGAACAGAGGTCATGGGAACAAAATGAAAGTTGAATCAACCCAAGAACTTGCAAAACCAAATCTATAATACCATGTTAAGTTATTGTTGCTCTAAAATCTTAAGCTATCAGAGAAAATTGAACAATGTGCACCGTGCTTTAGCAAAAGCACTAGAAAGAGCAGTGTTTTGGAAAGAAATGCTGGAAAAACAAACCAAACAAGACTAAATTGATATTAGAAGTTGACTTATTAAGTCTTCTCTCAGCAAGGATCTCCCTTATCCGCCGAGATATAGCCTCTGGTTTTGTGTAAAATAAAAGTAGAAGTGCTGTTTGTCGTAAAAGGGTCTTTAGTGACAAAAGATTGTAAAAGTTGTTGCTACAAAGTGATTTTTCGCTTAATTATTGCAATATTCCGGTCATTCTCTTGGTAAAGCATATCCTATCTAAGCCAAGTCAACTAGCTTCTTTACATAACAAAAGAAAGAAAACAGGAATTCTGAATGCATGTAACTGGTGAAAAGGTCAAGGAGAAAAACATTCAAGTCTTTCATCTAAAGCCTGTAGCCTCCATTCTAGATGTGCTATTCTAAACCACAGTTTTTACATAACCCCCATAGGCGACCTAAACTTACCAAATTGTTTATCTTTAATGCTGAAACAAGAAAGGCTTGTGCAAGTGCAGAAAAACAGAAGACAAAAGTTGACTAGGAGAAGCCCCAATAAAATACTGACCTGTGCATGAAGGATTTCTGTGCCTCGCTTTCCATCTTTGCTATCTTATCCAATAAGGCCTTTGCAGTACCGCTGCCATCACCAGTATCCTTCTGTGGGAAAAAGTGGTCAAGTCAATACCTTTGCACAATGATGGAAACAAGGAAGAAACCTTAAAATAAATGCAAAAGAGAAACAATTGAAAAAACCTAAAATAAGGACTCCTTGTCAGAACATTTGTGTGAGATATATATATATATATATATATATATAGAGAGAGAGAGAGAGAGAGAGATACCTTTTGGACATGCTTAGATTCACCTCCAAATTTGACAAAGAAGTCTGAACCATTATCCTTTATCCACTTTCCACCAGACAAGAGAACAAAAGGCATTCCCACAAAATTGTCATCTTCAATTTGTATTTCTAGACATTGGACCTACAGATTGAGAATTAAAAATATGAGATCCTGACATTATATTTTACCATAGAAACTTTTTTTACTTGAACATAAAACAAAAAGATGCATAACTTCATCTTCATATATTTCGGGCATCAAGGATTATGAAATCGAAACTCATGGTACACCTTGAAAGGTGGATCATCAGAAGAAGAGCTAGAAAAAATTGTTTCGGCAGCCGTGTCTAAAGAATCAGAACCAGGGGGCAATGAAGTTGGAGATGGTGCCTGAAAGATGTCCGTAAATATTCATCAGCCATTCATAGAAACATAAGAGAAATGCTGTATGTAGAAAATATCCCTATTCATTCGAAAGCAAACTCTTTATGATGCTTCTAGTATCTCTTTTTATCAGCAGTGACACTTCTAGTATGTTACCAGCCACTGTCCAGCGTGCTTTGATAAGGCCCAGTGAAGGGTAACCGGCTCTTTGAGATCTGTAGCCAAATGTACTGTAGTCTTGCCAGAAGGCTTTGTTACAAGTACCTGCAAAATGTAAAAAGGATCTAAGCATCCAATTATTGCCTATAACTGGAATATCTCGGGGCAAATAACAGAGTACATCGCATCTCACCAGAAGTTCCTTGTCACCAAGCTTGTACTTTTTCTTGTTAAGAAAAGGACCACCATTCTGTTCTTCCTTTGCCTTTGTGAAAAAATCGATTTCCGACAAGGATTGTGGTTTATTTAAGATCTTTTGCTCTACAGGCGTCGAAGTGTACTTATTTAGGAGTTGCATTAAGTCCCTTTTCTTGCGCTGAATCCTCTCAACAGTAAAGTAACTCTTTTTCTCTAGTTGTTTTGAAACGTTACTTTGTATCTCTCCTTTGATGATCTTCTTCCGTATGTCATCCAGAGAAATACCCTTCTCAAGTTCAACCTGCAATTCTTTTCGTGCTTCTTCAAATTCCCTCTGATAATACGGAAAACATATCATTATAATTAAACACAACCAACTAAAGCCTTTTAAAAGGCATGAGAATATTGAAAAGTTTCTGATAAGTGCATTTTGTACCTCTGCCAGGAGTAATAAAAGTATAACGGTAATAAAGGGTATAAGGATTTGAGATTTACAAGTTGCTGATCTTTGGAATAGTTAGGTTTTCCTGCTTTCTCCCAACGTAAATAAGCTTGTACTTGCACAAGATCATCAGGTACTTTACTCTTCTTTTCGGAATGAATCGGCTCCTTACTTTCACTTGTATCGGCTTTTTTGGTTAGTTTTGCTCGAAGATCCTGCACTGACATGCCCCTAGAAATTTCCTCCAGTAGATCAGTTCTAGCTGCTTCATATTCCTCCTGTGATGAGAATGAAAAGATGTAAATACTCTGACGAAGGGTCCACTACTACTGGCACAAGTCCTGACAGATTAGCCTTTAAAAATTATATGTTCCAAAGGAAAAACGATTCTTGTCAAGCGCTCTAGCTTCATGCTACACTATTCCTCTAGAAAAAGTTGAACCTTCAGTATTCATCTCAAATTTATATAAAATCACCAATTCTAATAACATCTTCGTCACTTTGGAACAAGAAGATCAAGAGATTTGAAGGAGGAAATTAATATGAAAGAAGAAATAAAAAAACACGATGATTACAAACTCCAGCTCCTTATAAGGTCCAGAAAATCAAACAGGTCTCTACACTGGTTGATCTCCATTCGTTGTGAAGACCTCCACACCAGGAATTTTTGTACTCGAGCCTTATTCAATTTTATGGTCAAAAACGTCATTCCGGAATAAGGTGTCCTGTTCAAAGATTTCTAATGAGTTCTTACTGGGAGCAGAATGCAGTTATCTATTGTTGCCTTCCAAGATAGAGTCCTGTGCCTGCCTGCATTTCTTGCCTTTCTCTCTTAGCAGATCCTGAAGTCTGGTCATGGTAGCATGAGTTCGGGTGCATAAGCCCACCACTGGGGGACTTCAATGATTGCGCAAAGGGCCTGCAGGCTGGTCTTGTCCTGTCCGGGGTGGATATCTGATGAGTTCTTACTAGGAGCGGGATGCAGTTATCTATTTTTCGCTTCCAAGACAGAGCCCTGTGTCTGCCTGTGTTTGTTGCCTTACACTGTCAACAGATCCTGGAAGTCAAGTCTTCTTAGCATGGGTTCAGGTGCATAAGTGCACTTCAGGGAGACCCCCATTGATTGCTGGGGGCAGGTCATATTGTGTCTGTGGTGGATTTCTAAGTTCTTACCGGGGGCACGATGCAGTTATCTATTCTTACTTCTTAGAGTCCTGTGCCTCGCTTTTTGCCTTCCTCTGTTGACAGATCCTGAAAGTCTGGTCTTAGTAACACGAAGTTAGATGCACAAGCCCACCATAGCGAGACCCCAAGGATTGCACAAAGGACCTGGCGGCCGGTCTTATCATATCTGTGATGTTCCCTCGCTCCCTGCGCCCTGGGGAGTGACTTCTCCCAACAGGGGACAGGACACCTTCATGCTGGAGTGGAAGCAAAGGCATTTACGGTGAACTTAGGTTACCTATGAGAAAGATACACAGACCTTTCTTACACAGAAAGTGAAGAGGGAACCATTACTACACAAACAGACCTTTCCCCGCAGGGGCCCTTGCACGGGGGTGGGGGGGGGGGGGGGTGTTGTTCTTGGCCCCATGAATATCAAATATTGAAAAAGGAGCCCCCAAAACGACAGTTGCAACACTCTTGGTACAAAAGATCTAAGTAGCATTGATGCCAACACGGAACAGCGGCACCAGTTACGACATTTTCAAGAAGGTCAGATTCAAACGAAGCGGTCACAGGACACAATGATTATGAATTGTACAATTATACTTGTCCAACAAATGTTATTAGACACGCACATAAATTAATACATCGAGTTCAATCAATTATGACTCAGATTCTACAATATATAGGTGCCAAGTTTCCAGCAATCGACATTTGACAAGTTTAAATCATAAGGCAACAGCTAAATGCTATATTAATGGGAATACTAATACGAGTTCCCTAATGTTCAGAACTTGTAAATAAGTATCTGGACCCTCAGCTCAAAGCTTCTAAAATGGTCAACCAAGACTTAGATTTCCAATAAACAACTAAATGAAGCAGGGGAAAAAAAAAGAAATAGGACATAACAATAGAAATAAGAGGAAGCATACAAATAAGTAGAAAAAATAAAAATGTGTTTATATAATAAAGAAAAAGCAATAAATATGTTCTTCAAAGGTGTTCATTATGTGCCAAAATTAAGTAGAATATAAAACTACTCTGACACCTAACAGAGGTCTCCAACATGTACTGGTAAGTGTCCTAGGTGTTCGACGTGATAACTTTCGCCTATATGAGGTGCCCGTGCTTCATAGCTGGCGATTATCAGCTTTCAGCTCCCACAATACCAGTACTTGTAACCGACTGTCATAATTCTTGGATAAGAATACCAATCTCGTCTATTGCATTTGAAGTCAACTCTTTTGAAGTTCCCGAAAAATGGTTGAATGCCACAATTTTTCTACTTCATGGTGTTGAATAACGAGTTCAACAAGAAAATATCCATTTTTACCAATATCTTTGTGCTTCCAGAATAAGGAGAGATGTAAGGAAACAAACATTATACCTAAACTAAACATCCAAATTTACACATGCAACTATATACGTGAGAATAGAGGATTACCACACATCATTCTTAATGTCAAAGTCCTTGTGATTCAGCTACACTGGACATGCCAAAGTAAATCTCTATACGAATTGAAGCTTGTAAAGCGTCCCTTGCGAGTTGCAAGATTATTCTGGCTTTTGACCTTTTTGTACTAGTGGGAGCAAATTACTAGGTTCAACCGTTGAATGACTGAAGTAGGTGGTTTTGCGAAGGTTTAGTTTCACTAATCTGGAGTATGTAAAGAAAGTGGAAATCAACTGTCCCTTCTAAGTGGAAAAAAGCATCATTTACTTGCCTTCTCTTTCTCAGGGCTATAAATCTGTTTACCATTCCTCTCCCACCTCAAATATGCTTGAATCTGTACAAGATCTTCTGGAACTGAAAGAGTTTGAATCGCCTTCTCTTTCAATGGCAACTTAACAAGGAAGTTGTCACCATTATTTTTGAACCTACCAACAAAATGAGGTAATGTCATTCCCAGAAATATATCACAACTACAACTTAAGGAACTTAAACTGCAGTGTACATTTACCACTTATTCTGGGTTTCATCGACTATAAGGAACTCTATGGCCTGTATTGCAGGATCATCAATCTCTATTCTCAACAAGGAATTGGAACCCAACTAAAAGGAAACAACGCATATTGGGTGAGCATCTTGCTTTTTAGATATATATAAGTCCGAAGATTCTGGTATATGAAAACACTGAAGAGACTAAGTTCTTTGTCGCTACTTGGATCCTTACTTTCACCAGAGGAGTTCTAAGAGCCTGATTCTTGTACACTTTAGTTCCTTCAGGACGACGAGCAGGAAGTAACCAATTTCTGAAAAAAGTCACAAGATACAGATATTTATAATTATTTAGGACTGAAAAAATCTTGAGATTATTGTTAATTCACCACATTACAACTCAGCTCACTTTTTTTTATTTTGTATACCACCCCAGTGTAGATGTAAACTCCGACTGGTATTCTTGACCTGAATCTCCACTTGTGACATAGAACCTGAAGTAGGAGCCCTTACATCAATCTGTTGAATTACACAGGAGAAGCTTAATACATCCTCAAATATATCTATGGTTAAATCTAAACAAGAAAATCAAAACCACGCAAATATTTAGGTCTGCTCTATTGTAAAATCTACTCTTCTAATACCTGCAATTCAGTATTCCCATCAAGTCTGAACTTTCCTCCAAGCTGCCGACATGCAAGAAAAAAAGTCAAAATCAACATACTTGTAAAGTTTAAAGCAACATGTGGAAAACACACAAGCCTAAAAATGATGTAAGAAAGATCCCAAGGGTGACATCATGCCCATTGTCAGGCATCAGTTTTGTTCTAGGGATCAGGACCTTGTTTGCACTTCGTTCTGGAATGCTGGGATTGAGCACACCATACATGCCCAGTGGTTTTGCTTCAACTCTAACAAGTACTAGCGCCTAAAAGTTATGTCTTACGTCTTCGCACTAGTCAAACAGTTGCTAATATCCACAAGAAACTTTTGAAAATGAAAAAACTCAAACGAAGAACCCGGTCCACATAATTACTCAATTGACCGTAAGCGGCGTTGAATATAAAACCCTCCCCTTATTTCATCATTGTGTCCCCCTAGTTACTTTTTGTGAATTCTGTGTGAACTTTCTGTACGGCTTCTACCCTAATTTGGCTTGTCAAATGATATACCCATTTGGTTCCCTCCGCATTTTTCCCTGTTGACTTTTTGTGAATTTTTACTAAGATAATAATCATGAATTAAAGAGATATCCTTTTGCAAAGTCAAGCAAGAGAACTAAAGCAATGAGAGAAGTCAACTTTTTACTTTGTTTTACGTTTTCTTAATTGATCAGCAGAATTTGCAAAAATTCGAAGGGGGAAAATTCAATGAAATGGAGGGCGCACTATATCAATTAAATTCAACGCTCAGATGCTCAAATTCCACAATTCCATAGTCTCGCAAGAAAAACAAATGGAACAAGGCAAATAATGAATGAAATATTCGCGGTGTACCTCAGAAGCCGTGTCAGTTGCTAAAACCGCCTTAGGAAACACAGAAACCGGGCGATTCGTCCCCATCGGCGATCTCACTTTCCGTACACTCAAAAAATCGCCACGGAATTTGGTAGTTAAAGGCGACTTCCGTATCTGAGAAGTCGCTTGGGCTTGAATTAAGGTGCTTCCAGCGGAATTTATTTTGCTTTGATGCTCGAGAACTGTGGACGGAAGCAAACTCTGGTGCAGCAAGTTATGCCCCGTCGAATTGCTCATATTCCCCAAAATATATTCACTGCTCAAAAATATCTCGAAATAGAAAACGATTCGGTCAGATACTAAAGTCAAGAGTACACACAACCACGCGTGTAAACGCACACAGTAAATTTATATGAACAACAATTCCGTCGGCGATCGTAGTTCAAACCTTGCAGAGATGTTGTTAATACGAACCACACAAGTGATTATGGGGCATTGGAATCGCGAAACGCAAAGCAAACAGGTAAAATCAACTGAATCAATTATATTTACCTTCGAGCAATGTATGAATGTCTATTCGGCTGAATGTACGTATAGAGAGAGAGAAACAGTAATGCCTTTAGAGAGAGAAAAATTGGAGCTGGAAGCAGCTTGGAGGGAGTGAAGCGTGATTGATTATGGAGGGGGAAGTTTTTGGAAACTGGAAGACGCCAGTGAGAGGAAAATGGCGCTTTATCATATTTTGACACGTGTCGAGATATCAGCCGCCCACGGCTCCGTGGTGGTGTGGGGGGTGGGGTGGAGTATCGGGATTTGGAGTGCAGCTGTTGTCACGTGCGTCATGTAGGGGAGGGCGGGAGCGTGGGGTCCGTGGATACCGGTTACGTTGATATTTAAAATGTGGCTGAATTTAATGCCCTTGTTTGGGTGGAAATTTTCAAGGACTATCCCTCCGGTTATTTCGGATTTTTAAGGATGATATTTTGATAATTCGGGGATATTTTTAGTGTAAGTTTTGAGGAAAATGTGTGTGAAATTTTGATTCAATGGAACGAAAAAAATATGATTGATCATCGTTACAAATGTGGTCACATATCTCATTTTTTATTACAAAAGAAGGAAAAAGATGTTAGGAGCCTCATTCAAAGGTCATCCCACACATATCAACTAAAATGAAGTAATTCAAGTTTGTTGGTTTGTAGATTTGTCTTGCACTGCTATGAGTTTTTCAGGTCGATTTGTTCTAAAGTTACCTAAAAAATCAGTGCATTTATTGAGTAGATCTCTTTTTTCTATTTAGTTTCCAAATCCCAACTCAAGTATGAATCTTCAACTTTGAGGTGGCAAGAGCAAATTCTAATTTATATTTTCCTTTAAAATAATTTTAAGAGTAATGTACTTCCTCTTAGTGTTGAGAACCGCGTGAACAAACTTAATCTTCAATTATGAGAAATAAATAACTAAAAAAGTCTCACCTCAGTCACTCAACTTACTGGAAATGGAATTATTATAAAAACCCAGCTCAAGATCCAATTAGCTCGATATAATTTATGATTTGACTTCTCACCAATTGAAAATTGTAGGCAAAGATTAAGTGGAGGTTTGGTTGGCGATGACAGCGTCATTGGTGATCATCAACGAGTGTGATGGAATGCCCATAATAATGTCAGTTCTTTGTTTTTCACATCTTCATATAAAATCAGTATAGCAAACCTAAAGGTCATATTGAAATACCATGTAATTGTGTACGTCGATCATGTATATTACATTCGATCTTCCGCCGTTCATTTTTAACATTTTTCCGTTATTGCTATCATACTTTAGGCATTCGACTCAATTCATCCCCGCATTTTTAAGTTACTCGTGGCATGATTTTAAAAGTTAGACACCATTCGATACTTATTCATAGTTGGCCAGGACATGAGAGAAATCGGACAACGTCATCATTGATGGCGATACAACAACAAAAGAGAAGGAAAGTACGAGATTTAGACGTCAACCCAAAAACTTTTGATCAAACCAGAAAATTTTGAGACATCCAGTTGCTAGATGAGGTCAATTGTGTAAATGCCATTGCTAGATGGGACATCCAGTTTTGTGCAAACTCGGGCATGGCCACTTTCCAGATCCACTGGAATTTCACGTATTAATAGATCCAAGATTCTCTTCTCCTCCTCATTATTATTTTTTTTAATATATTTAAGGACAACAATAAAGTTGATAATAATAATAATAATAATAATAATAATAATAATAATAATTTATTTAACGATGGAGCTTGGCCTTCACATATCTCTACTTCATACTTTATTGTTTTACCTTTTGACAACCTACAAAAAGAGGCAAAGTATGCCTGCTTCTTGATATGAACTTATTTGGCAACGGGGACTTGATCAGGACACTTGCCAACTGTTGAAGCAAGCCTTCATCAGCTTTTGCTTTACTGTAAGCTTGTGATGCTGCTCAGCCTTTTTTCGGAGACCAGGCAGAAGTTTAGGCCATGAATCTCCCGTGAATTTTTCTTGTATTTGATCAAGCACGGATCATGCCAACTGCTGATCGGAAGCACGTCCGCATTGTTGGCTTGATTGATTTGATGTACAAACCAATCAAGCATGGAGGATTCATGCTAATGAGATGAGAGCAAGTTTTCATCGCAAACTAGGGATGATGATAATTTTTTGATGCTTTGAAATCATTAAAAAAGGGGGTAAGATCTGTCGGTCTATAGAGACCATAAAATCTTTTTTAGCTTTGTTCGTTCTTGTCTTTGTTAAGTTTCAAGCTTCTAAAAAAATAAATTATACTACATATTAAGGTTTTCGCTCATTCCATATCTAGCGGGGTTTTCAAATTCTTTTTCTCTTATAAGTAAATTATATATGGTTGCACGTGTCAATAATCAAAATAAGATAGCAAATAATTAGTCACTTTTAGGAGTTAAACCATCATTTGCACTATTCATCGCTCCAGATATTGAAACAGGTGTTCACACAATGCATCTTTTTTAAAAAGCATATCGGTAGTTTTTCTATTACTCCAAAGTATTTTTTTTTGTTTGTTTGAAGAATGCATGAATGTCTAAGTATTATCTCATTTTTTGCAATAATTATATTACCACTTGTTAAGCAACTTATTTGGGTTTTCATTCAAACGGTTTTGTTAAACAAAAAAAAATTAAAATTACTGAACGAGTAAATTATAAAAACTCTTTTCCAAATCTGGACTCCGAAATTTTGAATAGTTATATTACAGAATTCTATTTTGGCAAATTGGACCTGTAAAATTGCACAAGTAAAACTAAGAAATGTATGTGTCAATCTTATTTTTGTCACTAAAATTGCTATGTAGAGACGCTTCTAAAGGTATTAGCGACGGGTCTGAAGCAATGAAAAATGAAGTGATCTTTAAACTTAAATGCAGAAAAGTGTGTTTACTATTACCATCATACCCTCGTAACATAGCGGTCAGAAGATACTCATAGTAGAGGTAAAATTGTCATTTCATTGATGCCACTATTCCTTCATCCGATCTCTGACCGATCTAGAGAAGTCTTCGCCGGCGAACACGTCAGGGGTGAATGGTGTAGATGGTCCCTTGGGCTCTTAGATCCCCACCTTTTTGACCTGCGAGCATGGCAACCGAAACTTGACAGACAGCGTCGTCTCTCCATGGGTACCGGCGACAATCAGAAAAAGAAAGGTATCTGGATGCCCTCCGATTCAAGAATTTCTCCTTATGTTCCAAAATATTTTAGTTGTCCACTACACAGTGTAGCGGACTACTTTTTGCAATTCTATAATAGATTTAGTATATATAAATGTTAATCCAAAACGATACCTACCTGTTGTTGTTTGATTTTATTTTATTAATGTATTACAGTACTAAACTAACTAATGTATTCTAGGGCTTCGCAAATATTGAAAGGAAAAATTGCAATGGAACGGAGTATTGACTCAGGGAGATAAAGCGACTTGGCGGCGTTGACAAGGCGGCGGTGTTGTCAGTCGCAAGGACGATGAATGATGTCCGTTGATGATGGTTGGAAACCCGATGACGTTGCCGGAAATGGTCGTCGGACCGGTTGTTAACACTACGGTGCCGCTTTGGCTCTTGCACAGGTAATACGGTAATTTTTTGTTGTTCAATTGGTGACCTGAATTTTCCGATTAGTTGAGGGTGCTTATTGGGCTGGAGTATCTGGCCCGTAAACTTTGTGACTGCTTTCGTTATACTTATGGGCTGGGCCTGAAACTATCGACTCCAATCTGAAGTTGGGTTGGGCTTTCACAAGATAAGCGGCAAAAGTTACCATAGAGAGCCGATTGTCTTAAGCAACTATAATTCCTCGACTAATCTCATGATGATCGCACCCAAAAAGAGAGAGAAAAAGTTATGCTTCTTTTCCACAATGGAACAGAACACAAAATTGGAAAGCAAATCCTTGTCTTTCCACAAATTAACCAACAATGACGGGCAACAGTCACCATCACCTTCTATTCTTGAACTCCAATGGAGTCGGCTCTTGCCATAAACACTGGACCAACTGTAGTCGACCTTGCCATAATAGGTTGATGTCAAGAGCTGCAAGGAGTTCCATTGCACTATATATAGACGACATTGAGGTCTCAGACATGCATTGACAGAGACTGAAATTAAGAACTTACGTTGTCTGGTGTTGATGGCGGTCTCTGGCAAAGTCACTTGTTCAACCTCCTCACATGGTGAAGACAAGGTGAAACAAGAGAATCCAATAGCTACTTCATCTGTTCATGGAGGTAGAACGAATGGAGGGCGAGAATATCCACCAGGGTATCACTTTGTTCCAACCGATTTTGAGCTGATATGCTATTTACTTACAAAGATTGTGGGTCACGAGCTTCCGTCCAACACAATCGAGCACAATGCGGACTTGTACGAGCATGATCCTGAGGAGCTTCCAGCTATAAGTAAATTAAAAAAAAATTTCCCCCTCATTTGTACTCTATCTTTGCGCATGCGTGAGTTTTTCATTTACAGAGTACTGTTATCTTCTTCGCAACAATAAACTTATCTCATTGTGACTTGTTAGTTTTCTTAAAATCTTGCTATATGGTCTGTATAAACTCTTCCAAATAAACCTGACTTTGCACTGAACTGCATTTTAGTTTATATCCTGATTTACATTGCCAAGTATGTTGTGAATTTGGTGATGCATTCTCCAGGAGCTTATTGCCATGGAAGGAAGAACGAGGCATACTTTTTCACGCACACAAAACCATCTCTAACTTTAAAGGGTGGCTACTGGAAGGCTTGTTGTGAGGATGCCGAGATCTTTGACAGTACTAAACGAAATATCGTTGGGTTCAAAAAAACGTTAGTCTTCTACAGAGGAAAGGCACCAGAAGGAGAACAGACTCCTTGGTTGCTGCATGAGTATAGAGTTGATCCACAGACAATTACAGCTTGGTTGCTGCAAAACTACGGAGCTGATCCAAATGTAGTTACAGCTGATCATGCCGTTAGTGACCGTGTTAGCATTGAGGTAATTTGTAGCAACAAATTCAGCATACTTTAATAACATTGCCAATTTTGTGCCAACTAAAAAGTAACTTACTTTATTCGTCCATTTTCTTGCAGATTGAGCGATGTGTAGTGTGCAAAATCCATAAACTTGGCACCGGACAAAAGTTGTAATTAAGTTCAAGGATGATAAATCGCCTGTGACTCGGGTCCAAGACTATCCAATATATAATTTTGTGGCAATTCTTCTTTTACAAGGGAGTTTATACGAGTTTTACGAACATATTGATGTACAAGAGGCAGCCCATCTCTTTTTTAGTTTCTATCCTTCAGTTTGTACTCGACTAAATCCATCATCACGGGATGTAGTTTTGATTAACGGCATGTCACGAGTCCGAGATTATATAAAGTAACGGAAAAATGTGGAGTTATGCATGCTTGCTTTGTTGATAAAGTCTAGTTATGTGCAGTCACGAGCGTGGCTACGACGCCCGACCTCACGGACTGAGCGTTCAAGGATTTCTCCACGAGCGTTCAAGGATGGGTGGAGCGTTCATAAAGTCTAGTTTTGCGCAGCCATGAGCGTTCAAGGGGTTGTCCAGCCAACAAACGCTCAAAGATTTCTAAGGTTGTCCAGCTTCATAAAGTCGACTTGCATATGAATATGCCCTTGAAGACCTCAAGAGTGCCTTGATGGACTTCAACACTCGAGATAAGTTTGACTCCAGCACAACGTTCATGGCTGCGACGCCATACCACACTTGATAGCCATCTCCGCACTATGTGCCCCCAACACCACTCCCATCGTCACACTCGAGCATCACATCCCTTTATATGTACACTCGACACTCTTTTCCCCGACCGCACCCATGTGCAGCTATCGTGTCATGTGCCCCCGCACAATACTTAGTGATCGCACCTCCGCGTTGTCTCCAATGAGCCTACGATAGTACTGGACACACCCTACCACAATTAGTTATACAGTCACGTCTCCTGGTCCCTGTCACCCTACCACATCCCTAGTGCTACTCCATCCCTACACCACACCATATGCACCTTACCTTGGTCATACAACATGCTTCGATCAGCTCTCCAAAATGTGTAGCATTCTTCAGGGCAGGCAACTCTTTCGGGGCACTACCTCAAAAAGCTTTGAATGCTCCGGCATGAGGACTTCGCTCTCGCCTAGTAGGCAACTCATTCGAAATACTACCTTGGCTTGCTCTGAGTGCTCCAGCACAAAGATTCATTGCAGGATAGGGGACTAATTTCCTGGGACATTGTCTTCGTAAGGGAGCTTTGAGTGCTCGGGCATGAGGACTCTCCTCTCGTCAATAGGCAACTCCTTTGTGACATACCTCTGCCTGCAAGTAGAAGACTCCTTCAGGACACTGTCTTGACGTACTCCAAGTGCTCCGGCACAAGGACTAATTGTGGGATAAGTAATTTCCTTAGGATATTATCTAGCACGAAGACTCTCTTTTAGCCTCGAGACACTACCCTGACCTGTCAAGTAAGCGAATCCTCGGGCGCACAACCTCGTCATGTCAGGTAGGCGACTCCTTCGGGACATACTCGGTCTATAAGGTAGGCAACTCCTCCCAGACATTATATTGGTGCACTCCGAGTGCTTTGTCACAATGACTCACCATGTGATAGATGACTCCTCCTAGACACTATTGCCATAAGAGTGTTTGCATGACTAGTCAACGTGTTTTGGCCCTCGGGACTCTTCACCAGAATCTCTTAGGACTATAACCCCCATCTCATTATGAGATGGAAGCAGTTCAGAAGGCATCGCGTCCAGTCCTCCTGATAGTTGGACATCGGGCCTTCCCACCGCTATTAGGTTCTCTTTGTCTCTCTACGCCCCCGTAGGACTTAATCAAGGGTTCTCTGGCTATACAGGTGCCGTGTGAGACATTCTTTGCATACCGACAAAGCAAAGGTGTGAGGAGAAAGCTAGATATATATATATATATATATGCGATCTGATAGTCCATAGAGCACTGACATTTGTGGCCCTTGGTGAGGTGTCACTCCCATGGAATGCCCCGTGTTGATTGATGACATCACCTTCCTAAAATCCTATAAGAATTAAATTGGGGATTTTGAGAATTCATTTTTAGAGGAACAAAACTTATTTTACGTTTTACTTTTTCACTCTAGAATTGCAAAGCTAAAGGATTCTGGAGGGAGAAACACTTTAGACTCTAAATCTGAACCTTAGCATTGGACTCGTAAATGTCACCGTACCCTCGCCCTTGCAACACTGCTACTTCCCTGACTCTGTCTGGAAAGCCTTAGTCTTTATTATTGCTCTGTCCCACACGATCATACTTAGCTTTAGACTCGGATAGCATTCCTCATGACACCTTCATGTATATTCCGGACCCGCTTCCTTGCTATCTGGAATTTAATAATGAATGAAATAAGCCACTTAGAAATTTTGACGAGTTTAACATAACTTGTACATGATACAACAAGAGTTGGGTCTTGAATTATGTCAAATCTACAAATCCTGAGTAGTTGTACTTCTATTGATGTATTGTTTGTGTGTGCGCCATCCAGCTTAATCTGCAACCAATGAGGAGAGATATGGTCAACTACTTAGGAAATAGTACTTTTTTAAAGACGAAGCGAATGATATTTGTCGTGAGAAAAGTCTTTTGTTACGTCCTATAACTCCCTTTTTTAAGTTCCTTTGTTCTAAAACGTGCATTTAGTAACAAACGATACATACCTCCAGCTTAGGTGTGGATATGCGTGTGTATGACGGTGTGAAATAGTCATTATGTCGGTCTCATATGTGCCTCAACACAAATAGCAATATTATAAGTCCATACCCCTAAGAACGAGATATATTTTGATGCCTTATGTATGCCACCGACTCAATGGGGAGTGCTTTTAGATTATGTGTTTGTTGTCACAAATCTAGAAACATCTCATACAGATTTTCAATAAATTCTCCAGTGTCTGGGCAATGTTCGGGTTGGTGTAAAGCTTAATGCATTAAGTTATTGCATTACACGTAGGCCAGTTGTGTGGTCCAACGCTTTTATTTTTCATGCGCATTCCTACTCTAGGTGCCTACACGACGAGTCCATGATAGCTACCACACAGAATCCCTTGCGACCTTGCAATGGCGATGAAGCAACTCTCCTTAGTCTCGTCTTATGCTAGCACCCCGTGTGCTACAACAACTCTTTGTGACTTCCTTATGCACTTCTTGTCGCTCGCCATTAAAGAGCTTGATGACACATTTTTTGCTGCTATTGCTTAGCGTCAAATCTTGTGTCACTAAATCACGTGTATATATAACGACGTTTATTATTTTGTATAGTGGATTCATATACCCGGATGGCTAAAAAGCCAACCATTAATTACGTTCACGACAACATCCGATCCGATTAAAGAAATACAACTGAAATGACAAATGAAAAATAATAATAATAACAACTTAAAACATAAATATTTGATATCAGTATGCATGTTGTTGTCCATATAATGGGACTTAATACACCCAAGTTGTTACAGCGAAACATTAAAGGAAGAAAAAAGAAAAAAAATACATATAGAGAATAAAGGGACGGCTATCACCTAGCGGCTTTCATATCCGAGCCTCGAAGAAAACTAAAGCTTTTCTATTTCTTTCTTTTTTTTTCTCTTCTTTTTCCTTCTCCCTTCTTGCTTCTGCCGAAGTAGCCTCTTCCCTCTTTTCTATTGTTTCTCCTTCCTCCTTTTTGTTTCTGCTAAGAGCCTTTGGTTGCCTTTCTTTTCATTTCGCCCCCTTCTCCCCCCCCCCCCCCCCCCCGCCGAAACCTTTCTCTACTTTTATAATAGAAACAAAGTCCAATTTGTGTAGGACTTTAACACCTAAAAGATAAACCTTCACTTGATCATATCACTTCATACTTGATCATATCCTTAATGACCAAGCTGCATTCCAGTCTAAGGGTGTATTTGATAACACAATTAAGCACTTAAAACTTAAAAATTTTAATAATTTTCAATTAAGTATGTTTGATAAGACTAAACCTTGTATCATTTAAAAAATTCATTCCTACCAAAAATAAACTAAAATTTTAAGTCAGTGTGCACTTACTTAATGCTGATCACTTAATTTTAAGTGAGATGATTAAAAGTTATTTAACATATTTTTACATGAAAAAATAATTACCACCATGATACCGCTTCAATTAATGTACCGGCAATACCGCCTTTACCACAATACAACCACCACCACAATCACAATTGTTATTTTCTTTTGCTACCACCACAATAATTACCACGACCTAGCCACTATCACCACCACCACCACCACAAGGACACCGCTACCTCCACCATACCGTCATTGTTGTCACCACGTCCATTTCTGCCAAAATCATCTAAAGATCCACCACACTACAGACACTGCCATGACCGCCATGTCGCCGCCTATTGCTATCATCACAATTACCAATATCACATCTTCACGCTTCATTATTGTCATCATTGACACCTTTTCGCCATCGCCGCCACCACTTAATATATATCGTCACTGCCACCAGCACCAACACGATTTTAGCCATCCCCTAACAAAGTTATAAAGTACGTAAACAAATGCATAATTTTGATAAAAATGGATAAATTTGTAATAAAGAAATTTTAGACATCTATTTTTAGTTTACCAAACAGGTTAACTTATTTTTCAGTAAAAATTCAGTCGCTTAAAGTTTTTAATTTTACGAATTCAGATCTTAACTTTTTCAGCACTTAAATTTTAGTTTTATCAAACAGCCCCTAAGACTACTTCCGAAGATTTACACGGGCTCATGGTTCAGATGAATTCAAAATTCATGGCCCATTGTTCAATCTAAACCAGTGGCCCATCAAGGCCTTCTTGTGAGATGGACTTATTAAACAAGCCAATCTGAAATTTATTGGGCTTGTTAAATGGAAGACTTCATTATCTATCTCTCTTTTACTTATATCATTTTCTCTTCTTTCTTTTTGTCAAAATTTTGCAATAGAGGTCAAACGAATTGTTTATTGCCTCGTCGTCTAACATTCCACTAAAAAATTGGGTGCGCTCTGATACCACTTGCTAATAACTCAGAGACATTTTCCTGCAAATACGACCAGCTATAATCAAATGAGCCCCCCAAACCCATTTCCCAATAGATTCCCTAATGTCTGGTCGAAGCAAAGTTCCGTGCATCAAAATATGGCATTACAAGCCAAAACTGTCGTCTGGTCCAACACCAATATTTCTCATGCATACCCCTGTGCTAGGCTCCCACACAATAGTCTGTGACACAGTTTGACTTATTTGACACTGTCATCGTGGTGGTGATTTCTTCCGATCCATGCACAAAAATTAAACGTTATATACAGTCTTGACCCAGTGCAACAAAGTGGAAGAATGACTCTCATAAGTTCTGTCATAAATGGATGCCCGATGCACCTCTAAGATCATATAGATACCCTCCCATACTTAGCCTGATAGTGATGGTGCCAAAAGAAACAGAGAATCGATGAGCATTAAAGTTTGGACATGAAATTGCCAAAACATTATGGTTCGGAGGCAACTGAAATCGAAGGCCAATCAAAACAACCACACGAAACAAAATCTTCATAGCCATGTTTGCATGCAGAGGTACTAAACAAACAACAACAACAACAGCAGCAACAAGAAGCTAGAAGATATAGAAGCATCAAAGGCAAGCACATTATCCCTTCAACCAAAGGCTCCCTTGTCTCTTAGGAGTGCGTACATATCAATTAAGTGCCAACCAAAAAAGTCACCTCTAAAACATCAAGCAAATTCTCTCACACTGTACCACGCTTTGATCAAGGTACCTTACATTTGTCTGGCCACGGCCAAGCAGCTACTGGCGTAATTATTGATCTCATCATTCAACTTTCCCAGAGGCGAAACGACGTTAAAGTCCTTCAGCGAATCAGCGCAATCGGTTAGGCCCACCGCAGACAACTTTGTGGGCACGGAATTGAATTTATCGCCTGTGTTGATGTCCTCGATAGCCCCCGCCAGGTCATCGACCGTGGACTCGTAATTGTCATTGCACGTCTGAACGAGCGAGTCTTTTGAGACCAAGGACAGGATCTTAGGCAGCGTCCCCATAAGGCCATCCACCATCGGCTTCATGAGTTTTGCTTTTTCCAAAGTAAAACTGATCGCGTTCACGGTGGCTTCCTTCTGAGTCTTGGCTTCATTCACCATCGAAGTGCACAGGGCCTTGTCCGTGGCGGTGTTGCAGAAAGGGTTGACTTGGGCTTCCGCGTCATTGGAGGCGAAGGCGAGGGCGGCGACGGCCAAGAAGACCAATGAGAAAGACTTGTAGTTTCCGAAAGCCATGGATTTTCTGGCTTTTGGTAACTGATTATTCTTGTTTCTCCTTAACCCACAATATGAGAGAGGAGAAAGAAAGGGTGGCAGTTGAAAGCAAGGTGTGAATATATATTGGTGCAAGACCTCGATGACCGTTACCTTCTCCTCCTTTCTCGATTATTCAAATTTTTGGTTTCGTCCAATGTTTGTGGAGTCAAAGCTTGATTTGATTTCATGGCTTACGAGAACTCCATTAAACTCGGAGTCCAGACATTCAGTCAGAATCTTTCACTGGCTTTGCCACAATGAACTTCCCCAGAGAAATGGAAGCAAAGTATGTTGTCCATACATATTGTACGAATGAAAGCAAAATAAGTTTTGACCATCTGTAGAAGAAAACGAGCACATTGTAGTCATCTTTAGGGCTTGTTAAAAAGGTAGACCTCGATCAGCGAAATCTTGAGGTGATTATGGAGCCAATTTTTGAACCAAACGTCTATTTTTTTATTTTTTCCTATCAGATTTGTCGCTAAAAAGTGTATAAAAGAACAAATCATTAAACATTTAAAAAAATGAGGTGTGGATAAGCATATATGGGAGTAAAATTGGAAATGCGGTCAACTGAAAGAGTTTTTTTGAGGTGAATTTATTGCCAAACGACTACGTGCCAAACTTCTAGGAGTTTTTCTTTTCTATCTTGGAGAGCCAATTCGTATTCTGGAAAGAAGTAAAATTACTCCAAAAATTCATCTACAAAAAATTGTCGCTAAAATTTATAAACTCACTTTTATCATAGTTTTGGCTACGAAGCGGGGTAACTAATTTCGTTGTGGCCCCGTTCTTCCAAGAAATGCCACTACAACTTTTAACAGACATATTTTCTTTAATGAAACAACAAATTTGGGACCTCAGATTGAAATTCCTGACATGGGCATTCCGACCTCAGCAAGTTATGAACCAACAAATTGCGCCTTCTAAGTGAAAATGAACCCGCAGCAGAATCTAGCTCATTAGGGTTTTGCCAGCAAGTGATCTCTAATAAGCAAAATGAAGCGCCCTTTCTTGGTAAACTCAATTTCCAAAACCCTAAGAAATGCACGCACACCATATCACGAATATGTTTCTGTCGTCCTTGGACTCGTAATATCTTATATTTTTCTTTTCTTGCTTAGTGCACTGCGCTGTGATAATGATCAAGATCGATGAGATTCAACATGTTTCTCTTACAGGTATTCCTAATTGCTGGCTCATTATACTGGAAAAACATGCATGCACTGCTAATGGATGAGCTTAACATTGAGAATGCTTTTCTTTAGCTTGCTTTTGGTATTTTTTGTTCCTTGGCCCAACTGTGGCTTGTTTCTATCTAAGGTTTTCAAATTTATTTCACGCTACATTCATGTTTTCTATATTGAAGAGGCTTTCCCATAAGGTTCATCTTGTAGGAAAAATAAAGAATGGATAATGGAAGATTTAACCAAGAAGTTCAGTGGAAAGGTCATAAAAATTTCTCGAGTCGGAATGCAACAGTTTCTTAAAGTTCTTTCATCCACCTCAAGACCCAGAGAAACCAGATGAAGAAAGCTGTAGTTTTACAATCATGCTCTCGGAAATTGGTTTACTTCATGTGTATGCTTCTGTACTTAACCTGTTTTACTTTCACTTATTTTATCAGTGTACGCTACTTACTCGATTGTTTGAAGACGATTATGAAATTGTGTAAGTTCACTTTATTGAGAAACCGCTTAGACATTTGTGTTCTCTTCGGAATCATTGAAGGCTACTTCTTGAAACTGTTTGGTTTCATCAAACTTAGCTTTTAGTTGTCAAGGATGCTTATGCAGCTTTTGCATGTTTTTGTAGGACAACGTTGGGAAAAGATTATCCCCCATTCAACTACGTGGTTTCTTAGGGGCCAGAGTGAAAGAGGAAGCCAAGCATAAGGACATGAAATTCTTTCAACGAACGTACGATCACAACGACTACGTACATCAAGGACTGGAAAGATGATAAACAGGTTTATCGCAGCAGTGACTACGGAGAGTACAGCAAAGATGACTATATTAAGAAGGGGCATATATGAAGGTAAACGATGGTACCGTTACAATGAGTACATTGAGGACTGAAGGAGAAAGAAGGTTGCTAATACCTATTACTGAGAATTTAGTGGCTTATTGGCAATGAAGATTCAATGGTCTTGGTGTTGAAATTATCTCTGAATGTGCTCTCTATGAGACTAGGTAAAACCATGTTGAGGTCTAATAATTCTATATTGCCAATAAACATTCATAGAAGTAGAATGTAATTTGAAAAGATCGAATCCAATATGTCAAACGCCTCTGTTAATTAGAAATATGCTCTAATTTGACATGTTGATCCTTGCTAAAGACGTTGAATTCTTGCCACTAACTTATATAATATGTCAGTCATCTTTTTTTTTTCCCGTACTTTTACATAGAGTTACAAGGTACCGAATCAAGAAACTAAGGTCAAAAAATCGATTTACAAACATATAAAGAAATGGGATTTAATATTTAAGCGTTAAGCATGCATGCATGCATGCACGTACCCCATACAGCCAAGACATTAATTCCCTAATTTGTTGCGTGTATTCGTCGCACAATACTTGGACATTTCACAAATTGGCACCTTCCATTCAAATTTGCTGTGACACAGCCAAGATGTTGTTCACTTGCCGACCCAGAACCCTTGCAGCCTTGCTCAGTGTATCCGGGAAAGGAGCGCTGAATTGGTCAAACGCGTCGATGCAGTCGCTGATGGTAACCGAAGATAAGTACGTGTTGAGGCTGCCCTTGTCTCCGGCGTCGAGGTAAGTCAAGGCTTCCTTCAGGTTATCAACGGCGGAGTCAAAGTTCTCGGCGCATGTTTGGATTGTCGAGTCCCTACTTTCTGGCGAGAGATCGGTGAGCAGCGGCCCAATGCGCGGGAGCATTGATTTGATGTTTGTTGCTAGTTCGAGAGACATGTTGATTGCATTGGCCACCGCGTCGTGCCAGTTTGTAGCTCCGTGAACCATCCTCGTGCAGAGCAGCCTTTGGTCCGCGGTGGTGCAAAAGGAATTTATCCCCCGGAATCGTGCTTCGGCGCGATTCGAGGCGAGGAGGAGGAGGGCCACCGTGGCCACAAAGGCCAATGAGAGAGAGTGGTACCGTTTGGAAGCCATTTCGGGCATTTGTTGGCTCTTTGAAAAGAACTTCAAATTTTTCTTCCCTCAGAGCCTATTCTTCTTGTCCAGGGGGTCAGATTAGGAAGAGGGGTAACCTTATGCAGGTAATGTGGTATAAATAACGTCTCAAACCAATCGTTGACCGTTTATTTGTTTTAATTTTGGTTTTCTAAAAGATTAGTGGTCTCAAATCTCCGCAAGTGGAAATTTGTGTGGTTTGGCTTGATCATAGATTATTGTTTCAATAAGAAAGGGAGACAGAGACAATTGGGGGTCTAAGACGTTCGCGAAATTTCTTAGTGATAAAAAATAACAATCTTCATTGTAACGATAATAGACATGACGTAACGTAACGTTGCCGACAAGATTAAGGGGACTCTACACAGTACGAGTCAAGATTTTATTCTTCTATAATTCGTCGGTTACACCACATCGTATCTATTACTGTTGCGTTTAATTTTATTTATTTTTTGACAAATTTGTATCTTTTTGGCTTCGGGATATTTATCCAGTCAAAAGAAATGAGAAATTCAGTTGAAAACGTTGGTTACATCACATCGTATCTATTACCGTTGCGTTTAATTTTATTTATTTTTTGACAAATTTGTATCTTTTTGGCTTCGGGATATTTATTTAGTCAAAAGAAATGAGAAATTCAGTTGAAAACGTTGGTTACACCACATCATATCTATTACCGTTACGTTTAATTTTATTTATTTTTTGACAAATTTGTATCTCCAGATATTTATCCGGTCAAAAGAAATGAGAAACTTCTTCTAAACTTAAGTCATCAAGTTGCATGATTCGATGTCCCATGTACCTCCTATTATCTTAAAATGCCAACAATAAGGTAATTAGATGTCTACCTTGAACTGCAAAAGTGTGCAAGCACAATTTTGAACTTTTGATATGAATAAGTTGTCAATAATTTTTAGAAGGGACTTGAATTATGTATGTAATGGAGTATTAGTTTGCATATTTGTAGCAACGAATTCATGATATTTCGTGCTTACTCTAAAGGGAAAGGCATTTCATTCGACTCTCAGTACAAAATCACAGTAAAAATATTATTTTTTTTCACCTTCGCTGACAAGAAAAAGGAAGAAAATTTTAGGAAAATGATGATCCAATTCCATATTTGAACCGGCTAACATCAGTAACTTGAGACACAATGCAATGATCGATTTATTGGAGCGGCAGTACAAATTCTCAAATCTGAAGCTCACGGTGTATTACCAATTGTTGTCATCCTTTCCGCTAAGGAGATGTACGGAAGGGCGGAAGACCGTAATTTAAGAGTAAATAGATTTTCACAAAACTAATTTTTTTCAAGAACATCTTTTAATACGCAGCAACAGTCCTTGGCATAATCTAATGCAACACTAGAGGGAACATGATAGCGTATTGAAATAGGTAGCTCTAGAGTAATTTGAAACAACTTTATAACTTTAATTATCAATGTAATTATTGTATTCTATTAAAAGAATAAATAAATAAAAGTTAGCTCTGGTGGGTGGACTAAGCACATTAGAACTCACCAGCCATCAGAGAACATGTAGTCCTTAGCCACGGGAACTAGTGTTATGTGTCTTCTGCTCGTTAAACTTGATTGTCAACTCCATTGAAAGTTGAAACATTCCACCAACTTCCAAAATAATTAGAGTACTTCTGAAAGGATCACCACAAAAATTGACGCCACTTCGGACCATTTTTACGGCTCCATTCTCTCATTTAAACAAGGTATATGCTCCTCCAATTTTCGTTCTTCCATTCCACAATATAAGGTGGTCACTGAATATAAAAAAAGATAATACTTAAAAATTGATATTTGAGGTTATTTGAATTTTATTGTCGCTAAAAGTGCCTATATAATAACACTTTTATGGCCTTTAGAGTAAAAGTGAAGTTCAAATGATGTTCAAAATCACTTTTCTTGTTTCATTTTGTCGTTAAAGTGACTATATAGCGACACTTTTAAGACCCTTAACATTGAAGTGAAGCTTAAATATCACTTTTACTTATTTATAAAAGTTAAACATGCAAAAGTTATCAAAAGGACATTCCTTTTTAAACAATCCGATACTTTTAAGTGGATAAATTTCATCAATACAACCTGAAATGCCTAACATACAAGCAAGAATAAGTAAATAACAGCAACAGTTGGCGGACATGTGTCAATCGGTGTCACCTGCTGCCTCCGCCATTGAAAGATAATATAATTATAATTTCAAATTGATACATAATTAATCTAAACGGAATATAATTTTAGACTAGCGAACTAGTTAGTGATAAAAGGAGGGTTCACCCAGTATAGATGATCAAGTTTCCAACGTACGAACTAGTTCGTGATAAAAGGAGGGTTCACCCAGTATAGATGATCAAGTTTCCAAACGTACGAGAAGATTTGCTTTAGTTTTCTGTCTTGCAGTAGCCCAGACGTTAATTATGTTAGTGACGAAACTTGCTATTCCAGTTGACCTTAATTTTCTGACCAATTTTGAAGATGATTGTTATCATCTTGCATTTATAATCATTTGATGTTTGTTTGTTTAATTAATCGTCTTCAACATTTCTTATTTACATATTTCGGTGAATAATTAATTTGCCGTCACGTGGGCCATCATGTGGACCATAATGCGAACCTGTTAATTAGTAAGAGTCCTGCTAACATGTGCCGCAGGGACGCATGATAAAAGGTCTTCAATGAAACCTAATTACTTTCACTAGTATTGATGTTTTGATAAAATTTTAATTACGTCATTGTAATTTTGTGCAATAAATGAATATTAATGCTTCTCAACTAGTAAGTAAAATGACTAATGGGCCATATACCGGTTTAAAAAATTTGATTAAACAATGATGTCAAGGAAAGTGGGTTCGCAGTCGACGTGGAGGTGTCACAAGAAATGCAGTCCGAGTTAGATACCAAGTGTGTTGATGTGGAACACAACAAGGGTGGAGTATAAGACCAGAGACCAAGGACTTCCCAGACAGAGCCTGAGGGTGGCAGTGCTGCGAGGGCGACAGCGACGGCGTAGGGTGAATATACGACGATAGTCACAGTCCGATGCTTAGGTCCAACGTCAGGGGTCCAACGTTAGGGGTCCAATGTCAGGGGTCCAAATGCGTTTCTCTCTTTAGAATTTCAGAGGATTTGGATTCTATAGTGAGAAAGTGAAATTGTCAAATGAGGGAATTCTTCTCCAAAATGAAATCCAAAGTTCCCTATTTATAGTGAATAGTGTGCCTGTGTCATCAGCTGACACGTATCATCCCTGGGAGTGACAGGTCACCAGGGGGTTCAAAATACTGGCTCTCCGCGGACTGTTGGATCGCATATTCACCCGGCTTGCTCCTCACAGCAATGTGTCAGCCTGGAAAGACTGGCTCCCACAGCGTCGGTGTGGCCAGAGAACCTCCTTGATCTAGTCACTAATCCAAGGCCCTTGTAGAGTCCCACAAGTCTGGCAGAGTTGGGGAAGACCCGATGCCCAATTGCCAGGCGGACTAGGTGCGATGCCCTTCAGAGACTTGCTCCCGTCTCGGATTGACCTGGAGATCATAGCCTCTAGGGGTGCTGATGAAGCCCCCGGTGCCGAAGCACGTAGGTCAGTCACGCAGATACTCTGGCAGAGATAGTGTCCTGGAGAAGTCGCCTATTCCGTAGGACGAGGTAGCATCCCGGAAGAGCCGTCTACCTGGGGGAATGAGAGTCTTCGTACCGGAGTACTTAGAGCTCCCGGGAGGAGATAGTGTCCCAGAGGAGTCGCCTATCCCCGCAGGTGAGTCCTTGTGCCAGAGCACTTGGAGCGCGTCAAGGTAGCATCCCGGAGGAGCCATCTACTTGGCGGAAGGGGAGTTGAAAAGCTCCCTAGCGGAGATAATGTCCCGAAGGAAACGCCTATCCCCGTGGGTGAGTCCTTGTGTTGGAGCACTTGGAGCGGGTCAAGGTAGCATCCCGGAGGAGCCGTCTACCTAGCGGAAGGGGAGTTGAAAAGCTCCCAGGAGGAGATAGGGTCCCGGAGGAATCGCTTATCCCTATGGGATGCTACACACTCCGGAGAGTGGGTCAACGCATGTTCCACGTCCAAGACAAGGTGCGCATGGTGTGGTGATAGGATGGACCAGTACAAGGAGTGTGGTAGTATGACATAGAGCTGGGGGCGCATGACTTTATCAGTGATGCGACGCATGGGCATGGCGGAGTGTTGAAGACGACGTGCAGGATGACGCTCGATCGCGAGTGACAATCTTCGCGGCGTCAATGTGGGTGGCCGACCCCCCACGTCAAAGGAGGTGGCCGACCCCCTTAACATGGGAGTCGCGCTAAGTCTACTTTTGCACATTTTTTAAAGTTTTGGTGGCACCAAAGTCGCATTGAATATGTGACGTGTCACGCAAAACGGGACCCCTGGTGGGCCCTTGGGTGCAACCAAAGTAGGTTGGAAACATAAGCCCCTGTGTGTGGCGTGCGCAGAGGGGCAAACCCGAGTGGGTGCCACACGCATAAGTACTTAGCAAGATTTTTTATGTTCTTTGGCCGGAGAGTTGCTGATGTGAGTAGGTGGCTCCAGCCACCTCGTGCACCACCTACTAAAGCCTTGGAATGTTGGGGGCTGTCGCGGGGGTACGACGACGGGCACTAGAGGGATGGTCGGGGCTCACACCGCTAGGGAACGACGACGGGTGCATGGGCGGGAACATTGCAAATTGGTCAAAGTTGCAAAGGAAAAAACATTATAAGTGTCGACTTTGGTTGTCGGCCAAAAGGTGGAAGAAGGTGGCTAGAGAGGGTGGTCATTGGCCGTAGGAGGTCGGCCGACATAGCATCCCGGAGGAGCCATCTACCTGGTACAAGGGGAGTTAAAAGCTCCATTGTGGAGATAGTGTCCCGGAGGAGTCGCCTATCTCCGCGGGTGAGTCCTTGTGTCGGAACACTCGAAGCGCGTCAAGGTAGCATCCCGGAGGAGCTGTCTACCTGACGGGCCGAGGTAGCATCCCAAAGGAGCCTTTTACTTGTCAGAAGGGGAGTTGAAAAACTTCCTGGCAGAGATAGTGTCCCGAAGGAATCACGTATCCCTGTGGGATGTTGCACACTCCAGAGAGTGGGTCGAAGCATGTTCCACGACCAAGACAAGGTGCACATGGTGTGGTGATAGGATGGACCAGTGCAAGGAGCGTGGTAGTGTGACATAGAGACGGGGGCGTGATTGTATCAGTGGCGCAGAGTATAGGGGTGGCGGAATGTTGAAGACAGCACGCGAGCATGGGCAACGGGTGCCGTGGAGTCAGCGTGCGGCAACCATGGGCGATGGCCGCCGTGAAGCAGGCGCTCGGGCGATGGCAGGCGTCCCGAAAGCGGAGCTCTATGACGAGCGTCGGGGAGCCAACGCACGACCAAGAGGGATGGTCGTTCGAGGGGACGGCGAGTGGCCGTGAGCGACGACCGCCGTGAAGCCAGTGTGTGGGCCACGGTGGACGACGCAGAGATAACGCGTGACCACGAGGGACGGTTGTCACAGCAACGATGAGCGTCTGAGAGCGACGGTCGTCACGGCGACGACGCGCTACTGCGAGCGACGATCGACAATCATCAAGGGAGGTGGTCGACCCCCCTCATCAAGGGAGGTGGCCGACCCCCTTAACGTGGGAGTCGCGCCAAGTCTACTTTTGCACATATTTCTAAGTCTTGGTGGCGCCAAAGTCGCGTTGAATATGTGATGTGTCGGGCAAAATGAAACCCCTGGTGGGCCCTTGGGTGCAATCAAAGTAGGTTGGGAATAAAATTGTTTTACCAGATTGTATTACATTTTACCTAGAATTGAAAGAAATGAAGTACTGGAACAATAATCTTGATCCATTTGCTTTAACAATGCGACGAACATGGGCTTCAGTTGACAATATCGACCATGGAACGTTGCATTTATTCTTTTTAAATGATGGGGGCACCGATGATTTTTGGTATTATGTTTATATATTTTCTTTTGTTTTTAACATATTCCTCTTCTTTTAATTTCGTGTAATCTAAAATCAGACGACAGTATTGAAGAGTGTTATTCATATCGCAGTAATACTATGTCACTATCAAATTGAAATTAAGATATTACTTAAATCATAAATAAAAATATGTAAGTTCTTTAATTAATTTTTAGGGCTAATTACACCTATGTCCCTGAGGTTTGGGGATAATTACACGCGAGGACAATAGTTTGCAATAATTACACTTATGTCCATTAACCAAACGGAATACAAAAATACTTAACGGTTTTGACAAAAAGAATTGATTGCCCCTGACTTTAAAATAAAATATCATCCATCTCTATCAAAACCCTAATTTTCAAATTAGGTTCATCTCTCCAAACTTTTTCTCCAGATCTGCCGTTCACTCCCTCACCCCACGCCGCCGGCAGCCCAAGCCCCTTCCCTCGCCCTATGCAGCCGGTAGCCCACCCCGTCCCTCGACCCATGTCGCTGGTAACCCAAGCCCCACCTCGCCGCCGCAGCAATAGATCTCCCTACTGAGCAAGCCCCAGCATCAGGAGCCCCCTCTTCCCTCCGTCGTCACCCTCAACTGCATCGAGGACACCACTTTGAATGTCATGTTGCCAACATGGGTGCCCAGTAAGTCGCTCCACTGATCCCCCATGTTGCCCAGTATTCTGTATCCTGCCTTTTTCAGCTCTCCCCTTTTCGCTGACTTGTACGCCACCGCTGTGCCTTTGTCGCCCACTTGCCTACAACCATTTTTGCATCATTCCATCAACACGACCCGCTCAGCCGCTTGGCATAGGCCAGGATCGAGTCCACCGTCGCTGTCCTCCTCCGCTCGATCGCCTTCGTCGTCGGTCCGCCGAATCTTTCTGGAATCAGACAGATTCGGCTCCTCGTCGTCGATCTCCACCAACAGATTGGTTGTGGTTGTTGAAAAACTTGATGTGGTTGTTGAACGATGGCGTCTGGAGCTGGTCTCTGTGGAGACCCGACAGAGTGTTTTGCGACGCACAGTTGATCTCGAGCATGGTGCGTTGATTCTCCGGTCATTGACGGTGGGTAGGCCCATCTCCCATGCAAAAACTCGATCGTCGTCGTTAGCCTTTAATTAAGGCGGCGAGTTGAATTTGTTGGGTCATCGATTGAGGTGGAGAAGGGGAAGTGGGATAATGGAAGAAGATAGGAGAAAATGGTTGTCGGCGAGCAAGGTAACTGCCGGTGGGGAAGGGAACTGCCGGCGGTGAAGTAATGCATTTAAAAAACCCTAATTTGAACAAAAAAAACCCTAATTTGAACAAATGAAACCCTAATTTGAAAACTTAGGGCTTTGAAACCCTTAATTTGCAAATTAGGGTTTCAACAAAATCCTAATTTTCAAATTAGGGTTTCAAAATTCTAATTTGCAGATTGAAATCTTAATTTAATTTTTTTAAAAATATTTAGCATATACAGTACAAGAGGCAGTATCGTCATTTTAAAAATACGTATTGATGATATCATAAAAAAATATACTTTTTGGACGGAACCCTGACGGATAGATACGGGTAATACATTTGAAACACTTTTGGTCACAGAATGTTACATTTTGGAACTGTGTCATTGACTGTAATTACCCCCTAACCTCAAGGACATAGACGTAATTAACCCTAATTTTTAACTTTTTCACCTAGGACAGATGTAAGCAGCCGACGATTAGACATAAAAGTTCCAAAATGCAAGAGAGGATATTTATTGGATGATTCTTCACCCCATTAAAAAAATACCATGAATATTCCTCCCAGTTGCTCAATTTACTAGATTAGAAGTCTGCAATGAATGACATGGTGTTGAAATGGCCAAAGTACCCCTAAACACAGTGACAAGCCTTGTCCCTTTTGAAACTGTGAACAAAGAGACAAAGTTGCAAGACTTGATATGAAATTAGCCTAGCTACCAGGTAGGAGGCTAATAATATTGTCCATCTTAGGTTGTTGGTATTCACACACATTCAGCTGTCGGAATTTATGAATAAGCTTCCAAGCCAGACTACTCCAAACAGCTTAGATACTGAAACGAGCAAATTAACTGAGTTTTGAATTGAAAATATCGATTCTTTTTTATCAGAGTAATAATTGCTTAATTTAATTTTATTATATTATTATTGCTGTTGTTTTAACTTTTTTGGTCCGAAAAGAACCTTACATCTTCTTGCTTTTACAGGAGGTATAAATCAAAATTGAATGACATATCATTTGAGTGATCTCATAAATTACTTTGGAGGTTACATCTATAATTTGGGAAAGCCTATCAATTCTATATGGTTGGGAGCAATTGAAGGTTATATCTGTAAGTTTAACATGGACACAGAATAAAGAAAATTCAACGAAGAATCTCGGGTTACCAAGTCAAAGAATATGAACTTTCCCTTGGATTCTGAGCGATCTCCAAAGTCAATACTTGAGACAACTTGGCCTCTTAACATCTCTTTCATTCTGCACACAAAGCTTGGAACTTCATACCACTAGCCATTAAAATCAAGGCTTAACGGTGACAGTCAACTCCCAACCATTCCCTTTCTACTCTTTCCCACATGTGAATCTCCAAATCTACAGCCAGGCAATGAGACTCGGCGGATACACTGCCAAGTCTTTGGTTGTTTTGATCCCCCAAGCCTCTCTTTTCTCACCCACAAAGGGCCAGCCTAACTCGCACAATCCTCCAATTCACAGATTCTCAAAGTTCAAAGACGCTCCATCAGGCAAGTGAAAAGGCCAACCAGTTTCCTATATTTGGCAAATGGATCGCCTATACTCCACACACTAGGTTCCATTTCCTCGAAACACTTTTTTAAAGGCAACCGAGGTTTTGGCTGTCAGGAAGAGGCGTACCAGTTCATTACTCGCAACACGTTACATCTTGAGACCTTACCACTATATAAAGCCGGCCAAGGCCAAAGACACTTATTAGCTTTCGTTCCCTTTTATGCCTCGTGTTGTTAAGTTGCATATCTTCCTTCCTTTCTTTCTGCTAGACCATTTTGTTGTGTAGTTGTACTACCGTAAAGTCCAACTCCAAAGGACACAGACATGGAACTACCTAACGCTGCAACGAATTCAGGCGACAAAAAGTTTGCTCTGCCGGTGGATTCAGAAAACAAGGCGACTGAATTCAGGATATACTCGGCGGCAGCGCCTCACATGAGAGCATTTCACCTGTCTTGGGTTTCCTTCTTTGCTTGCTTTGTGTCCACTTTTGCTGCACCGCCCCTCTTGCCCATCATTCGCGACAACCTCAACCTGACGTCCACAGACATTGGGAATGCGGGAATTGCAGCAGTCACTGGCGCAGTCTTTGCGCGAATTACCATGGGGACGGCATGTGACTTGTTCGGACCCCGTCTGGCCTCGGCCGCTCTCATCCTCCTCACTGCACCAGCAGTATTCTGCAGTGCCATGGCCAATTCGCCCGTGTCCTTCCTCCTTGTTCGCTTCTTTACAGGCTTCTCTCTGGCCACTTTTGTGTCAACCCAGTTCTGGATGAGCTCAATGTTCTCAGCTCCTGTTGTTGGCACCGCAAATGGGGTTGCAGGCGGCTGGGGGAATCTTGGTGGTGGCGCTACACAGCTGATCATGCCACTTGTGTTTTCCCTCATTCGTGATATTGGTGTAACTAAGTTCACAGCCTGGAGAATTGCGTTCTCAATTCCAGCTCTGTTTCAGACATTATCAGCATTTGCTATTTTCTTCCTAGGCCAAGATTTGCCGGACGGAAATTACTCGCGATTGCAGAAATCTGGGGACAAGCATAAGGATAACTTCAAACAGGTTCTGTATCATGCAGTCACAAATTACAGAGGGTGGATCTTGGCATTGACTTATGGTTATTGTTTTGGGGTTGAACTTACAGTGGACAACATAATTGCGCAGTACTTTTATGACAGATTCAATGTGAGCCTTCACACCGCGGGAATTATTGCAGCCAGTTTTGGATTGGCAAACTTATTTTCAAGACCTGGAGGAGGTCTTCTCTCAGATGTTGTGGCGAAAAAATTTGGGATGAGGGGTAGGCTTTGGACCCTATGGATAGTGCAGATGCTGGGAGGCCTATTCTGCATTCTCCTAGGGAAGGTGGGATCGTTAGGTGTATCCGTTGCTGTGATGCTTATATTTTCTGTGTTCGTTCAAGCTGCCTGTGGCCTTACATTTGGTGTTGTTCCATTTGTCTCCAGAAGGTAAATTCTACTATCTAGTCTTCTGTTTCTCATGTTATGTTTATCTAAATTTTGCACTTCTAAGCAAGTCCATTGTTACTGCATATTTTAAGAGCATTAGTCTAGAAGACCGTCACTCTTGGGACGAAAGTTTACAGCATAAGAAAAGGGCGGCCCAGAGCACAAGACTCCCGCCTGGGTTGATGTATGCAGCCTTACCCCACTATTGTGAGGGGCTGTTCTCGTTTTCCGAACTGGTGACCTCCAGGTCAGAATGGAGAAACCTTCGCCATTGCGCCAAGGCATAGCAAGCATTTTAGTCTTTAAATTGATTGATGCTATACATTAGTAACCATATACAGAATTTAGGTAAAAATTGAGCTCAAGTGGACATTCAGAATGTCAAAAGACTATATGCTAATCCTCCAACAACAGATGACCTGATATGATTCATTGTTCAACTTTCTAATATTCCGACCCATAATCCGACAGGTGCAATATCGCGTGTGATGGTGACCATGCCAACATATCTTACATATATCCTTGCCATTTTTGTCCTTCATCCAGGGCATCACCCTAACTGAATCGAGTAGATATTGAACTGTAGAGTGTAGACAACCAAATGCTTAACTTGGACATTTGATGCTGGTTTAAATTGGCTAAGCCAAGAACCGATGGGGAGCACTCATCAGGAACCTTCCTCAGGCAGTTTAGAGTTTCAATCATAACCTTACTCGGTGTTGTACTCAAAAGTTACAGGATCATATATCTGAAGAAAGTCCTAGGATTGTGGAGCATAAGACCTCCAATAAGTGCACTAAGATCAACTATTTTTTAGCTGCTTCACTTGTATACTGTGTACAAAGGAAAAGTTTCTTAGTACGTAGATTAATATTTTACTACTAATAGTTCATAATGATTGTTTCAAGGCATTCAATTTTTCAAACATAATACAACTTTTTTGTGTACTTTTCAGGTCTTTGGGCGTAATATCTGGAATGACTGGAGGTGGTGGAAACGTAGGTGCAGTTCTTACTCAAGTTATATTCTTTAGAGGATCTAGATACTCTGCAGAAACAGGAATAACACTAATGGGTGTTATGATAATCTGTTGCACCCTCCCACTTTTGTTCATATTCTTCCCGCAATGGGGAGGGTTGTTTTGTGGTCCATCATCTAAAGGCATCACAGAAGAAGAGTACTACATGTCTGAATGGAATTCAACAGAAAAGGATAAAGGATTTCACAAAGCAAGCTTAAAATTTGCACATAACAGCAGAAGTGAAAGAGGTAAAAAGGTGGATTCTGCCCTCACACCCTCTAATGAAACTCCACCTACGCATGTCTGATCACACCATCTAGCCCTTCTAAGGGCGAATGACCATCTGTGAAGATCCCCTATATATTGTTGTAAACAACGCATTCACAAGAGCTGTATGTTGTTCAATAGCTCAAGTTCCTGCTGACAAGAACTTTATATCTCTGTACTTTCTTATTAGGTTGAGTTTGTGTATCTGCCCTCTAGTGTGTACTGTATGTGTGAGTTTACAATCTATATCCTCTTCAGATCAATGAGGTTCTCAAGATTTCTGAACTTAGTTTATGAATAGATTAATTTCTAGCTCAAATAGCTCCCACATCCTATAATTATACTCTACAACCTTTCATCACTAAAGAGCTCCATGAAATGTTTTGACCGTGATAATCTGAATCCCACCACTTATTGTTGTTGGACATTTATATGATTTACCAAAAGAGATCTCCTCAAGGAAAATCCCACCAAAAGTAGCAGTAAACCCAACTCCATTATGTTATCGAAATACATATAGGCAATACCTTGAGAAAGATATACCAACTGTGAAAGTTAATTTGAATCACATCATAGTTCCACGAAAAATATCAAATGGTCATCAAATGCCACTTGAAGATACCGAAGGTAAGCAGGGAACAGTGTCTGGCTGTCTGCACTCCCTGACTAAGTACTGCTACCTATCTCAGCTCCATGTGTGGGACTCATATGCACCATCACTCAAGAAACTAGTGCTTGCAATAGAGAGAACAAAATGCTCTCTCTTGGACTCCAATGGTCGGACTTGTATGATTCCAAACCTACCCGGCGGCTACCCCACCTATTGCATTCCCTTCTCTATTGACAGGACCATGAACCAAACACAAATGGGATGGGTGTGGCAGTTAGCATTACAGCCAAGACACATTATTAGCAGTCAGCTTAGAATTGAAACCAAAGGCGAAACAAGATCAAGCTGAGGCGAGTGAACAATTAAACGTTCAGGAGCATTCGGTTTGATAATAGAGTTCAACCTGTAATTACATCGCCTAGATAATGTGCCTCAAAGATACGAGCACTTGGTATACATAAACTAATGCTGGACAGCAAATACAATGTTCTAAAGATCAGCCTGTATTTTATTTACACACTAAATCAATTAGATCTTCGAAACAAAGGAACTCGCACATATTAACAATTTGTTATCGCGAACTGATTTTATGCCATCTTATCATCAGGTTTCTCGGAGACTTAACGGGCCTGGAACTCGAAATCAAAGATGAAAAAGTTACTATCCAGCACCGTGCTGATTCTGACATTGAAAACCCACACTTGGCGACTTTAAGCATGACCAACCTAGTCCAATTTAGACACCGCAAGGTTGAGCAGTGTTCTGTACCATGTACTTTACAGTACAAACCATCATCTACGTAAGCAATTAATCAACTACTTCCCGTTGTCAATGGTACTGTTCATGCAATTCCATCAACATTGACTAAAACAATATTAAAGACAGAAAATGGAAGCAAGTTCAGCAAAAACTCAAAGGATTCACGTAATAGAGTGCGAAAGTGTGACATAGCATCCAAATGAAAGGAAATGAAAAAGAGAAAACTATTGAAGTCAGCACAAAGTTCATATTTTACCTCAATTAAAGTAGGCCTGCGGGTTAAAGTGTAATGACCCACTTGGATTCTGGTTCATCGTCATCAGATTAGGATTTAGGTTAGGGCTACCATGTAAAACGTCAACGCATTTATCCATCACGTGTACTTTAGGGTAGATGAATGTGTTTCCACGGCAATGGCTTCCATGTTGCCATAGAAAAGTCTTCTCCACTTCCACTGGTTTGCTTGCAGGGCTCCATAAAAGACGACCCTTTTTGGGAAAAACTAAAGTCGCAAAAGGTTCTACCAAATACTTTATATTTAGCTGCGCTAAGTGTGGCTCAATCAGAGGGTTGCAGCGTTATTATTCTAACAAAACAATTTTCGAACCAGGATACTTGGATGTATATTTTGGTAAACATAATTTCTATTGCAGTCGACTATTTATTTTTCTGCAAAAGCTATGAGATGAACTATATGGTCAGCGCTCCTTCCTTCTTGGTAGATTTCACTTTAAATTGCATATGAAAATTTGAAGAGTAAAAGTGAAGATAAATTATTTTGACCTATTTTTCGCTTTCGATATGCTAGAGGGACTACCTACCTATGCAATCAACTTCTTTTTTTTTTTGGTGAAAACGAAAACTGCAATAAACTAAAACACAAAGTGCCTAAAGAGCACAAACAAATATTTGGCTCTGGAACAGAGTACCCAAAAGTACAAATAAAAAGAGTACAAGCAGAAGCTTGATCCTGGAACATAAACTGGGCAACATGGCCTTAATAGAAATTGAAAAAGATAAGTATTACTATTGTTGGATTTACAAAATCTAGATCAAATGATAACAAAGTGGAAGAGCTGCAGCGAGGTATCAATTCCAAAGGCCACTTAAAGCGGCAGTTTATATTATTGCAGTGGTTGTCGTGGATCCAAAGGAGGTGGAGCGAGTTCCCAAGGCCGGAGCAGATTGATCCGAAGCTCGAAAGGAATCGGTATCCTCCATCTCGTCTAGATCCGTCCTATTTCCGCCACAATCCCGCCATATCGGACCCGCGTCAGAAAAGTCAACCCAAACCAACCGGACCGGAAGTCCGGCGACGATGACGGATCTGAAAAAACCTTTCAGATCTAAGGGTAGCGAGTGGGAGGGAGTAAGATTGTGGCTGAAGGCTGCCGATCTATGGGCGGGGGTGGAGATCGGTGGGTGGAAGAGGGTGGTGGCGAATGGCGGCACATGTGGGTTGACGAGGAAGAGAGAACAACATATGTGAAAAAAGGAAATGAGAGAAGAGGGAGTAAAGAAGTGAAGGCCTCCCCTTCCGTCCTTACAGCCATGGAAGCCGAAGAAGGAGGGGGCGGTAGTTGAATCAACGGAGAAGAAGCTGGGTTTTCTGGAGAGAAAAGGGGGCGGAACTTCCTAGGGGGCGTCCAAAATTGAGAGAGACTATGCAATCAACTTCATTGGTCCACTTGAATGTCTTTAATCTTATAGGTCCTTATGCTAATTCTGATGGCAGGCCTAACGCTTTGTGTAGTTCTAGATTAAAACGAAAAAACCTAGGTAGCGTTTGAAATTACTTAAATTTTTTATTTTTTTCTCTAGTTTTGTAAACTCAAGAAAAAAAGCACGTTTGACACAGTTTTTATTTTTTTCTTCGGTTTAAAAAATCAGTTTTTAAAACAACACTATTTTTTAAAACTTTCTTTTTGGAGTTTTAATCTGTTTGGTAACGTTTATTTTTTCAGTTTTTTTCCCAGTTTTGTAAACTAGAGAAACTAAACGCATTTGGAACACATCGCTGTTTTTGAAAACTCTCATTTAGGAGTTTCGGATTTTCAGTTTTGATTTTTATTTTGAGACCACCACCACCACCACAGTCATCGCCTCTGGGCAACCGACAGGTCACCGGCGACCACCGCCGGTCACCGCCATGCCCCACCACTGCCACCGTAAACCACCACCGCCATCGTAAACCACCACCAGAAGAAAAAATTCAAAATAAAACTGGGTAATCAAACGCCAAAAGAAAAAACTCAAAATAAAAACTAGGTGATCAAACATCCATTTGTTTTTGTAAAAAAAAAAACTAAACCGGTTTTTGTTTTTTGAAAATAGAAAACTAAAACTGCATGTAATTTCAAACGCTACCTTAGGTTTTCACTTCTAGTTTTTATTTTGAGACCCTCTGCCCCCCCCCCCCCCCCCCCCACACGGCCACCACCACTGCCACCCGCCACCGCCACCAAATACTGCCACAGTCACTCACCATCGCCACTCCTGTGGCCGTCGCCACCCCCACAACCATCACCCACCACCGCCACCTGCCACCCCCACTGCTATCACTACTAAAGAAAAAACTTAAATTAAAACTGGATAATCAAACACTGAAAATAAAAAAAATCAAAATAAAAACTAGGTAATCAAACACCGATTTATTTTTGTAAACAATAGCAACTAAACTAGTCTTTATTATTATTATTATTATTGAAAACTGAAAACTAAAACTGCAAGTGGTTACAAACATACCCTTAGTCATACACACTCCTTTGTTGTTAATTTTGGGAAGAAATAATAGAGTTTTCATGAAAAACGGTTACGAATTTTAGATATTTTGGTACCAACTGCCAACCGTGGAAGACTACAAAATTCGAACTAAACTCGTACCATATTGACCCCAAAAAGGAACAGAAAAGATCTTATACAACCTACTTTTGAGTGTGCATGGTATTTATGGTGGAGATCTGGGCCTTGCAGTCATGTCGGTAGCTCTTGAAAGAATAGTAATTCTTGGCGGAGCATGATGCGAGGGGGACTTCGATGGTAGGCGGACTCACACGTGAGGGAAAGATTATTGAGGCACACGTGTGAATTGCTGAGTCGTGCATCAAGTGAATGTAAAAAATAAGTTGGGCATATATATATATTTATATAGATCAGGTCCTATTTGCTTAAGTTTTACCTTTGGCTCTCTCATTACTCCCAAACGTGATAGATGTCCATAAAATGGCCAAGTCTTCTTACATTTTTTTCTCTTAAATAAATGTCGTGCTCCACAGCAAAACATCACCTCTGCTAAGCAGTGGGAGTATTATTCAGATAGGCTTGAAACTAAACCATCACCTCTCCACAGTAAAACAGTGCGAAAGGGAAGCAAACTAATGAAAAGAAGTACAAGTAAAAGAAGTCACCACATGCAGACTTTATCACGTGATCTTGCTATTTTCTCAACCGAACCGCCAGCAGTACCCCTGCTTAAGCAATAGTCTATGCTTGATGGAACAAGGGGGGCTTGTGATTTCCCAAAAGAATTACAACAAAGAGCCTGCTTAATTCCTTTGTTTGCTTGTGAGGGTTTCAATTGTATGTCAATTAGATCAACGTCGATGCACGGGATCTCGCTGCTACAAGCTAGGTGAATTGGTTGCACTGAATAAGTTCCGATAATGTGATTGTACTTAACCCCGGATATCGCCACTGCTCCCGTTTGATTTTTGCAAAATTTCTTGTCGCAATAGTACTGGTCAATTGTTATGGGAACCTTAACATCGGAGACGCGAATGTTGGAAAATGTCACATTCTTGACTGATCCAATGCCACCCTGCCATAGAAACTTTTGGAAATCAGTTCACAAAATTTCAGGCTAAAAGTTGAAAAAACACTATGCTGTTTAAGTTTGAGATTTACCTGCCATGTCTTGATCCTTACTCCGGATTGTGTATTCTGCATGAAAATGTTCTCAACAATGACATCCGAGACGCATGCAACACTTCTATCCTTTCCTAATCCTCCTACGCTGTTAAATAAGAAGGCGAAGAAAAAGGAGCATGCTGGTTTATTCTTCCCTGCTATTCTGCTAATATATGATGCACTTTACTAAAACATAAGGTTGATACGCTGCCCAAGTTGTAACCAGAGTTAAAACATAATATATATATATATATATATATATATATATATATATATATATATATATATATATATATATATATATATATATTGTTGGACCCATTTTCTATTAGCTTGACCAAAGCAAGAGATAACTTAAGGTGGTATCAGAGCTCTAGTTCCTGCTTGCCTGTTTGGTCTCTCTGTTTGCTATAGTGTAATTTACATACTGTCTATTTGTGCGCTTGATGATGGTGCACCTTAGTTTATCTCCTCACGTGCAATCGGAGGATTTAACGGCTTAAATTTTAGAGCATACGATAAATTAACACCGTGAACAACGCTGTAGTTATTGAATTACCTTATACCATGTCCAGGGCCACAGCTTATATCATGAACATGAACATTGGAGCAGCCAGTTTGCATTGAAACACAGTCATCTCCTGTTTAAATGATAACATTTCAACATTAATATATCAAGTGCACCTAAGACTTTAGCTTTATATTATGTGTGTCTAAGTTTATACTAAGGCCTTGGCTATGATTCACACTATAATACAGTTTAGTTAGGCGAGAGTTTCATTGTGTTGTTACCCTTTTGGGTTCTTCTTTAGTGGGACAAAAATAACCAGAAAAATACCATTCCCTGTACGTTTAAACAAATGTCAAACATTTGCTAATCCCCCCCCCCCCCCCCCCATGGTAAAGGTTACAGCTTTAGCGACAATCGGTGACATGCGTTTTGAAACCTGAATTCGCTGAAGTATTTGCACCTCTTTATTAATATAATTGTCACCACTGATGCCTAATTGTTGAAAAAGCCATTATATCTTTTGTAGTAGGATCCATTTATGCGTCAAATGAGTTGAAAAAGAGAAGTTCAGCACTTGAAACATACCACATGCTATGTTTGAATGATGAATTTCAACATCTTGGGAGTTCTGCAGGTGAATCCCATCGGTGTTCGGGCTGTTTTCCGGCGCAAATATCGTGATGTTGTTAATTTTCACTCCTCTGGAGTTGTCAAATTTTAGATGACATTGAGGACTGTTTATGATTCTAATGTCGCGAACTGTAACATTGTAACTTGCATAAAACCTGAAAGCCTGCACATTATATGGGAAAAAAATACGCAAAAGTACCTAAAAAAAATTCTCATGTCTAAATCATAATCAAAATGGTCAAAAGGCAACGTATATTTTCACTGCCGTCCGCTAGTTAAAATTCAGGTGATTATCTGCCCTTTTTTACTAAATCTATTTCCTACCTTAAAGTTGTCCGTTGTCGCTAAAGGCAGCCTACGAATATTTCATCTTTAGCAACAAACGATTTTGAAACATTTTCAGATATTGCAATAAAAAGGGAGCAGATTAACCTTTCCAACAAAATAACAAAAGTTTAGGGCTGGAACAATGCTTACAGTTGGTTTCCTAGATGACATGTGTGTGGATCTCTTCTGCATTGTAAATGAACAAATATGGTTAAATGCTTTGTGTTTGACAAGTTCAGACCCAGTAATTTCAATAATCCTAACCTGACCGTAAGCCGTTTGAGAAGAAGCCCACCAGTGAGAACCTTGGCCATCAGCAGTACCCATTCCTTGTATGGTGAAGTTGTGAACCCATTTGATGTTTATCCATTGAAACAGACTTGACCTTGGCCATGCATCTTTAGGAGCTAAGAGAGTCCCATCTATCTGTTTGAATACCACTGGCATCAGCTTTGTACAAAAGGTTATCATTTGTTCATGAATAGGGTACTTTTTCCAGAAAGAATGAACTCTCCACTTTTTTGCTCTCTTTTCGAATACATTTTAGAGGTCAACTGGAACAGAAATAAAGGCAGAGAGACAAACCTGGAAAACAAGGTGCGGCATACATGGGCCTTGAAGTGTTATGGGATTGATCAGAAACTTGTGCTCTTTTGGAATTTCTAAAGTAGCTCCTGCTACCATACAAGCAGCTCTCCATGCTGCTAGAATTGCCTGTTAATCCATTTACACGCAGTAGAACGTTAGATTAGTAACTGATGCCAACATTTCTCCCTTATTCTTATGATTATAACTTAGAAGTCCATCTATTTGAGTATCGAGTTTCACTGGATAAAGCAGGGATGAATGTCAGAGAAAAAATTGTCAATAAATGTGACGGTTACCAGAGTAACGTTTTCCAGAATAAAACTGCCGCTACTAATACTTTCACAAGAAAATTAGGCCCCATTTGGTAATTCTTACGCGCTTTCATTCCCGTCAAAACCAAAACAAAAGAACTAAAGCAATCGCCAGACAAGGCCATAGTTTTTCATTCTATCACACATGCAAATTCAGGCACGAGAATGGCAGTATGTTATACCATGGAATCATCAGATAATCCATCACCCTTGGCTCCAAAGGACAGAACATTGAAGATATTGGACCGAGATGGATGAGAGCCATTAAGAGGAAGTGGGGCTGGCGCAGGGCTTGGGATATTCGGATTGCATGGAGCACTGTTCTCATTGGAATTCCTCTGCCTATGGTGGTGCCAATGAGCTCTGCTCTTTTTGCAGTGATTCGAGCTCGCGTCGAGGGATGTTGCTGAAAATGTGAAGAAGGATGTAACCCAAAAAAAGAGAAGAAATAGAGCAGGTGACTTCATGTTCTTGTGCAGTTCAGGAAATAAACTTTGAAGCAAGAGAATGTCCTGACTGACTGCAGTATAAGGAGTTTCAGGTGCTGCTCTGCTTTTAACCGGGGAATGAGGCAGTTGGACTGTCAGAGTGACAGTTTATATAGTTGAGTGTTACCAAAAATAGCCTCGACTTTCTTCCTATTTGCTAAGGCACCGTTTCGTTTAGGATGATTTATAAACTTAAGTACATGCCCTTCAAGTAACTCCACCATTGCAGCATTTTAAGTGAAGAATTATGCCTAGCGAATGCATGACTACGAATTGACTTGGATTGTGTGTGTAGTATGAACAGCTATAGATTCTTATACCTTGTGCATAATATGTTGCAATGCTAAGAGTTTGAACGTTGGAATCGAGGAATAGCATATAAACCTACAGTGCAACAACTTCACCTAATCAGTCTTTATGGATCATGATACTCCTGTTACTCTCGAAACTTTGAAGTTTCTAACTATCCACAGCAAGATTGCTAATACTCTACTCGAGTCGT
This sequence comes from Escallonia herrerae, assembly GCA_033070095.1. NCBI lineage: Eukaryota > Viridiplantae > Streptophyta > Magnoliopsida > Escalloniales > Escalloniaceae > Escallonia > Escallonia herrerae. The sequence continues at coordinate 835,190 of JAVXUP010000028.1, read as the reverse complement.
AAATACCTTAGTACATATAGTTTTTGTTATGACAAGAGTATGACTTGTGGAATTTGATATACATCGAATAACACATTAGGGTAGTAAAATGTTGAAATTCCTTAGGATGATTTCACTGGCGCATCAATCACTTCTTGATGATAATATTGATAAAGGGTACTCATTTAGCTCCATTTTTTCTGTAGGCTCATCGTTGGAAAGTTGGTTGAATGTCTCTCTTGTGGTCCTCGTTGGAAATGGCATGCTCATAAGGGCAAACTATTTGTTAAGTCAGTGGATGTTGGATAAGAGGAAAAGTTATCTTAAATTAGTACACACCTTGCTCACTAGCATACTCCGAAACCTAATCCCCAGTCTATAAAGTTCCATCTAGGGTGGTGGTCCTTGGTTTTTAGTTCCACTGAAGAAGAGAGTTGAGCACTTATCTTGGTCTCAGTCTGGCTAACTTGGATAAGGGATCTGATTCCTCGGGTTGAAGCTTTGTATGCAGCATGAGGCATGAAAAGTACGTTAGATGGAAAAAATTTCGCATTGGTTTGCAGTCTAGACACTCGTAAATAAATAAAATAAAGAGACGTCATATTGCCAAATAAAATAAGATAAGACCCGTTTAATTCTTATACTCGTTTCGATTCCTACTTTTAAAGTTCCTAAGTGAATTTTTAATAACAGTAGAGGAATTTTTATTTTTTTTTAACCTGTCACAGATCAAATGGGCAACATTACATGAAAAATGGAACTTACAAGTACTTAACTATACAAGATATTGATTCTCTACTGAAGTGTAACTTAGATTCTTAATTGCGATCTAAGAGTCAACCTATAGACTATAAGCGGTCCATTTTGGCCTACCAAGGAAGTTGCTACGGTTTAGTATAGTAAGGACCCCCTTTTATTCATTTTCAAGTGTAGTTTTAGGGCTATGCCAAGATACCTATTTCCACAAAGAAGGTGGTTCACAATGTAGTCGTTTGGCTTCTAGAAGTACTTTTATTTAATTTTTTTGGAACCTTAAGAGTAGTAGTACTAACTTATGGTAACATAAATATATGGATTTTTAAAAGGGCAAAAGCAAAGATGATTTTATTTTATTTCCTTTACTTTTGGCATGGGCTAATGTAGCGCTATGTCTTCTCCTTGCACGCCTTGGGCCACTTTTAGGACCGGTCGGTGCCACTATGTAATCCCACTGCCATTCATGGAAGTGGTTTGCTAACTTTGCCACAAGGCCCACAACCTCCTCTTTTGTTTTTTTTTTTTGGGGAGAATTATCAGAAAACCCCGTCTCTCTTTAGTGCGAGCAATCTCTTATTTAAAAAAAAAAAAAAAACAAATGGACTATTATTTGAGTTGTATGAATATAACTATTATAATTTTCTGTATCAAGAATTAGTGATCGTTAAGTTTTGTAACGATTTTTATTTAGTGACAGTAAAAAAATAATGTTAAAATTGTCACTAAAAGTGCAAGTAAAAAAATCGTTAAAAAAATTTAATTATCGTTATTCATGAAGTTGTAACTATTTTGAATAGTAGGAAAAAAATGAAAATCCAATGCGGGTATTGAAAATACCCTTACATCATTCCCTTCACAAGGTACAGAAGGTAGCATGCAATTATCATCTTGGATTGTAGTTACATGGAGTATTTCAAAGTTCTTTGATTTTGAAATGCCTTTATTCTAAAAGCCCCTCATTTCGGCATCTTAAAATTTAAAAGTTTATTTTTTGGATATTAATTGTTGGAGCATATTTTGTGAGAATTTTCATTTCTTATTGGTGTTAACATAAAATTGACATAGAAGAGATTACTTCTACCCCCTTCATATGTTACTCTACACCATCTTAATTATTAAAAAGCTTATAATTGTTACTGATATTTATTTTTAGCAACAAACAATAGGCAAAAACTATATCAACTTGTGAAAATAGCTTATTTAAGTTTCAACTATGAAACACAAATTTATATCTCATCACATAAAAGATAGAAATAAAAACATAAGAAAAGAAAGAAAGTGTTTTAACTTATTTTGCATAAACTACCGTTTACAAAACTGAAACTAAAGATTTTCATAATAAAAGGTGTTATAGTAAGAAAAGAATATGCCACAACTTTGGAAGAGGATTCTGGAAACAAAATAAAATATTGAAATAGCAGAGGTAAAAATGACAGTTACAAATAAGAGAAAACTTCGCGAGGCACAACTAATAAGATAATAGACATTGTCGTTGGGATTTCTCAAAAAACTCTATGAACCGGTTATTTCAACGGAGGATCCCATTTTTTTATTTTTTTTACAATTTTTGCAAATCACATTCCAAACAACGGATTTCATGCAAGGAATTTTCCGTTGTCTTGCCAAAGGAAAATCCCACTTGAAATACCTAATCCAAATACACTCTTAAACTTTTTAGTAACTGGAATTTGATTATATGTTGTTATTCCGGTGCCAAAAGGATCACAAATGACTTTCACTTGTCACTAAAAGAAATACTATTTGTTAAATTTTCAGCGGCAAATCATTATCTTAGCAACCATTAATTAAGAACTTCAAGTGACAAATTTTAGAATTCCCTACTCTTTTTCAGATTCCGCTTCCGGACATGACAACTGTCCGTCCAATAGTTCTGGGCTCATAAGGGTTAAAATTGAATGGCACATTCGTAGTAGATGATTTGGACTGGATCCATACTGAAGAAATTACACTGAGCCTGGAGTTGGGCCTGGACTAACTTAACTCCGAGAAAAAAAGGGGAATCAGAGGAAAATGCATTCAATGTTCTTCATTTGAATTGCTGTTCTCATTTTAAAACCCGTAAACTGGATATCTTTCTACAAAAAAAATGAGATAAGTTTCACATTATTTTGTTAATGCCACAATATAAAATTAAAAAAATAATCATGAATTGACTACATACATCACACCATCCAAATCTAATTAATATCCAACTAAGCATAACAATCAGTCACGAGTCAACTCTAATATCTAAATATCCTATCAGCGACAATTTGAACCTCGCATCATTTTTTTTCAATATGAGCATGGGCCTCCTGAGTGAACAGCCGAATAAAGCCTTCGACTTTTCGGGATTCTTATCTGAGATTGCACGAGATGAAGCTAATCACCACTTTTTTTACTTCTTCTATTTGTTTGTAATAAATGGTGTGATAGATATTTGTAAGAAATCTTAGGACCTAAAAGTCATTAAAAATTCAATCATCATAATCTCAAAGGTAATATGGACATTATTAAAATATTACTTATGAGAAGTTCTTTTCTCTCCGTTTCTTTCTAGTTTTAGGAGAAGATTTAGAAACAAAACAGGCCGCCCAAACTTTTATTCATTTTCTCTTTTACAAAAAAACTCACGAATAAGAGAAAAACCGAAAAAGTGAGCTATTTTCCTTTTTTTATCTTCTAAAAAAACTAGCAAAGAGGCAAACAAATTATCGGTCGTAATGGACTAAAGATAGTGATAAATTGAAAATTTTCCAGACCTTAAGGGCAAGTTTGAATTCAAGTAGTCCTAAGGTGGCAAAATGTATTTAACCTTAGTGTAAAATGGGAAGTATAAGTAACAGCGAAACCCTAATCCGTCCCGCAGGAATCCGAGGCTGTAGAGAGTGAAACCGCATCTCCAGTCGACGACGATTCTAGAATATCGCCGGCTACGTTCAACGGTGTCGTTTCACAGGAGGTACTCTCCTCCTTTTCTTTCAGCTATAATTTTGACTTATTAGTGATGATGACTTGACTGCTTCTAATCGCTGATTTGATTTTTGAAAAAGTTAGAAATGGTTGTGGTAAACTGAGTAGGATCAGACATTCTGTCCCAGAATCTTTGTCCTCACATTTTGCAGATTCCTATCGTCGAACTTGAAAGTGTAAACAGTCAATATAACTCCGAATAGTCATTACAGAACTGTTAAGACTCCTGAAAAGTTTACGTGTTCAAACTATATTCTAGGTATTCACAAAAAGTCGAAGAGCGCAAAAATTAGAAATGGATAGAGCAGCATTTTATTGCATTAATGTCATTATATAGTGTTTAGTAGAGAAATGTTGTTAAAAGGAACCTAAGGATATATGCATTAGATCACTATATGTGGTAACATATTTGGATTTTGGCTAGAACAGCATGTATTTCAAACATATTTGAACTGAGATGTATTTTGATTGATTTATGATTCAGTCTGGTCTTACTTGGGCTTAATTATGCGGCATTTACATATCCGATCAATAAACTTTCTGTATCACATTTTTTAAGTCCTCTGCTTCTTTTTGGAATGTTTCAGTGTTTTGTCCAATTCTATTAAGCCAAATTGTCATGATGATTCCTATTTTACAATTTCCAATGGGAAAATGAAAAATCATTGGTTCAACATCATCACCTTTATCTCCCCATCGAATAGAGTATTGAAATGTTTGACATCGTGGGACAAAAAGTATGAAATGGAGAAGTAATGGCAAATAAACATCTGGATTCTGGAGCTTGGTATACTTTTTCATTGATAGGATGGCAGCCCATATTTATCTAACTAGCATGCGTAGTTGTTTATTTATTGTAGTCCTTTGTAGTCATGAAACGCTCAAGTGTCTATTGCAACTCAGTTAAATTTTGTCTTTGGTATTGTGCTGACATCATTTTTGCTCACTCCTCGTTCTTAACTGATTATTTATCAATTTGCGATTTGTATATGTGTGTGGCTTCTACAATATACGCCTACACTATTTGAATTTTCAATGTTTAATCCTGTAAATCTTATGGTAATCACAGAGAATTTGTTGTTGTTGTTGTTCTCACTTGGCTATGTTGCTCATCTGATTTGGTGTTGTATTTGCTTTTGTCATCAGGAAGTTGACTACTGCTATTATCATCGATCTGGAAGATGTCAGGGTATGTCCACATATGACTTTTTTTTTGCTTACAAGTGATGCCTAGGATAGCTTTTACTTTCCGCAGTTCGTTCCACGTACATTGTGCAGCCACTGGATCTTATTAATTAGCTAAACTATATAGCAAGTCCTTGCACGTCATCTGTAACTGAAAAAAGTTACCAATGTGCTAATATAGGTTTTTAAGCTATTTTCGTTCAATGAAATCTCAACAGCTAGCTTTGTTTGGCTGGCAGTACGATGACTTTCTTTTCTAAAGATTATGCCCTTGCAGCCTTATTCTGCTTCATCACATGGTTAGTGAGGTTTGTGGAGTTCAAGGAACATAAGTCCAGATATATTTAGTGGATGACTAATAGGTTAAGCACTGGAATTTTGCCTGTGAGGCTGTGACTCTGTCATATTGGTTTATATCAGCTAAAGAATGATTTGCTTACCTGCAACATCTGCCGGCATTTTACACTGCAAGCCTGTAATTTGCTGTTACATCTTTATGGAGCAAACTGAAAGAGAAGAAGATAGTATTTACCCTGCCTTTCTAATGCCCATATGTTATTGCTACAGAGAAGATGGTGTTGTTGCACAAACTCCAGCTCCAGCCGCACCTCTAGTTGAGCCCATGGACACGATGACCGCGTTGCAGCTTGTGTTGAGGAAATCACTAGCTCATGGAGGGCTTGCACGAGGTCTCCATGAAGGTGCCAAGCTGATTGAGAAGCATGCAGCACATCTTTGTGTGTTAGCAGAGGACTGCAACCAGCCAGATTATGTTAAGCTGGTGAAAGCACTTTGTGCTGATCACAATGTTAGCTTGATCTCGGTTCCAAGTGCTAAAACGCTAGGCGAGTGGGCTGGTGTAAGTAACTCTTTGCCATCAGCTTGATTCTTGTATACGCTTTCTCTGGTTCTTACAGTGTTCGTTTGATGGTTTGATCTTTGGTTATTGTCTGTTGGTGGTAACTTATATTTTTATCTTGACAAGTTCGCTGACTCTTTATAATGAAGAGTTCAAGTGAAGTCAATGTTCCCCAGCACACAAGACGCGGTGGTGTTGCCAGAAAGCTTTTATTACCTTTTTTGCTTTCCTCCTTTCTCTGGCTATCTTTCTATTATTGATTTCTTATCATAAAAAAGGGCACAAAGACTAAAACTGGTACCTCTCTCTATTAAAACAAAGATTTAGGGAATTACACTACGGATGCCTAGTTTTTAAGGGTTTTTAATATCGGAGACGTGATAATTGGAGAATACAGCCATCTATTAGACTTCGAGGAGGGTGGTATGGAGGAAGAGGAGAGGGAGGAGACAAGGGGCGGGTAGATCTAGGCAGCCTCCATGGCCTTTTGAGAGAATGAAAGCATGTGTGGCTCAGAGGGAGAGAGTCCTTTAATAATGAGAGTTGGGGCGAATGATGTCATTATGATGTTATGTAATATGTAAATATGGGGTTATCCATAGGAGGCCCTCAGATGTGTTTCGTTGACACGTGTAAACTGTAAACTACCAATAAACATGGACATGCATCACATTTCTTTATACCACTTAAAGTGTGACACCTGTCCTTAGCACTCTGCCTCGTCCCTCGTCCGTCAATCTGTTACCTCGTGGTCAATAGACTAAAGGTGGAAGGATGACACAACTGCCGTGGATGGCTCTGTATATGCGTTGCGGCGCGGGACTGCCTGGTATTGACCCCACAATTGACACTCCCTTATGGTCCACCAAACTACGACCTCCTTAGGATCCCCAACGTGTAGCCACGTGGCACTCCTGCTGTACTACTGAAGTACCCCATTTCAATATTGGGAACATGTGATGATAGTATTCGTCTCTGAACGTCGTCGGGTACTGTTAACTCCCCCTCTTTTCTGTTTTTGTATCTTTCTCCTCCTTCATACTGGATTCACAAGACAGGAAACCTTTTGACCTATTCTTATATCCTGTTCATTGGAATTGAGGGAAGATTCAGTATGGTAACACGAAAGAGACACTCAATATATTGGTAAATATGAAGTGGAGATTGGTAAATATAGATTGCTGACTAAATAACATTTCTTTTTATTGCTCTCTGTCTGCAGTTGTGTAAGATTGACTCTGAGGGGAAGGCAAGGAAGGTGGTTGGATGCTCCTGCGTTGTTGTGAAGGTATAACTTGTTTATTTTCTTCTGAACTTAACAAGAAGAGGGAGGGAGGGGATCCGTTTAGGTAAATTCTTGTCCGTCTGAAGTCCTACTTACTAATCTTGGAGACTGTTATTTTACCTTTATTTGGACTTCCAAAGATGAACTTTTTCCTTCAGTCATGTTTCTACCATCCCTTTATTTAGTTATAATTTTCGTTTACAATTATGTTCAAGATGTACGTGGTTAGACAAGTTCCTTTCAACGGTTAATTCCTAGCGGAACTAAGTTGTCTCTTACGATCATCAAGTAATGATGCTAATGAACTTGACCGGATTCATTAATCGCGAGAGCGCCCATATGAGTCTCTGCTGGAAAGAACTTTATTTTACTGATACTGAAGAAAGTTCTTTAGTGGCTGCTCGCGTTGTTAAATGAAGTGTGCACTCGAATGTTGTTAAATGAAGTCGCTATCAGAAAAATATATATTGTTACTGAATGAAATCACCTGTTTATTATAATTTCCACTTGTTCATAATCTGATTTTTTGCAGGATTATGGGGAAGATTCCGAGGGTCTTAACGTAGTGCAGGAGTATGTGAAGTCACATTAAACACAGTTTTTAACATGGATCTACCATGGTTAGTGCAGATCTTGGATCTCCCCCCACCCCCAACCCCCCAAACACTTCACACCCAAAAGTCACCCAATCATTCCCATTGATCCCGTCCTTTTCCCTTTCTGTTGTTGCTCTGGTCGTGCGTACTTTGGGAAGTGTTTGTTCACCCATGTTTGAATTGTGATTTGTCTTCAATAAACCATTTTTGTTCTACTTATTTGACTGATCTCTCTGTTTTGTCTAATACGGCTCTCAATGCGGAGGTCAGAGGTGCCTAGACAAAACTAATTTACTCCCTCTATTTAATGTCTTTTTTTTTTTGGGTAAATTACTTTAATAGATTTAAAACGGTGAAAACAACGATTAAATTTAGAAAAAGCCAAAGAAAAGAAATCTAATAAAATGCCCACGAGGAGTATTTAAAAAATATCAGGTCTAAGTTGGTGGGAGCCGCAGACCAGGTGGGGCAACACGCGATTGGTGGTCCTTTGACATCGTACACCGACGTGAGGTGTAAATTTCTTTTCGAACTTTCAGACGCTGCGTAACAACATTTGACTTTCACTTGCGCAGCCAAATGGGCAAGGCTAGTAACATCTCGTCGGCCTTTCTCTAAACACCACTTCCAACCACGTGATTACACGTTGCAAAGAACCTATCAACATGGCTCTCTAGACTTCATACAACTAACGATTTTATTATAAGATGGACGATATAAAAATTAAAAAGAACTAATGATCATTAAAAAATAATAGTGGCCTTAGATTGGTGACATTAGAAAGTAATTATAAGAATTGTTATTCAAAGTATTTATAAAATGGTCACTGATCATATGCGGCAACCAATAATTGTTGGTGCGTGGATAGATGTAGCCTAAGCAACTGTTCAAGTTGTGGCCAAAATTTTCTGTAAAAAATTCGCTATACCCTACTTTTCGAAACAAGTGGATCAGAAAGTCACCTAATATATTTTGAAAAAGTTATTGTTGTTAAGCTAAAATAACTGTAATTCTTTGTTTGATGATAATTAATTATCGTTAAATTATTTTTAATATTTTTTAATGTCACTAAATAAAAGTAGTAAAATTTTTAACGAGGTGTCAAAAATTTTCCATATTCTGTTGACTCACCTCCATGTCTCTTTATCATCGTGTACAGCTGGGTTTGCCAAATGTAGGAGATAATGTCCGATCGTCCATCCAAGACCCGTCCTCCATATACCTACTACTGTTTCCCTACTCGGCTTCTTTGAGTTCTTCTCTCTCTCAGGAGTCGTCCTTCACGAGTCGTCGTGTTAAAACCTAAAACCAGTTGGTCTTAGTCCGAGTAAATTCTCTGCAACTCCCCCATATGCATGACCTACTCCATAACTTCCTCTTAACTGATCATTTTTCCTTATCTCCGTTGTTTCTATAACTCATCAATGCTCTGATCAAGTTTCTTACTTAGTACCTTTAATGGGTTTAACGATTGTTGGTGTCCTTGTATTTTTATGTTACTTCGTAAATCAATCTCTATCAGATCCAAGAGCAACAGAGGCAGCTTTAATATGCGGCAATATAAGTGCATCGATGTCTGATCGCCAAGTCTTTGTGGCAACCTTCTTAGCAGCCTTGGACTCACTCACCTCACTTGTGACAAGGAACAGATATGGAGCTGTTGTAAATGGCTCTGGCAACACAACTGTGTATGCCTTTGGTGAGTGTATGGAAGACTTGTCAAGAAATGATTGCAATCTTTGCTTTGCACGGTGCAAGACCCAGATTCTCAGGTGCCTCCCGTTTCAAAGATTGACACGTGGGGGTAGGCTTTTTTTTGATGGGTGTTACTTGAGGTACGACTCCTATAGCTTTTTTAATGAGAGCTTGAGCTTGGTTGATAAAACTGTCTGTGGGGAGAACGATTTTGGCGGGAACCAGAGTCTTTTTCGGGCTAATGTTGGTGAGTTGGTGAGGAATTTGAGTATCGGTGGGGTTAAGAATCATGGGTTTTTTGCGGGTTCTGTGGATAGAGGGAACTTGTCTGTTTATGGGTTGGCTCAGTGTTGGGAGCTTGTGAATGGGAGTGCTTGTGAGAAGTGTTTGGCGAATTCGGTGTCGAAGATTGGCTCTTGTCCTCCTAAGGATGAAGGAAGGGTGTTGAATTCTGGTTGTTATATGAGGTATTCTACCCAAAAGTTTTATGGGAACAATTCTGGGAATGATGTATCTTTTGGAAATGGAGGTAAGCTGAACTTTTGTTTGAATTTTTTTTCCCTCTTTAATTAGGTTTTAATAATTTTGATGCCGATATATTCTTGTATGATGTACTTTACTTTTTTGCAAGATAGTTCAGTATGTGGGGTTCTTTCTAGCTACCCTGAACATGTAGTAGTTTTGTATGCATGCATTTTGGAGGAGGATCCTTCACTACTCTGTCAATTGCTGGTTCTGTTTGTTTTTATGATTGAAGCCCTTATTTCCTCCTCCATTTTACTGATTTGGCATTGCAAGGTCCTAAATTCTGTATTTATGCAGTGTGAGTGTGACTGCTATTTTACCATATATATCCTGTTTAGATGGTAGTTCAACAGTTCAATTTCGTCTCCGTTCAGTATACTAACTTTTAAGACTAATGTGCATAAGGTAGAACCGTAGAACATTGGTTTCCAAATTCTAACAATCCAAGTTCGCCTCCTTGCAAGTAAATAAGATGGATAACTAATGTCATTAGCGCATGCATCGCTTTCCAACACTCATCTGACTCAGACCTAAAGCATGTTCTTCTTCCCCTGATATTGCCCAATAAATGGTTAATTTTGTAACTGCTGCTGACGGAAGTATATGTTAAAATGATTTGCCAGGAGGAAACAGCCGCTTAGCTATTATTCTGGCAGCAACTTCTTGTGCTATCGCTGTTGTGCTGTTTGTAGCAGCAGTTTCATTCTTCGTGTGGAAGAAATTTGTAAAGCAGAGCAGAGGTACCTAAATCTGGGATTGTGAACATATAAATTTTCCTTTCGTAATGATTGATCTCTAAGTTGAACTCAACTTTTGTGCCACATGTTGTAGAGAAGAAGCAATTGGGAGTTCTGTTGGCTACTGTTAATAAGTCCAAACTCAATTTTACATATGAAACTCTTGAAAGGGCCACAAACTACTTCAATGATTCCAATAAACTAGGTCAAGGAGGATCTGGTTCAGTTTACAAGGTAATTTCCTTTCGCATTTTCTTCTCCTGCAAGCAGCAAAACACATTCTTAGTTATGGATGTAACTAGGCCATTTTCTTACTGTGAAACAGGGAATTTTGCCAGATGGGAGGCTTGTTGCCATAAAGAGGCTGTTATTTAATACAAGGCAGTGGGTAGATCACTTCTTCAATGAGGTTAATCTGATTAGTGGGATCAATCACAAAAATCTTGTAAAGCTGCTGGGTTGCAGCATCACAGGCCCTGAAAGCCTTCTGGTGTACGAATATGTGCCAAATCAAAGCCTTCATGATTACTTTGTTGGTTGTTATCTCATCCAAGTAGCTTTCTTTTTCTTAATCTATCTGACCCCTATATATTCCTAACAACATTATTGATTTAATTCAGATAAAAGGAATCTTCAGCCCCTTAAATGGGAAGTGAGATACAACATCATATTGGGAATGGCAGAGGGCTTGGCTTATCTTCACGAGGAATCGAAATTGAGGATCATACACCGAGACATAAAGCTGAGCAATGTACTTCTTGACGAGGACTTCACACCAAAGATTGCTGATTTTGGGCTTGCCCGATTGTTTCCAGAAGATAAGACACACATCAGCACAGCCATAGCAGGCACCCTGTAAGTTCAAAACCTCCTTCAGTTAATCTTATAAGTTTTCAGCATTCTTTTCCGGCCCTGGCTAAATATAGATAGAAGCAAACAAACAAGTGGAATTATGTAAGTTCAACACATTTCTCCAGATCAAGGCAACGTCATACATCTAAACTGCTATTATTCTCCTTTCCGCATTTTGCTTGTGGTTTAAACAAATTACTCGGGGAAAGATAGGGTTGTATGATGTTTTCGATTAATGATGGTGCTTGTTACTTAGGCAGAATGTATTATTTTTGGCACCAATCTGCTGAACACCATTGGGCTAATAATGCATGGCATTAAGCTTATCACTCCACTTGCGACTTTAAAAGAGGAACACTCGAAAAAGGTTGATTAGAGAGAAATTGTTCAAAGAAGCCATTCATGACTCAAACAAAAGAAAAGAATCAGCATGGATGATGGTTACTGGTGAATTAATCAGTTTATGTAGGATTTTCGACGGTAGAATAGGTCATAAAATAATAGATGCATGATCTTCGTCTCCATGTCTACACCCAATGAGCATTAACCAAAGTTATATATGCAGGGGTTACATGGCTCCAGAGTATGTTGTTCGAGGGCAACTGACTGAAAAGGCAGACGTTTATAGTTTTGGAGTTCTTGTTGTCGAAGTTGTATGTGGGAAGAAGAACAGTGCTTTCTCTCACTCTATCTTACAAATGGTACACCTACTCAGCATTTTGAAGGATGTACAGTATTAAACTTGAACTATTCTTTTGAGTACTTCTGTTTCTTTTGTATAGGTCTGGAACCTTTGTGGAACGGGAAGATTATGTGAAGCAGTTGATTCATCACTGAACGGTAACTTTCAAGAAGACGAAGCATCAAGATTGCTTCGAATAGGTCTACTTTGTGCCCAAGCCTCTGCTGAACTACGCCCATCTATGTCGTCCGTTGTGAAAATGGTCATCGGTAACCATGAAATCCCTCGGCCAACACAGCCTCCGTTCCTCAATTCTACTAGTCCCGAAGTCAGTCCATTTAATCAACCGGGCACTTACTTCCCTCAGCCTGATTCCTATACACAGTCGTCCAGCACTACTCAAACCGAGAGCTGGATTGAGCCTAGATGACTTTTCTATGAAATTGCCTACTCAAAAAGCCATCCACCAGGATGCAACTCAGTATGATGTGCTACTCTAAGCTCAACAATTCTGGTTCTCGAGGCGTTTGGTGTTTGCTCCTCTTGAGCTTGACAGCTGCATTGTGTTATCTGGACGATAAAAGAAATCGAGTTGATCCGTTGGAATCATCCATCCTTCTGGTTTAACGCTCGCTCTAATTCAACTTTAGCATTACTTTTACTAATGGAGTTATCCTTCCTTCTGTCAGTGTAGTTATGCTGGAAAAATAGTGCTAGAGTTTAGAGAGTTTTTGTCCTAAATAATCTTTTTTTAATACTTAATTACTCTATTCCATTTTCAACTTTATTTACCTATCTAACTCATTTTTGAAAATCTCACTTTCAAAGAGAGATTTCAGGTTGAGAAAACGTGGTTCCAAATCACGTTCTCAAGCAAACGTTACCTTGATTAAACAAATATATTGAAAACGTGGTTTGGAATTACGTTTTCTCAGCCTGAAATTTCTCTTTGAAAGTGAGATTTCTAAAAATGGGTTAGATAGGTAAATAAAGTTAAAAATGGGGTAGAAGGGTAATTAAGTAATAAAAAAATATTATTTAGAGCAAAAACTCAGAGTTTAGAGGAGAAATGCTGTTTGTAAATCATATGTAGAGCTACTTGATATTCTTTGACAATGGATGTAATCTTTTGACTTAGAAACAGTGGGTTAAGAATCTATGATCTTCTTGCACTAAAAAGCCTCAAATTTGCTTTTATATTACAATAGAGGAAACACCTAAACTTCTTAGATGGCCATTGTCTTCCTATAAAGTTGTGAAATTAGTTATGGACCGAATTATTTGACTAATGCTGGCCACTTTATATGTAGTTCAGTTCTTGCTGAAAACTGGTTAAGAACTTCCAGAAGCTTTTCTTGGTAAACCTAAATGAGCCAAAAAAGTGTCCAAAACTAACCAACGTATTCATTGTATGAATGTATGGTGGATTACCGACTTCCAACATTCTACTCGACTTTAGCAAATCAAGCTGTATTTTTTTTTTTTTTGATAATACGGAGAATTGCATTGATAAGAAAGGTTTACAAGAGATGTGGCGCGCTAGCCTTTACGGCTATACATGACGCCCTGTCACAGAGAGAAGTACATGAATACAAATAAGTACATAATGGCACTAAAATAGAGTAAAGTTCTTGTATTACAAAAAGCAAAAGGTAAAGAGAGACATCTCATTGTACCTAATTCCCATTGACCCAGTCTTGGTATACATCGATCCGGGCATGACATGCAAAAGTTGCTAAGAATCTGACTTCTTTAATTTGCAAGACTGTTACCGTGTCAATACTGCAGTAATGTAGATCAGTTACTATATAACAGGTATCATATAATATTGGCGTCACCTGATCTGAGATATCTTCACTGTCCGTCATCTGTGAGAGAAGAGATTTGTAATTAGTAAGAAGTTTGGTACAGTATGCAGCAAATTCTGTTTTTTTGCCCATTGCACTACAAAGTGAAAACCCCTTTTGCCATTGCTGTCATGTGATCTGAAGCAGCAGTGGTAATGGCAGCAGATCCACAACGCTGCTGAAGATGGTTTATTCATGAAATCCCAACTCCAGCTTTTAGTTCTTTGGGGTTGAAGCAGACTGCTATATATATTTGCACAGATTTCTTATTTTGGCAGCTGTATGGTAGAACATCCTTATGAATAGCAAATGGGAATTTTTGTGATAAAGCTTTGAGAGTTAGAGTAGGGTGATGGATGTTTTTGTTGAAGGCAATTTTAACATTTAGGTTTAAATTCTGAATACAACTAATAACAAAATTAGGTTTGAAATCAAGCTGTTGAGATACAATTCTGCATTTGTAAATAGACAAGCCTTATGGGCATCTTTCCTCATTTTTGATTGATTTTGACTTGGATGATTTTACATGGCACTAAGCAAGCCGATGCAGGACTAGCATATAGTTTAAAATTTGAATTTATCGCTACCCAATTTAATTCATTCATCTGTCTAGCTCACTTAAAAGAAATCTGGTCACACGTGAGGGGACATGTTGAGCTACAATTCTACATTGAGAAAGATACAACCAACAAATTAATTTACAAGCCTTGTAGACCTTTTCCGTTGTAGGCAATTGATTTGGAAGTTAATGCTTTCACATAACTACTCATTAATTTTGTAATGCTATACTCGAACCTAAATAAACCTATAGAAGCACATGTAGATGCCAATGTCAATATGTTGATTAATTTAAACAGGATCCACATGGACGAACAATCCAGTGATGAATCATTTTCAAGCACCGCGTTGATTGTTAATTGCTCCCTTTTCCACATAATCAGCTGAAATTGGTACTTTGCGAAGAACAAGCAATTGGGCTACTAAAAAGTCAAGATTTTTAGCTGAAATGTGTAGTCTGATATATTGACCAGCTAAGCACGAGGGCGACTTGGAAAGCCAGAATCTTTTAGGTCATTGCCAAGTGAATTAAACAAACCATGCTAACAATAGTTCCTTTAATTTTCTGGTTTGTGAGTGTCAACTTTGCTCAAGGGCATGTCAATTGGAATTCCACAAAGAAATTGGCCTAGTGAATACGTTGCAGCGACGAGTAACTTCGTCGTTGATGAGCAGTTTATATAGTAACATACGCTAATGATTTCGTCCATGCGTTCTGTAGTTTCACGAAAGTACAACATGTAAATAGGACTTCCAAGACTTTAGAGTAAACGTAGTTCAAATCAGTGACGATCACGAGTTCGTTTTTCTGAAGAGTCGTACTATATAGCGGTGAGTTGTATTACTAATTTAGTCATAATCAGTCGCTTAACGGTGTCATGATTGATCTATTAACAGCTGCAAAGCATATGTCCAAGAAGTCAGACTGCGAGATTAAACAAAATCTATACATAGACTTTAATTAAGTAGAAAAATCAGTCAATCACAAAAGTCATTCTTAAGTAGTACAAAGGTTTCTTAAAGAACTGGATTCATACATGCCTCTCCGACCATCTGGGGTAGGTTCTGCTCATGGAGAAACAATGCAGAAAGAGTTCTCCGACCAATCATGCCAGTGAGTTCCTTCTCATGCTCTCAGCACATTTACGCTTTCTGGTAGACTTGTTTCTCTGTATGCGGTTAAAGTCTCACATCGAATGTGCACGGTACTTGACATCGGTCTTATATCTAATATCTGATGCATTTTTTCTCTTCTTAAATATATTTTGGGGTTCGACTTTAATAGATGTAAACATATAATTTTAACATTTCTTGAAAGAAAAGGAAAAGAAAAAAAAAAACCATTTTGACTTATTTTGTGTTGGATTGGATCAGCATTCATGTGTCTCATCTGTATCATCTTTACACTCCGTCAAGTGGAAAGAAGTTGTCATGTTGAAGTCAACCAGTTGACGTTCCTACATATTGAACA
Organism: Escallonia herrerae; assembly: GCA_033070095.1. Classification (NCBI taxonomy): domain Eukaryota; kingdom Viridiplantae; phylum Streptophyta; class Magnoliopsida; order Escalloniales; family Escalloniaceae; genus Escallonia; species Escallonia herrerae. The sequence goes on along the minus strand of JAVXUP010000028.1, from coordinate 819,190 downwards.
CATCAATGGCAAATGCAGTGAACTTGTTTGTGTACCTACTTTGAACTTGAAAATTGACCTCTCAAGTCTTTGATAACTAATGGCAAAGGAATGCTAGCAAAATGACTGGTATCTGACTTAACAGACTGGCGCCACTGTCCTAGGTGATCCTCCAAATGATGAACAAGAAATGTATAGTTGTTTAATTAGGCTGCAAGTTGCTTCTAAATTTTGGCTTCCACACTTGTTGTGTGGATCAGTTCTACACTAGATAAGCGCTATTGACAGCGTTGCAGGCACCTTAAGACCTAGCATCAATGGCGGAGAAGAGAACCACCAATTTCAGGGCCATTGGCAAGCAGTATTTGCTAAAGGTGACCGAGTCCACCGTGCAACGAAGTATGTTTTTATCGTAACGTCTGATTTATGGAAGCGATTTTCGAGTTTTTGAGCAAGTGACATTCTACACCTGGTCTAACTTACCTTCGAAAGTATACCTAGTTAAATAGATTTTGAGAAAATGCTATTTTCAACTCTTTTTATATGCTTCTTCACATCTTTTTATCGTTAATTTATATTTAGCGATAAGTGATGGTTTTTTAGCAATAGACAAAGGCCAAAAAAAAAAAATCGACACAAATAATTGGATTGACATATTGGGGAGTGGGAGCAATTTCTCCCAAACTTGGGAAACACTTCAAATTTAAATGTGAGAGAGTGGAGTATCTTAATTTACTGTTAGACCGCCAAGTATTACATCTTGACAATTAAATAATTTATACTTGATGTATATGCATTTTAGAGCCTGTTTGACACTAATTTTTAAAAACAAAATTTAGATTAAATGATAAACAATTTTTTAAAATAAAATTGCAAAATTAGCTTTAAGCTATGACTGATGTTTGAATAAAAAGTACTAAAAACAGTTTTAATACAGTGATTGGCAAAGAAGTTTGGTGTTGAAATAAACGATGCTAAAAGTTCTTGTAAATAAAAAGGATATATTGGTATTTTTGTTTGGTCATACTTGATTATAGATAATGAGATTTATCCTTAATCCTCATTTTCAGGATTCTGAAGTTGACTATCCTTTAGTTTCTTGAAAGTTGAAACTGATTAAACTCTAATTCCCTTTTACCAGATGCGTGCGTACCTTAAATCAAATAATATTTGGCCATCTTAGAATCAGTCTTAAACATGTTACCAATACTATAAAGTATTTGTTTAAACTTTGACAGTAAATGATAATCAACCATGAACTAAATGAAAATTTTAGAGGAACTTCCCAAGTACACTACATTATTATTATTATTATTATTAAAATAGGATTCTCATGACCTGGAATGCATCTTATTATTTGGGAGCCAAAAAATGAAAAATGTGCCAAGAGCAGCGTCACTCTTTTTAATTCCTGAAATATTTATTCACATCAAAACCCAAAAAAAAAGAGGGGAGGGGGCTTTGCCAAACGCGGCAGAGTAGGTCACTTGGTCTTCAATTCCCGGCAAGCGTCAAAACTGAAAAGACAAAAAAGGACCCACGCCGTAAAGATGACGGTGCCGCGTTTTCCAAAAGAGTCGCTTTCAAACTGCCCTTCGTTTCAAATTTGATCCGAACGAACAAACAAACAAACGCACTCCTTTCTCCTTCTTTGACTTCTCTGCATCCCTTCGCTCGCCTTCCACCTCCGCCTCCTCTCTCTCTCTCTCTCTGTGTGTGTTACATCTAACAAGAGCAACAACCAAAGGAGCCAAGGCTCGATATTACTTCGAAACTCGGATTCTGGCGAGTCAATGTAGATAACAAGGTAAGAATTTCGATCTTCGACCATGTCCTCTTCTTTGTCTGCGCTTGTGATGCCATCGTCAATTATATCTGCCTGGGCAAACCTTTGACGCAGGTACTTTTCTCTCTGTGGAGTAGATTTTTTAGGTGTTTACCTTTGCGAGTGGATATTTACAGGAGTGTCGTCTGTGTGACTCCCGAGGTAGACTGAGAGCTGCTCTGAAAAATAGGAACGATAACATATGATCACGGCCATGTTTGTCGCTGAAGGCTGAATTTCTCGCGTTCCATAGTTTTAGCGACATATAGGCCGCAACATTAGGTTCTTCAAGTTTGTGTTGATTTTCTGGAATAAAATCTCTTGTCAAGCCATACCGGAATCTAGTCCTCTAGAATTTTGAATATCATGTGTTAAATCTTGCCAGTTGCTTATGGACTTTTTTCAATTCCTGTAACACAAAGTTATTTCTGTTTAAGAATGATATTGATTTGTTTTAGATAGAAATGAAAACGAAGAATGCTTTTGCATCCTCAGTTGCACATCATGTCCCTTGTTTCTTTCTTAGATGGTTTATCCATTTTCCCAATTAAGGCGGCCCACAAATATTTTATTAATGGGCCCCCGTTTTATGAGGACCAATTGTCTCTCGTCGATCTATGATTCTAGAATTCTGGTGTTTTTCCTACATGCGGCTACATTGTATTGAACACTCTGCTGAGTTGTCTTGACAATGTGTGGCTAATGGCTTCCTCACCTGGAACAGACAACTATTACTCGTGGATTAAGCCCATCATATTCTAAGAGACAGCCAATTATTCAATAATGCTTCATTGCTCTTAATGTTTTCACATCTTGGTCCTACTCGTGCCTTCCAGAAACCTCTATATAAGTGTTTCTATCTTAATTACTGGTCCTCTCATTCCATAAATCCCATCATGGTGTCTGCTTAACGAGCTAAAGAGAATGGCACGAAGTCACTATTATCATCATTAACCCGTGGATCTATAAGCCACTGTCTGATAGTTCAAAAACAAAATAATGAGTTACCTGATAGTCCACCCTGATGGAAGTGTTATGTAAAAGTTATTCATTTGCTTTCTCTCTTGAACAATCTTAATTTCCTGTTATGTTGTCTCAAACGTGGTGCTTTGGAGATTTGTGAATTTTCACTTCATTGTTAATTTTATGTTCATGGTTAGATCGCAAATTCATTCTACATTTTCTTTTAATTTTATCATAAACAGCCTCACAATCACAACCCATTTTATTCGAAGAAGTTCCAAATCATCCAAAAATGGAGAAAATCTTCAAATCATCATCTCCTCTCTTCATTCTTACCACAACTCTACTGCTACTGGATGGATCGATGGGCGAGCCAAGAGCCCAGACGATCCAAACTATGTGTGGGAACCAACTTGAGCACAATTCAACCATCTACGTGCCAAACTTCGTTGCTACAATGGAAAACATCAGTGAACAGATACGAACTTCAGGTTTTGGAGTAGCAGTTACAGGCTCAGGGCCTGACACTAACTATGGACTTGCCCAGTGCTATGGTGATCTTTCTTTACTTGACTGTGTATTGTGCTATGCTGAGGCACGAACTGTTCTTCCTCAATGCTTTCCGTACAATGGGGGTCGGATATACCTAGAAGGTTGCTTTATGCGAGCTGAGAATTACAGTTTCTTTGAGGAGTATACTGGACCTGGAGACACAGCCTTGTGCGGTAATACAACCCGAAAGAATTCAACATTCCAAGAGACAGCAAGGCAGGCTGTGTTGCAAGCAGTTTCAAATGCACCAAATAATAATAACTATGCCAGGAATAAGGTGGCAGTGTCAGGAACAAGAAGTGAGTCGGTCTATGTGCTGGCTAATTGCTGGAGGACGCTGAATGCAAGCGCGTGCAATGGGTGCCTGGAGAATGCGTCTTCATCGATATTGGGATGCCTGCCTTGGTCCGAGGGGCGGGCACTGAACACTGGATGCTTCATGAGGTACTCTGACACCAATTTTCTTAATCCTGAACCAGGCAGTGGAAGTTCCAGAGGTAATTGAGACTTCTAGCACGCTTCATTTAGCTAAAAGAAGTTATACTCGTATATAAATTTGTCATACAACTCGAAAGTTTGTGAATAAATGGGCTAATCATGGTTTCTCAATGACTTCTATTGCAGGGAAGATAATAGTGATCGTAGTTGCAGTTGTGAGCTCTGTGGTTGTTTTGGTAGTTGGGGCAGCTATTGCAGTTTATATTCGGAAGCACCGATATATACAGAAAAAGAGAAGAGGTAAAAGGCCTTCTTTTTTTTTTCCTTATCATGAGACCGTATAAGTGATGAAAATAAAGAAATTCACAGAAGTTATAGGCTAATGAGAATTAGATAGGTCTTGCGGTTTCTGAAAAGTAACTTAAGACTCAACTTCCCAGGTTCAAATGATGCAAAGAAGATGGCGAAGACACTTCATGACAGTAGCCTGAATTTCAAATACTCCACAATTGAGAAAGCAACGGGCTCCTTTGCTGAGGCTAACAAGCTTGGGCAAGGTGGATTCGGAACAGTTTATAAGGTATTTGTTTCGAGGATAACCAGATATATGAGATACAACAAATGTTGCTTGTCTCAATTGTAAGCCTGAGTTTCAGAACTCAAAATTTAATGCAGGGAGCTCTGCATGATGGAAGAGAGATTGCTGTCAAGAGGCTTTTCTTCAACAACAGATTCCGAGCAGCAGATTTCTATAATGAAGTTAACATCATTAGTAGTGTTGAGCACAAAAATCTGGTCAGGTTGTTGGGATGTAGTTGCTCGGGGCCTGAGAGTCTTCTCGTATATGAATTTCTGCCGAACAAGAGTCTTGATCGCTTCATCTTTGGTATGCACAAAACTTACTCCGTCCAACCCTAACATAGAGACATCTTTGACTTTTGACAAAACATAGGATTGCCATTGCACTACCTAAATGTTGACTATAGTTGTGTCGGATCCATAGTCTTGGTCGTTTAGTAATCCTATTTTTAACTTTTATTCAGTGTGGAAGAAAAAACCTCTTTAGCCCTTCACTAAATTTTCTTAAAAGCTTGAAAGCATATTTTTTCATCTCATATATGTGTTTGTTATAAAGTTGGTTAAATATATATGTCTTTATCAACTTTACAGATGTAAACAGAGGTAAGACATTAAACTGGGAGAAGAGACGTGAGATAATCATCGGAACAGCAGAAGGTTTGGTCTACCTTCATGAGAATACCAAGACCCGGATTATTCACAGGGATATAAAAGCCAGTAATATATTGCTGGATACAAGGTTCCGTGCTAAGATTGCTGATTTTGGGTTAGCAAGGTCCTTCCAAGAAGATCAGAGTCACATCAGCACTGCCATTGCAGGAACACTGTGAGTCCTTGGGCTACAGTTCTGCTTTTGGTTGGATTAATAATGCTTTGTGAAAGAGCGTGCGCGGGTGCGTGTGTGGAGAACAATGTTTTTATCAGACTACAAAGATGAGTTGGGCCAACTTAGCCGCTTTTTAATACAACTAGTGGTAGTTTTGAGATTACGTAGACTTAGACTTGCAATAATTTCTCTACATCTGCAGAGGATATATGGCTCCAGAGTATCTAGCCCATGGCCAGCTAACAGAGAAGGTAGATGTGTACAGTTTTGGTGTGCTTTTGTTAGAGATTGTTACTGGAAGGCAAAATAACAGGAGCAAAACATCAGAATACTCGGAGAGCCTAGTCACAATTGTGAGTTAAAAGCATTGAATGTTCTCTATCATTTGATTCATACAGAATTATCCTTAATTCCCTTCACTTGCCATGATTTTTGGAACCCCACAGGCATGGAGGCATTTCCAACTAGGGACAGTGGAGGAACTTTTTGATGCAAACCTGACCTTGCATAACTACCACAACAATGAGATTTTAAGGGTAGTACATGTTGGACTTCTATGCACCCAAGAGATTCCGTCATTAAGACCATCAATGTCCAAGGCCCTTGATATGCTGGCAAAGAAGGAAGAACGCCTCCCTCCTCCCACTAATCCCCCTTTCATAGACGAAAAGACCATGGAGCTAAATGACACAAGCGAGAACCCATCTTACCCCCTCAATGCTACCAATTCTGATTCAGTTGCTACCGTCTCTAATAATTCTTTTCACCCACGTTGATACCAGAAAGCTAGCGCCCTGAAACTGGTATCATGAGACGAGGTTGTGGCTCAATCTACAAGGGGGAGAAAGTAGCACCTGTTGGTCCACAAAGGAGAGCAGGGCACCCAAGCGTCTGAAACCTTGCTTGGCTTGTATGCGGACGGGGAAACAAAATCTGATCAGCAAGAGGAAAACAAACCTAGATAAAGAAAGGAAGAAGCAGGGGTGGACAATCGGCATCTGTAGTTAGAATAGAGTTGAGATAGATCTTTTTTATGGAGGTGATGCAAGTAGGCAGGATGGTGAAGCAGCTTTGAAGTATACAAATTTTGTTTCCATAAGCGATTATTATGCATGTAAATTTCTAGCTTCCCACTGGTGTTAAAAGCTTTCAACTGAACAGCATCTGTGGATTCCTCGGCCAAGTAATTACACAGGATTCAAATGCATAAGCAGGTCAGATAGAATCAAGATCTCACGTGTTTTTCTTCAAATCTTTTTTAGCTGGTACATTAGCTTTGCTAGGTAGTTGATTCCTACAACTGTGCAGCAGAGTATTTTCCCCTTTAAACCTTCACGCACGCACAAATGCTGGGGGGGGGGGGGGGGACGATCTCTGATAAAACACGAAACTTATTGTTTACTCCCTTCAAGAAGGAAACGTTTAGATGTGAAGTTATGGTAGTCGTGCCCAAGAGACTAATGCAACAAAATTGATATCCTTCTTAGTATGTTCCTTCCTCGTAAAAAAGACTTCAGACTTCGCTGAAGACTACTAGGCGAGAATTATCTACCGTGTGGCCACTAAGTTACCCATCAGCCCTCCACCAACCTCGAAATATCTGGCATTAGAAAATCCTGTTTCCAAAGCAAGCTTCTCCAGTTCTTTTCCTGTATTAAAGCGCACACCAAAATTGTCCAAGTCCATCAGTATATAGTGTGTGTTCATGGACTAACAGTTTATGGACTAACGTCTTTTCTTAACCATATATTTTGTAATAAGATTGAATATGACTTTCTGCATCTAACATCTAAAAGTGAGTCCATGCTCAGAACTCAATGCTGTATAGGATATACAGCATTGTTGTTTTGGCAGTGAAGCAAAAATAAATAGGGTGAAGATTTTTTGGGAATTCATAAATGCAGTCTGGATTTATTTTTGGGAATTCATAAACAGAAAGAGATAAACTAAGATTCAACGTTGGGAAAATAAAAAGTCCAGACTGATCTTATTCCAAAAAAATTGCCATCTGCACACCTGATCATCTAGGATGAACCTATGTATTGGTGAGAAGAACAAACCTGTCAAAAATTCTTGAATTGAACTGTTCAAATATCGGTATTCCTTTGCAAGGCCAAAACCAGTTGCCGCAGGAACAACTACAGTATCAATCATCCATTCCTGTCAAAAGAGTTTACAAAGACTAGTTATTGCTCATCATATACGTAAAACAGTTTAGATTGTAGTCTTGCGGGATGAAGTAGAAAAAAGTTGCAGATTAGGATCATCGATGTTGCACTACTGATTTCATCCGTCATGCATACAGTCAGATACATACCACTGCAAAATCCAGACCGAAGGCATCCCTATATACAATCTCAACCGAAAGAGGGAAAATAAGAAAAGGCAAGAACAAATATAGCCAGACTACCCAGTAATGTTTTGGAATGGCCAAGATTAGGAATTTTCAGTGAAAGCAGCTTACAAGGCAGAGCTAGCCCCCATTTTTTCAAGGGGTCACTTGTGGACCCTCGCCAAGATTGCTGGCCAAAAAGGATGTGTCTCCCGCACCAGATGACTAATTTGGTTAATCAACCATCAATCGAAAACCTCATTCATTGTTCCTAATTGGTACAGTGGAGAACAGCAATGCTTATAAGTCAACTTTTCACTTCACATTTAACCGTCAAAATTTTAGTAAAAAAGTAGTCATTTACTTTTACTTCATGGTTTTAAAAAAAAAAATTTACGCTATGGGGCACTGACCAAAACAGGAATGGCCACTCAGAAGTCAGAAACTACAAAATGTTTCAAGTAGACCATTTTGAATAGTATTCGAATGTCTAAGTCAATGAAGTGAACTTACTATCTTGTGACCATACCTGAAATGAGGCAGTAAATGGATTAGTGCTTTTATTGAAGTCAAGCACAGATACTTTTGATCCTGGTTGTAGGACTCGATACATTTCCTTCATGGCTTTCTGTTTGTCTACCACGTTTCGTAAGCCGTACCCAATCGTAATGGCATCGAAGTAAGAGTCAGAAAATGGCAAATTAAGTGCATCACCTTCCACCCACCTATGGTGCATCACGTACATTAGTGCCTCAGTAAACAGGGTTTATTCCTGAACGAGGGCTTCAAATTTTAAGCCAAATGAAAAAATTCAACAGCAAATTACCAGTGCTCACTTAATGTTCTTGTAGCATGCCTTTGGGCGTGAATGCTGCCGAGACGAGGCAATCAGTAACTGCTCATTTGAGAAATCAAGACCAGTAACCTGCAAATCGAGACCAAAAAAGAAAACCAACATAGATTCTAAATATAGAGATCAAAGAATTAAGTGGTAGAGATGTTGAATTGGTCTACTCTGCCATAGGTTCATATGGAGTTTGTTTGTATAAATCTAAAGAAGTAAAAGAAAGAAAATCAATAGTTGGAAAAATATGAAAAGATTTTTGAAAGTTTTATGATCATGCAATCCTTTCTAAGCAAAGAAAGGGATCTTCATACGTAACTGGCTACTAGCTACAGCATAAACGTTCAGAAAGGTAGCACACAGACTAGTCTTTAGTACCTATTTCATGCGCGCACCGCCTTTCAGCACCAGGTCTCCACTTACTCATCACCCAAAATAGGCTTCTGTCTTTTTCTTTCCAACTTAACCCATACAAAAGCAACGGGAAAGGAGCACAGAACCTCATTAGGGAAATTCGCAACAAAAGAGATAGAGAACCCGATGAGAGACTATTAAGTCTTGTGAAAACCTATTCAAAGCGCTATAAAGCAATCTCTGAAGAGTCCTCCAATCAGTCTGTCTACTATTGAGGTGTTTCCTTTGAATAAAATATCATGCACCACGAAGGGGCACTTACCACTACTTTTCCCATCCATCACCACGAAGAGGGCCCTATTTAGGAGATTGTTTTTTCATTAAAAAATGATTGCGGAATCAGAAATTGTTTGGGTCTTGCGGAATCAGAAATCTGGTTTCAACACAGTTTCTGTGGCCTATAATGTAGTATCTAAGCGTAGTCTAATAATATGTTTATGCAAGGTTTTTGTATCTGTGCATTCTACCTGAATATGTGCACTCTTTGTGCTGCTAGCTGGCCTTTTATCTTTTGTTCTGGAAGATTTTTGGGTATGCATAAATGATGCATCATGGTGACCTTGTGGTCAATCCTATCTGTTATTGGTGAGTTTGGAATTTTGATTTCTTCAACTGTCCCTAGTTTGTTCCACTACTTAGTGTTGGCTCAACATCAAATTATGACGTAGATGGTGGAAAATATAGAACTTGGGTCATTCATGCATACCCAAATATCTTCCGGAACAAAAGATAAAAGGCCAGCAAGCAGCACAAAGAGTGCACATATTCAGGCAGAATGCATGGCGTACAAAAACCTTGCATAAACATATTATTAGACTACGTTTAGATACTACATTATAGGCCACAGAAACTGTGTTGAAACCAGATTTACTAAATCACAATCATTAGAAATGCCTGGTATTCTAGTTCTTTCCATAGATTGCGGATGTATCGCGGTTGATCCTTAACGGACTAAAGGAACTTCACGAACTACTATTCTATGCGCGTGGTTTGTACGGCATGCAATCACCCATAGCAGTGTCAATCCATTTAGGGCCTGATAATGCGGCTACCCTTTAATGTCTTAAATAACATCAATGGTTTATTAATAAATAAGTCAATTGATTGAACAAAACGAAATGAAAGGGGGAGGAATAGCAAACCTTGCCAGCGGGTCCAACTTTCTCAGACATGACAAATGCCAAATCCCCACTTCCACAACACAAATCCAACACATTGTCTCCTACCTTTGCTCTATTAAAATCACAAAAAAAAAAATCAATGTGAGAAAAAAGAAGAAAAAAAAAAACCCATTTGTAAGTCAATGAATTAAAGTAAGAGAACTGAATTTGGAAATCTAATTTACCCACTCCATGATACAGCCATTCTTTTCCACACTCGGTGCTGCCCCAAGCTCAGTAAATCATTCAGCTACAAAATGATAAAAAAAAAAAAACACAATCACCTAATTCCTTGGCAAATGTGGAAGCCATTTAGAGCGTAATACGTACGTGGAGTGAAATGGGGCGTACATTATCGTAGACAGGAGCAATTCGGTTAAACAGCGCTTGCCGGTCGTCGGCGCATCTCACCGGCAGGCATCTGGATCGGTGGGAGGGTGGCCGATTTCCGGCTAGTTGGCAAAAAGAGAGGTGAAGAGAAGCCATTCTTACGTTACATGTTATGTCGATAGCCTTATCAGTTATATCTCATCAGCTTTCTTTATGGTTACGGTCCAGTTAAAGACAAGTGGTTTGTCAGTTAACGAATGGCTTGTTTGGCCTGGGACTAAAAAGACAAATAGACCCTTACACCTTTATATCAAGTCTGAATGCATTAATCGATTAAGGGTAAATTAATCATTTAATTGTTCACCAGCACCTCCTCTCTTGCCTCTACCACAAAGCCAGTGATCTCCTCTCCTCCCCTTCCGATGGAAACAAGGAAAGGCCGCCCAACAGCGTCGCGGCCACCTCCTTTCCCCACCGGCTTGTTCCCATCTCGCTGCTTCCACCTCTACTACAAAGCCGGTGGTCCCCTCCACCTCGCCGAAATGATGCAACAAAACTACCAACAACTGCCGAGGAACAATGTATTCTCATCTTGCTTTCACTCCGCCGCTATGCAGTGCTACATCGAGTGGTGGTAATGACTATGGTAGAAAGTTAACAAATGGGATGTGCAAAATTTAAAACAGAAAATACCAATTTAGAGTAATGAACTAAAATATTTAGGATTGATATAAGGACATAATTGTCTGTTTGGTTCAGTGTCATAAAAAAAAGTTCTTTATGGCAAAGCAACACATTTGCATTTTCCTATATGCAAATATATATTTAGTCTCAGTAAGTGGTTCTAAAAAGCATCTTAAGTGACAAATGAGTAAAACATGGATTGCAGTCACAATTTTTTTTTAATTAAAAATGATGCGTAGCTTTTTTTCTAATGCCGAACCAATAAAGAGTTTTTGTTTCCACGAATCATCAAAAATTAAATGTTTAAGGAGGCTATTAATTTTCAATATTTAGTTTTTGATCGACAAAGCCTTTAACCAAAAACTTCGATGCAAAAAAAACAAGAGCAAGAGCAGTCTAGAAACTCCCCCTGTTTTTGGAGTCACGACGAGAGTGCTGATGGTCGCTATAAAGGCTTTAAACAAGGAAAAAATTCAAATTCGTGGCTATAAAAAAGGGCGATTCAACCAACGCACTTTATGTTCTTTTAGTGACCAAAAGCACCTTTTATGTTATCTCCCAACATATCCAATTTGGAAAGGTTAGTTTTAATGTCAAAGTATACATACATGACTCTTGTCTAAATAGATTACAGTTTCAAAAAAAAGGTAGTACAACTACTGCAAAGCGATCGATTGATCGACGAAACCAAAACTGCTTTGGGCTAGCAGTTCGTAAATATGGGCTGACGGGGCAGATCGGAAACTGCCCATCAACAGTTTGAGAGGTGGAACTTGGAAGCCGAGATCATCTGGACACAGAAATCTGCAAAGGCTCGGCCTACTCTTTACGGCGGCAGATCTAAAAGGCCCATGAATCTCCAGTAAATCTGATGGGCCTGGCCCAATTATGCAGTACTAATCAACGCAGCGTCAATTAACCCAATATTTAGGATAATTCAATATCCTCTATGCCTTTTTATCCTTAAAAATTTTGGAAAAAAATTTGACTGCTACCGGATTGAAAGAATCTTTCTCCTACCCTTCATAAAGCGACAATTAATAGTTGTTAAATCTTTCTACTGGTTTTTTTTAGTGACGTTAAAAAAATATTATTAATAATTGTCGTTGAAAATGTTAACAGAAAAGTAACTAGAGACATTTAGTAACTACTAATTATCACTATATATGGGGTTGGAGGAAGATTCTTACAACTGGAATACCGGGGTAACAGCCAAAGTTTGTTCAAAAAATTTTGGCTGCTATGCTACCCATTGATTTGAAAGAATCTTCTTCCTACTCTCTATATTTGACAATTAATAATCTCTAAATACTTATAAAGTAATTTTTATTTAATAACATGAAACAAATACTGCTAAGAATTGTAACTGAAGGTTTTAGCAGAAAGGAATTAACTATTATAAATTGTCACTATATATGAAGTTGAAAAAAAATTTCTTTAACCAGAAAAACAGCCAAAATTTATTCTTTTATCCTTTTTTTCTCAAAAAGTGACGCTTATAGATCCTCATTCATACTTCAGGCAATGTAATAGAACAGCGTACCAAACACTCTGTAACCAAAAATAAAAGATTTATTTGCTATAAATTGTAATAAGAGCAACGAAACGATTCTACCCACAAAAAAAAATGACAACAAAGCTATTATAAATGCTATACATCAGAAAATCCTGGTCCATCAAAAGCGAGAAGCAACCAAGAATCGCCCCATTCGTATATCATATTCATTTCAGTTTCCAGGTCTTCCCAGCAAAATTCACGAGTTTCACGAGTAGAGACAAGCAGCATTCGGCATTTTTTTTGCCCATTTAATATCATCATATCGAAGATTATAAAGTCACAATCGGAATGTACATGTGCCCAACCATAATCATCAAATTACAAGTCCTATTGAGAATATATGCACACAGTCCATATCAATCAATCATCATCAGTATAAAAGTGTCCCGAAAGACTACTCAAAACGTCAAATTGCATGTTCTCAGATGGTTTCCAGTGACGCTTCCTTTGGTTTATAAACCAGTTGTTAATTTGCTTCTGGTCGAGGCCCGTTAATTCAGCTAGAGAAATTTTATCAGCTTCCTGAAACATTAGGTAGCAGCAGAGCAGTTAGTATCCTTCAGACTTTTACAGGTATCAAATTGCTTACATAACACTCAGATGGCACTTGTAAATGCCACTGAAAGTACATTTCGTGCTCAAGTCATTAAAAAATGGAAAGCAAGTATGATCCCTCCGTTACACCAAAATATACAGTTAAGAACCAAAGAAAAAAAAGGGGTATAAATAGTTTTTTTTTTTTTTAAAAGAAGAAACGGTAATGAGTCACGTATACCATACCAACATTTTTTTTTTCGTCAACCGTATATTTGATATTTCTTTATTTGTCTAAAAGAGTTGAAATATTTCATTATACTACAAAAAAAGAAATATAAATTTCATTTGCAATCCAATTCATGTTGGTAAATGGTAGCATATGTAGTACGGTGAAAGAAACTCAAAAGCCATCATGCATCAGTAATCTCTCCCACAAGAAAGACCCCTGCATGCCTACATAACCGGTTTGAAAGCAGGGTTTTACACAAGCAATGATGCATATATATCTCAACGTAGTTAAATTTAACAACATCCTATCAATTGGGCAATATCAGCTAACAAAATAGACCCAAATTATTATTTTTTTTCAATTTGGGGTGGGGTTGGGGGGCGGGGCTCGGGGGGAGGTGTTTTAAGTCTTTGAAGATCAATTTTTCAAAGGAAAAAATTTGACTGCTACACCGGTTGGAGAAATCTTCATCCTACCCCCTATATAGCGACAATATCAATCGTCTCTAAATGTATCTAGTGACTTTTGTTTAGTGACGCTAAAAAAATACTTTTAATAATTGTCGCTAAAAGTGTTAAAAGAAAAATCACTAGAAACATTTAGCGACTATTCATTGTCGCTATACAGGGATTGGAGGAAGATTCCTACGACCCGGATAGGAGCCAAAGTTAGGTAGAATATAAATGGAAAGAGAGTTATACGTACTGTGGGGTAAGGCCATTTGTAATGCAAATTCCACCATTCAAGCAATGTTTGGGTTGCTTCTTTAGGTAGCTTCCCTTTCTTCTTCTTCTTTGAAAATTCCACCTTGAGAGTACCGATGTGGCTTCCAAATTTGCGCAAGAGCTTGTCCTTGAGTTCTCGGTCTTCGCTCCTCGTTTGGGACTCCAGCACATCTAGCTCGCCTCCGCTGAATTCCTCATCTGATGATACAGAACCTTCGTCTGGCAATAGAGTTGCACATTGTATCAAAGAACTAAGTCGAGAAATTTCCCGCTAATCGGAAATATTTCGGAAAAGAGAGTTGAATGTCTCATGGGCACCTCATATTTAAAAAGCTGATCATTTCGAAGGACACCCTTCTAAGTTTGCATATAAGAATTTATTCAAAAGGGTTTTCGCGAGCGAATGACGAAAAAGTTATTGAAACTACACTTCAGGCATTTGAACTACACAGGTACGACTATATCAAAATAGAGATAAAGTGACATTAGAGAGACTTTTAACGAGGAAAATGGAGCACAATTAGCTAAACATAAAAGCAAAATATCAAGGCCAAAAAAAATAAAATTAAATGATGTAGTTTTGGACCCCAAAAGGTGACGTAGTTTTAGTTATTTTAAGGTAATTTTTACTTAGTTAATTAAGAACAAAAAAGCACAATGCATTGTACATTCCAGATCATTAGAATGCAACATAGAATCTTCTTTCCCTCAAAAAGTGTAAACCACTGGCCAAAAACAACATGGGTACACGGTACGATATGTCTCAGAACATAAGTCACCAAATTATTCTAAACGTAATAAAGCTTCCGATCTCAAATCTTGTTCTTAGACCGGCTCTAATTTCACCCGTCCTTTGCCCTTCTAGGGCGAAACAAACAAGCTTAGCCCGTACGTCGTCTACTCTCACGGTAGCTCCCGGTATGCACAAACTTCTCAATTTGAGGAACCAATAACTTGGCTCTGAACACGTTCGAGGGGCACCAGTTTCCTCCTTTTCACAACTACGTAGCTACTTCAACGTACAAAGGCTTCATGTATGCATTCGATCCGTGCCAACTCATAATGAGTAACACAAGTTGAAACACCATCTGACATTATAGCTGAATCCCTAACCCAAAGGTGAACTAAAACCCTTGTCAGTGTAAGATATACATCCCGGTGAGGAGGGCTTTAGAGATATTTCCTCAACGCAGAACCTAGACAGACATTCAGTAGCAGGCCCAAGAAATCTTCCTCAAAATTTTGGTCTTAATTTTTGAGGAACAGGGAACAAGTACAGGAGAACGGGTGGAAGTAACCAGCGTGCGGTGCTTCGTGCACAGATAATAATAATGGTGGTTGGTCAGGGCCCTATTGTTCAGTCGTTTCTATGTCAGAAAATGTATCCCAGTGACTGACAAGACGGTACGGCCATCAAATCAGTGGCAGTAAAGATAGAAACCCACCAGCCGTAGCCAAATCTTAGGTCAATACTTTCACGCAGAAAGACGATTTATCTTCGGTATGGCCCCCCACACAAAGCACCCTACCCATATATATTGATAAATCTACACAATTTTTTGCAATTAAGTAAACAATATTAAGCTACAGCCACCTATTATCCCTAAATACTACAGTACATAATAATATCACAAATCTCAATTTTTCCAGACCCATCTTCTTTAAGTATGGAGAGTCAACTATGCAAGGGGTTCTAGGCGTTCAGAACCATTCACTCGAGTTACACTTCTCAATATTTCAACTGAGCACCAAACATTTCGATACGCCGCCTCACTTCTGTGTTGCATATTGTTAGCAATTAAACCTTTCTGAGAGTGGAATTTTTTAGAGCGCTAAACGAGTTAATTTAAATAAGTCATTTTGGAAGGAAAAATGTCTGGCAGTTTTCTGTGTTATAGAAAGAAGCTACAACTTTTGAGGGCATAGCATCTACCTACAACAGAGGTTGTAGGTAGATGATTATTATTAAGTCAAATACGATTATTAATTGACATTTAATTAATATACCTAAATAAGTGCAGAATAAAATTATGATCAAATGTATGTACAAAATGAAATTAACCATATTGAATTACTATAAATTATCGCAGTGCAGAGGGCATAGCATCTACCTACAACAGAGGTTGCAGACAAAATTCATTTTTAAGGCATATTGTCGATTCTCCTACAAATTCAAAGAACTACAAATTAGGAACTACAAAGAAACAGAGCAAGGACCTAAAAAGTACTCCCTCCATCTCAAAAAAACTAATCATATTTTCTTTTTAAAATGTTCAATGTAAAATTGATCACTATCCCAAATAAGGAAGATTTTGTACATATTTAAAGGGAGAGACCGTCAACTAAACAAATTGACCAACAAATAAATTGCTTATTGATTCAGGACTTCTATCTTAACGACAATCTAAATTTAATCCGATTTAATTGCTTGCAAATCAAAGTCAAGCACGTCAAGAATTATTCTCAAAAACAGTACTACTTAAAAAGAGTAAAGACCGAGGCCCGGACCCCCAGCAAAAGCCTACACCCCTGAGAAGACGCCGACAAGTTTGATCCACATCATGCCATGCGGCACGAGGCCCCGTAGTGACACAGAAAAGGGGGCCAGACGGAAATGACTACCACTACGACGCTGTAGCACCACCACCTGCAGCAGCAACTGCTCAGTCCACTCACTCGCTCACTCACTCACAGAGTGAGAGAGAGAGAGAGAGAGTCTCTGTCTCTGTGTGTGTGTGTGTGTGTGTTGAATGCCACAAAATAAAAAATAAAAAAAAGCTGCTTTTTTGGCAGCGTAAACCCCGGGAGTCCATGTGAAAATTCGACCACCCGTCCTATCCGGGATCGACCTCCATGTTTCTAATGCTTGGCCCTCACCCCTCTTCTTAGTCCTCCTCCACTTAACTCCAATCCCATAATACCCCATCGGGGGGTCCAACAACATGAATCGTTGGTCCACTTTGCCTCAATCCCCATCCACACATTGACCATTGTCGTCAAGGCTTTGCCTTCCTTCCTTGACCATTACCTTCAATTATTTATTATTATCACGAACCTTTGCTCTGCCCTACCACCAAATTCACTTGTGTTTTTCCCCGAGAACAGTCTCTCACATTAAGTGTCATGAAGCCCGGCGCCCGCGGCCCCGGCCCAGGCCCACGCAAGCTACCCTGTAGCACTGGCCAGTTTGCATGTCTTGGACGACAATTCTCTCGCACTGTATAGAACAAACACATATAGGTGAAATTTCTTCTTGCAAAGCTCAGAAAGATCCTACATGTACTCAGAGACTTTGCTGCCACCATGGGAAAGCTGTTTGACAAAGGCAGCAGGGACCAAGATTTGAAAGGAGTTAGTGAAGCCAAAAGCACATACCTTGCAATGTAATTAATTAGGTTCGACTGGCCTTACCCAAGAACAATGCATCGCCTAAAACACGCTTGAAACTTAAATCTACCTCCAGAACATGAAACTCCTGTCGTACTTAGGGCCAATACAGGTCAAAAAGTCTCCACCCGGAAGCAACAGGCCCTCCTTACTTTTTTTATGAGCTCCAAAATCTTGGGTTTGAACCAAATTCTGATCATGAGATGTAGAGAGTTCTTACGTAGGAGGACCAAACCTAAGGAAACAAGCATGTGTGGTCACATACGAGATTTTATTTTTTACCTATTCAATCCTTGGATGGAAGGTTTTAGAATTGATATATGTAATGTAGTTTTTTGCTATAAAAGCATAAGCTACCAGATACTGAGTCCACAATGCTTCAACTATTCCAAATGAGGGTATACTAAACTCCTTAAAACTGACAATCCGTATAGAAATACAAATCTTCAGACCAAAGGCACATGGTGGATTTCCAAACGCTTCGGTCCCCTATAAACTGTTGTCAGAAACTATCGAAATGGAAAAATTTATCAAATTGTTGTTGAAGATTTAAAGTTAGTAAGATGAAGCTGAATTCTGTATTTAGGCTTTAAACGACATGGGATATGCTAACTTAGAAGGAAATAAATTACTACTCCTGAGCCATGCATTGATAAATTATGATTGGGAAGTAGAGTAACAAAGAAGTTTAACAAACTAAACAGATATACGACTTATGAAGGCAACTGTATTCTCAAGTGAAAGTGGCCAAGCACAATCTACTAACATATGCAAAAGCGAGGAACTGGAAATGCAACACGAACAGACACAAGCAGACGCAGACAGCATCCAGCCAGAATGGTCCTTTACACAATCTACACACGCAGTCATATGGTTAGTATAATGTCCAAGTGGATATTTGCATCTGTGTCTAGAGAACCTCAGATTCAAAAGAAGGATTACGAATAGAAATAAGCATGAGGAGAGACAAGACAACAAAGAGCGCACGAGGGCCAGCAACGAAGGATAGAACATCAACGAAAAGCTAATTTGTACTTCCAAACGAAAACAATAATAGTTGCCAACCATAAACTAAACCTCTACCATGATCAAATCTGTTTTCCCTTAAATATATGCATAAGCTACACCTTTTAGTTCACCATTGACATCTAAAGCTGTTATACTTACCAGTAATTTGGTTAATCTGTTGATAACATGAACTAAAGAAGCTAGTAAAGTAACAGAAGTACAGTTGCCAATGTACTTCATCTACATAATTATAGCTTCCAAGGAATTTTATATCACCAGAATCAGTGCCAGCCTTAAAAGGGGATCACAAGTAGCGGTAGTACTTCATCAAATCTTAGCATAAGCCTTGTGAAAAGCCCTAAAGAATCACATAGTCACGTGTGGATGTCTAAAGACAAATTAATACTTAATTAAACGAAAATTCTCCATTTCTTTTTTTTATTTGAAACTAGGCAACTAGCTAGCGATTACATCCTCCACTGTCCATTCCCATATTCCATGCAGGATATACCACCACATCCTGCATTGGAACTTGAAGCTCTTTAAAGTGGCCAGACAGAGTTTCAGTCCATTATCACCGCATTTAAGAACTTGCCAGATTCATCCAACTAACAGGTAGATCGGAAAGAACTAATATACCATCGATATAATAAGAAAGATCCTAAATGGCAGACTTAAAGTAGTTTCACGTTGAAGGAAAGGGATATGTTGTATATATTTTGGCAAGAGCATATAAGAATAAGAAATGCTACTCTATGCAGAAGAAGCATTATTAAACTTGATCTAAAGACATCCAGCTTTACAATTGTAAAACTTCGGTTACGAAGGAATTGTTACTCTGAAAGCTCCATTGTATCATATCTCATAAAACTACCTCTACGCTGGCAGTTTTCTACTCTAATTCTTCTAATGCAAAACAGTAGCGAACTTTTAACCAAGAGAGAGCAACTAAATCAATCTCAACTATCTATGCTTACAAACTCCATCAATGATCAGTGATCACCCTTCAATCACTGATCATTGTAACAAAGGAATGGCTTGCAACATAGACGACAAGAAGAAAGGCCACAAGTCAACATGATCATCGTGATTCGGTTTTCACTATTTTGTTTGATAATTAGCGAGTAGCCTCCATCATTAATTCAAGTAAGCCCCATCCATCCGCAAGAGAGGAAAGGAAAGTGAGAGCATGAAACATTGCATTTCGTTGCTACAAAATAAGCAAGCAGCAAAAAAAAACCATAATGATCAAAGGCGAAGACAAAGACATTCTTTGGAGGAGGATGATCTGCAATTGACGTTTAGACTAGGTTTTCCTCCATATCACTAAATCTTGTAGAAGGGGGGGAAATAACTTAAAGAGACCCCTCACTGTTGCAAAGCGATGGATGTAGTACTTGCTTCCTATTGTTATCTAAATTCTGCAAAGCAACTTGCTTCGAAGCTTCACCTTCCTGTAGACTAAATGAATGGCGCGACAGGAAAGAGAAAAAAGGACACTAGCGCCATAAACCAGACGGCGACAGTGAGTGAGCTTCATAGCTATCCCCATAAAATAACACACTGAACTGGAAAAGGAAAAGGGTTTTCTAGATTTCACTACTCCGTGACCTCAGGCCCCTTGACTTTTTCTCTTAAGGTTTACTATTTCCTGTACAAACAAAGAAGAGAGATCACATACCACAACAAACACAGGATTTCCTCATTTATACACTCAGCTAGAGCACTAGAAGTATGAGGGAAGCAAACAGTGTTTAGTCCTAAATCCAAGACAACAACGTTCTCTTTTTAGGGTTGTTTGCAGGTTGTTGTCGTTACCATTACCATATTCATAGCCCCTTTGATTATTCTCTCCGTGTAGTTAATACTCAGTCCGAGCCCCAACTAAGACAGGAACTAATGTGCGCCACATGTCATGCTATCTTGCGCCAAGATTACGGCACATATGAACTGCACAGCCGATACTACTAGTAGTAGGCTAGCAGCAAAGTCCAAAGAGAGAGAGGTAGTTTTTCATGGACGTACCTTTGCAAAGATTGCCAAGTTGAGTTTCAATCTTGTTCAAGAACGTGGTTGCTTCGTCAAAGGGCCTTGAGAGATCCGTTTTGTACTTCACCAATATGTCATAGTAGGTTTCCTACGCAAACAAACACACAGAATCAGTTGTTTGAAAGAAATGACATACCCTCGAGCGAGCTAACCCAGCGCACCAGACTCCAGTCAACTGTATGCAACCCTTACCGATGTTGCGGTAAAAGCAAGTGTTTTCGCGCTTCGAACCTGGAACAACCATAGTGTTGCCCCAAGACTAGGCCTCTAAACTAGAGAATATCGCACAAGGAGGGAGAGAGGAGAAGAATTAAAATCAGGCATGTTAATGGAAAGAGAGAAACCATGAACTCGTCAAGCTCAGGATCAGCTCCAAAGCAAGTGGAAGCAGCATCTGGCTGAGAAACGCCGTTTTCCCGCTGGATTTCATCTAACAAACACGCTATCTCCGGTGGGGCGCCGACCTGAACAAGGCACCCAAAGACCAAAGTTATCAGATCTTCAGATGAACTCGGGCAAAATATGAGAAAGAGAAGACCTAACCGAAGCAAGATAAGCAAAGCCGTCCTAGTTTAGGGTTAAGCTTTACTCATAACATTACTTCTCTGATCGTTCGTCTTTCTTCTCTTCATAGTAACAAAAGCCAGAAAGGTAAAACCACTTTTCTGAAGAAGAATTTTGGACCTTCTGGCAGGCGATATAGGCATCCAGTAGTTTCGGATAAGAAGGATGAGAGGCGATTTTCGCCTTGATTACGCTCGAAGCACCTTCTTCGTCGTCGTCGTCATCGACCCATCGGCCTTTGTGCATCACAGCCGTGACCGAGGCTGCTTCGGATATCGCCGAGGCGGCGGACATCAGCTCCTCCGATCCAAACACCGGAAAGCGGTGGTGATCGGAGGAGGAAAACAGGCTGTGGTACTCCGCCGGTATGATGAGATTGTCCGGGGACATCAGGTTCGAATGCAGACCGTATATCTCTTCCATTATCAGTTCTCTGTGTGCGTAACTGTGTATGCTGTCAAGGAAACAACGAATATTGGCCAAGCCTTGTATGTATTGTATGCAAATGGCAATTATGTGTGGGAGGTGATGGCGGGGACTTTGTCTTGCAGCTGAAAGCAGTGTGTGTGTGTGTGTGGCTATGGGGGTTGGGGGTTCAAACTTCAAATTATTGGAGGAGTTTTTGGATTTGGTTGGGACTGGAGTTAGCAGGGAGAGAAGCTGATGGAACTGCGGAAGTGGCGTTTGTGCGGGTGCGGGTGCCGGTGCTGGTGTTGGTGTGTGTGAGAGTTTCCCCTATTTTTAATTTCTCTGACGAACAAACAGGAAAGCAGATGCTCGAGTAGTGAACTTCGCTTAGCCATGAGAGGCCCATTGCTTCCACTGATATTTTCTTTTGGCCTCTCTTTTTTCTAAAGTCAAATGAATTCTGGCTAGGATGAGGATTGTATTACGACGAATATGTATTGTCGAAGTTATATTACATTCCTTATACATATTATATATAATAATTACCACTTATTGTTTAATTAAAATTTGACATTTAGTTAATAGCGGTAAAAAATTGTTTCAAAGCCCAAAAAACCTGTTTTGCAATTATTGTGTTCATCTTAACCTTTTTGAAAGACGTCGTCCCGCATAAGTTTATTTCAACACTTTATAATCATTTCTTGAGAACAAGCAATTAAGAAGTAATGTGTGCACGTAAGTTTTTATCGCTTGCACTTATTTTTGTTCATTAAAAACTTTAAAAGCGACACTAAGAGACATAATAAAGTAATTCTTGATGATTTAAACAAAAGCGAAATGTAACAAGTAATAAGTAGAATACAGTAACCACTTTTTAATCGTGTTTCAAGAACTACCAAATTCACTCTGTACACTACTGTTTGTGATTACCTCAAACAATTTTTATTGCATTATGTGAAGTTTTGGCATGTGTTTCATCCAAGTTTTCGACTAACAAATCGTAAACTATTCTTTGGGTCTCCTAAATTTAACATGTGTAAAAGGTCAATTTACTTATTATTATCATAACTTTATTTGTTGAGTGATATTTAAGTTTAATTCAATATCACTGTGTAGCTCTTATTTATTTAAGTTTAATTATGCAAACCCCTGCAGTGAATTCGTACTATAAGTTTACGTAATGAATGTGTGTGTGTGAGAGAGAGAGAGAACTAGAAAACAAGCAGTAAGACATCCTGCTAGGGTTGCTATTTCTTGCTTGAAATATCAGCTACAAAGTTCAACTGGTGTAAACGGACAGCTAATAAAGGGCTCTTCGTGTTGAGGAGCAAGAATCGTCCCATTTCTCAGCTTTATCGGTCCCAAAAAAAAAAAAGGTGAAAATACACACAATGAAGCCTATCAAATCAATCAATCGAAAGTCCCCACCCTCCCTTAGTTTGCTTTCACTGTCAAGCTAAAAACCCAGTGTCAAGTTGTAGTCTAACATTCTAACCAACCCCCCCCCCCCCCCCCCCCCCCCCCCCCCCTCGCTCTCATATCATATCAAATGACTAATGTGATGTTCATCCCAACCGTGAACCGGCAGTGCCATTGTCACCGGAACCGTTAAATAAAAAGAAAAAGTTCGTATTTGACTTAAAATAGAAGAGAATAAATATTATTGAACTGCCTAAAAATTATTTATAATTTAGATGAATCTTGTGTAGTTTATGTTATGATAATCTCCCTTACATTTGTTAACCCGGCAATTGGATTAGCTCACCTTTTTTCCAAACTTTAGGCTTTATTTATCATTTAGTTGGGAGTAATGAACAAGATATTCTGAATGTTAAAATAATGCATCACAATGGTACATGACATTCTTGTGTTGAATTGAATTAATTCGTCTTATTTCAAGTCAGACCAGAAGATACTTGATTTTGAGTTAGTTTATTTTTTGAACGGAAGCTTGTCTTATCATCATAAATTTATGTCCCATACATATTAATGTTTTTAATTCTAACATTTGCGAGTCAAAAAAGGACGCACACACGTACATGAAAATGCTGATAAATATTGGCTAATGACTGCAAATGTCAAAAATTCATGCACTGGATACAAATGTCAAGATTTGATTTTTGTGCATATATGATATGATTGTGCATATGATGATCATTAGAAAAAAAAAAAAAGGAATGACAATGCAGTCATCCATTGCTTGTTTGTCATTGCTCATTTAATCCTCATCTGACCACTGGGAGTTGTATTTGACTTGGCACATACACTTTTCTAGAAAAGTCCCCAGAAAGTTTGAAATACAAAATTAAAGGATTCTCTCGTCGCTAGTTAGGACCAAGTCTTCTTAGATAGACGCACAAGAAACGAAGTGTTAGCTAAAAATGCTAAATTTATTTTCTCATGTTATTATGTGAATGGAGAAAAGATTCAAACTCTTTGTGCCATCCATTCAAAAGATGTAATCCGTTCTTGATCAATAAACTTCGTTACATCATCATTAAATTGCGGTAACGCTCTAACCTTAGTAACTGGGGTTTGATTATCTATTCCTGGGTTTCAAGAAAACCTCATACTTCGTTCTTGTTAAAATTTTAGAGTTTTCGATATCCCTTAAGTAACAAGTATCACAGCAAACAAATTTACCTTCGAAAGTTCGAACAATATATATGCAATAAACTTTTGGAGAGAACATTATATATTAGCAACAAAATGTGTGATTTAGTTATACCTCAACCCAATATTGAGCTCAATAAGAACACATTATTTCTGCATCTAAGACATCTTCTTATCCAATGAAATGAAAATATGAAACGGGTAATAGCGAACATTGTTATGAAATAAGAGCTGCAGCCTATAGTTTAAACAGAGACAGCAGGAATGTAATCTATGCATATGCACACCTAGCTAGTTGCTATTGTGTATCAGATTTGAAAGAAACTTCAGACAACAGAGAAGTTTGAGTTTGTGATGCATGTATGGAGAAAGGCCCAAATGATAAATCACCTCAATCTAAAGAGACGACACCACCACCGTCTGGAAATTTGATAATACAACGAATTACGCGGAGAAGCAGACGTGTAGCTGATGTTTATACGTAAACCAGGTCCTGCATAGTCATGTCATTCACGTTATCACTTTTTTACCTTTCTAAAGCAGTATGGATCCTAAAGTCAAGTTTAATGGTTGACAGGAGTACAATTTTTGTTGTCTACATTTTTTATTTTTCACAAGGCAAAATGTTTCTGTTTATCGTTTTTAAGTTCCGTTTGAATTATAGATTGCGTTTAAGATAAACAGAATTATAGATTGCGTTTAAGATAAACAGTACCCCGATTACTAGAAACAATTTAATGTTGCAAAACTAATCAAGAAATTTAGTGTTTGAATAAGGGGTGCTAAAAGTCTTTGTAGTTATTAAGGATGTCTTGTTATTTATTTAGTCAAATCTAATTATAGAAAAGTTATTAATTCATAATCCTTGTTCTTGTGAATTATGATCTAATCAGGTTTCCATTCAAATCAATTTTTGTGTTTTTCACAAACACCGAACAATATCTAGATAAATCAGATGAATTTGGCACTAAATCATTTTCATTTTGAAAGCAGCGGTTACTAATTCATCATAAATATATTGTAGAAGCTTCGTATCAAACATCTTTGAGATCATATCCAACTCAAAGAGCACAAATGTATTATGTTTTTGTGAACTTAATATCTCATGATCAATTGTCATTGGTCTCAATTATTTAAGACTGTTAGACGATGGGGCTGATGCGATGGGGGCAAGGGTTAAAGGAGGGAGAAGGTTGTTACTTTCTATATCGAGCGGTTCTAGAAGGTCAGGATCATCAATCTTGGACCATCCAATACTTTTTTGGCCTTTATGAGCTCCTCGACAATTTACTCAATATGAAACTCGACTTGCTTATTCTTGATTATGGTTACGACCAATAAAGACTTTCTATGGTTATGCCCAAGAGAAAACTCTTCATGGAAAGAGAAAGAAGCAATTCCCCCTTCAAGGGGCCATTACACGATGCAAGAGCAGATGAGAACTTGGCCAAATCAAAGACACTGGGAAATGGTTATCCATTCGGAACATAATACACCGGCTCCACGACACCGGCATAAGGTGGAAGACACCGGCACACAGTGGAAGACACTGGACCTACGGTAATAGGTTTTGAAGAAATAGAAGTAAAGTTACGGAAAAAAAGACATTTTACACTCGATTCATGCTATGTTATCATAGATCATTGAAAACACGTCGACAAAATTTAGCGACAAATACTAGTAAGACTTATAGACATCAAGTTTAAAAGGAAGGGAAATAATTTTCACATGCCGCTCATTTACAATCTACTTTCACTTTTCACGAAAGAAATTATCCTCGTACCTTGTCTTCGAGAGCTCGTTCTACTTGGTAATGTGTTGTCAATTAGATTTAACAACACAACATTGACAAATAAATAGAACTCGTTAAGGGGTGGAATAGTCAGAAGTATATAGATATCATTTTCAAAACAACGGTGCATATTTTAGCCAAGTGCCAAAACCCTAGACAAAATTCAGCATCATCATCTGAAATGAGGCAATGAGCTTGGATTTGTCAGAGAAAAGGTCAAAGAATCACAACCTCAGTTGGTGCTTTTGAGAAAGTAAAAGTGTAGTTGATAACAGCAAAGTCAAAACGTAACGTGGCTGCTAATAACTCCTTCAAATTAACCCGAGTCATCATCAAGAGATGCACCAATCTAAAGATTACCAAGCCACTAGTTGAAGTTCACAGCAAGAACATCTTCCATCCACTTTTGGTGAAAATAATGTGCTTGACTAAATCATTTTGTTGGCTAATTTTTATAGGGCTTAACAAGCCACGTAATGTAAGCTTTTGATCATCATCATGCAAAAATAAACATGTGATGATTTCCAATGTAGCGTCCACGTTCAACCTCGAAAGCTCAACTTTCATATAAACTTAAGTTTGCATGTGCTTATTGGCTTTGACTTGTGAACGGCGTAAAGAAGATAGCTTTCGGCAAACAATTTATGAAGAATTATTTGTATTATTTTACACCCTTCTTTTGAAGGTGATTGTGACAAAACTACAATTAGTTATACATACGCACTTTTAGCGCTAAACAAATCATATATTCATTTCCTCCGCGTTGAGCAGTCTTGGCAGAGTTCTTTTTTTCCCTCCCCAATTTCGTTACGTGGGCGGATTCTATCACAACGTTATATAGAGACACCTGTGAAAAAAAAAACATATCATTTGTTCCGGTGTGAATCATGTCATGTGCATATCTATCGGAGGTGCACGTCTAGTTACAACATGGCACATCTATAGTTTGCTGCAGAGAAAATGGAATAAAATGTGCTAGTCATTGTTCAACGAGGTGCCAAACATATTTGCAAGGGAAGTAAGATCTTTCCAAAAGTTAATGTGCCTAAAATGCGGGGTTCTCACAACTAATGTCCCACATAACCACATTAAAATGGCCTCTTTGGTCAAAAAAAGAGAGATTCGTTTAGCCGTTTTAGGATAATAATGTATTATCTCGGGCACTCAAGGAGACAGCAGCGGAAGTGCCTATCCAATCCTTTGTTTAATCATGTAGGGTAGGAACAGCATTCCATCAACTTTTTGACCTACTTCAAGATAAATTTACATAATGAATGGGGAGAATCCTCTCTTATAATATGGGCACACTGCAATTTGAGCTACGCCAGTTATGTGCGAGTCAAATGATGCCGGTGTAACCTTGGAGAATAAGTTGGGGGTGACATCTTTTTGCCAGGAAATTTAGGGGGACAAGAACAATGGTGTTAGATGTTAATTGATGTAGAAAGCCAATGAAATTGAAAGTATCAATGGTATTAAACTACAACAAGAAGTTCAACCCCCATGATGATAAATGTCAATTGAAGATACCATAATTGAATTGATAATCAAACCAGAGTTTCATTATTGTCATTCGACGTTTATCGTTACAATTTTTTACTTGATACTCTTTGATTGACAAGGTAACCGTACTGTAACATAATCAGTTTCAGCATAAGAAAGTGCAGTGTATTTTCTATGTTGAGAATGTTTTATATTTTATTCTGTAATTAGATTAACGCAACCTATGCTTTCTATGGTACGAAGGAGATTTTTTTATAAAGGGATGACCCTGGCCTTCAAGATCACTAGGTATTTTAGAGTCGCAACTGATATTGACATTTGCTAGAATATGAGTATCGAGAACCATTTATCTTAGGGAACAACTGATCATATCATGGTAATGCAGCTTACGCATGTTGTTTAAAGTCCCTTTTTGTCATTGAGAATAAACTTTATTTAGTACCTTAACGAAGCTAATGTTAAACTCGTGTCCTAAAGTATCATCCTAATAAAACTTAGGTACCTGACGTTTCAAATACGCCAAATCAATACCTAAGTTTTCAAATTTCAACTAAATCAGTTCGATGGCCAACGGATGCTCACATCCATTAAAGAGTTCAGGGATAAAACTGTCTTTATGAAAAAAGACATTCATATTCTTATCTCTCTCTCTCTCTCCCTCTTCTTCTTCACAAACACAAAACAAAACCAACACACACACTGTCACATTTGTCGTCACACACAGAGAGTTTTACCGTCACACACACACATAACCCCCCACACACACACTGTCACACCCGTAACACACACGCGCAAAGTTTCACCCCCCCCCCCCTCTGTGTAAGAAAGTGGGTCCCACCATTCTCTCTATTACTTTCTCTCTATATTTTCCGGTGTGTGGTGTGCATGTGTAACAGGGTTGTGTGTGTGTGTGTGTGTGAAGAAGGATAAGAGATAGGGTTGGAAAGAGAAAACTGAGGAAAGGACGGCTCGCGTAACCAACTGGACTTTCTTTATGGCATATTTTTCATAATGACAGTCCTACCCTTGGACTTTTTAACGGCCGTGATCCGTTAGCCATCAAACTAATTTGGTTCATTTTTTTAGAATTTAGATACTCATTTGGCATATTTTAAACGTTGGGTACTTAAGCTCAACTGAGTTAATACTTTTGAACATAGAATATGCATAATGCCCTTACTATTTATTGGCGAAAGTCTTCGGTGGCTCGTCCAAATAGTGACAGAACAGTAGTGGAGTTTGTGCTGGCCCATGATAGGCCGAACCAAACGACGGGTTACTGTTATGGGTTAATAAGTTGGGCTGTTGCAAATGTAATCAACTTGAGTCCAGTATGAAGTACAGACTTCTTACACTTACATTAAGGTATTTGAACTGGGTCCAGCCCAGTTCCAAAATGGCATATTTGATAATTCCAAAATGGCATATTTGCTCATAAACACGAAAATTATTTTTTAAAAAAATTAGGCCATTCGTCAATCTCCCATACATTTAATGATTCAAACACTGACAAACTCCAACCACCAAGGTTCAAGCGCATGCTGAAGATAATTTGGGGCCATGGTTCTGATTTTATTGTGTTGCACCGGCCTTGCGAAGGTTATTAATCAAAATTATAGATGTCAAAAGGGCTAGGCCGCCAGCGGGCCTGGCCGACCCCGCCCTAAAACGGCCCGAGCTGGCCCAGCCCTAAATGATGAACAGTGCGGCCATGGTCCATAGGGCCAGCCGCCAGCAACAGGCCATGAAATTTTCCAAAAAAGCCGGCCCAACCCCGTCCTAAAAAAGCCCGGGTCAGGCCCTGCCTCGGCCCAGTTTCTAGCCCTCTTTTTAGCCCTATTCTGACCCAGTTCTTTGACCCTAAATATGGCCCTAAACCATTTTGAGTCACTTTTTTTTCTTTCCCCTTCTTTCTCATGCCTCTCTCTGCCTCATATTTTTTTTTTTTATTTAATTTTTTGGACATGCACATTTCTTTTCAGTTCGTGATGATGGTTTGTACTTCTTTATCAAATTTTACTTGCAATCCTCTTATGTACTAGTTTCATGGAATTATGAAGAGAAAATATATCTTTATTTGTCTAGGAACTAGAAACAAAATAATTTAGGCAATAGAAATGGAGAACATAACTCCATAAAATATGGAAAAGTTCATAATAAAAGTGGTCTAATGATGGATGCAGAAAAGGAGATACCTAATACTACGTAAAATGCAAAGCTAGAGGTATGTTTGAGTGAAATTTTTAGAAATATCATTGAAAAAAGTTTTGTAACCTTGTAGGTATCTATTGTTGAGTTTAGATAACAAAAAGTAATGGTATGAAATTAAGTGAAATTGTTAAGAGAAAATGCAAAATGTTTGATAAGACAAAGTAGGAGCATGTGGATTAAATGAAAATGTTTAACTAATCAACTACTAATCATTTTTGTTTTCAAAAATTACAAGCAACTGATCCCAAGTCTGTATAAAAGGATGAGGATCTATAAAAAAATATATTTCATGTGTTAATATTTTTGCAATACAAAATAAGAATATATATAAAAAGGGCCGGGCCCGGCCCTAAAATTAGGGCCTAGGGCTTGGGCTTGGATTTCCCAACTTTGGGCCCGGTCCCGGTTTCATAGGCCCGAAGCCCTATTTGGCCCGGCCCATTTTCTGCCCCTCGGCCCGGGCTGGGCTAGCCCAAGCCCGGCTTTTTGACACCTATAAACCTTCTCTGAAAGCCCGAGCGGGGTCTTCCGTACTGTAATGGGGGTTATAGGCGGACCAAGAGTATTCTTAACATAACGGTGTAAGATTTGTAATGAACGAACGGGATCTAACGAAGTTGATGGATTCAAGTATAACAGGGGATCAAGATTTTATTGTACTTTTCTCTCGTTTTATTCGTTGGTTACACCACGTCATCACTATTACAATTACGTTAAAGTTTTTTTTCGACTTTCAATTAGGAAATTTCTTTCTAGGCTATTCGTGAGATGGCGATATGCCTGGGATTTGTAATTGGCGATATGTGATCCTGTAAATTATCTCAGCAGTGCCTAACTGACTCTCTTCTTTTTCAGAAAGACATCACTATTTCTGGGTGATTAGAATTGCCGAAATATAGCTGATATTTGTCGAAGGATTGATTTCAAAGCTACAACATTAACAAGTTATTCGTCTACGTCTTTATTTATTTAGACAAAAATGGTTTTTATTATTACCTAGAGAACAAATTGGGCCCAACGGCCTACAATATCCATGGAACCTGGAAGTCGCATCACACCAGTTGATCAGGAGGTCCATAAGAACTGCTGAGCCGTCTATTTATTGGGCTGGCGCACTACAACTCTTAGTCTAAAAATTACTATCAATTCCGGAACAAAACCACTCAATGCAAGGGAAGCCATCGAAAAAGCTCTAAACATCGTGAACATCTTTGGCATTGGGATAGCTATTCCGCCCATTTCATCGTCTGTTTATCGTTTTTGAGTTGCATTGTTCGTCCTAATTTTTCATTTCAAAGAGATGATCAATATTGTAAAAAATGAATTCCAAAACCATTTATCACAGGGCCTCGCTTAATCAAGTGATATTCTATGAGAAAGATGGTCTAGATTATTAAGGTAGACGAGATGTGAATGACCACCATTTAGAAGTTAAAAAAAAAACCCCGGAAAGGTTGGTTGAGTTGCTTTGTAAGGATGGAAATATAGGTGAAACAACCGACCGCTATCAAATATACAAAGAAAATTAACTATAAATATGTTTATTTCTCTCATCCATCCTTTGCCCCACCTTACCGAAGTGGCAATCATTAATCAGTAGTGTGTAACAAGTGAAGATAACCTTTGGTATCAGAATTGTCATCTCTTTCGCCATAGACGAGGGATCATTGATCTCATGATGTAGGCAAGGACCAAGAATAAAGTAGAACAAATCAACAGACTGAGACTATTGAGGAAACATGAAGTGGTGGTTGTTTGTTCGTTTGCATCAAAGAAAAAGGTGCAAGGAGAAAGCATGAGTGCAGAGTCTTAACTGTTATTATTTGGTGCATTTCTGACGAGGAGATCACTCTGCCTTTTTGCATACCATCCATTACGATCTTGAAGAGAAGATGTGTACAAGATGAAGGAACAAAGACAGAAAATAATAATAATTAAGGTTCATTGAAAACCAGACACAAAGTTTTGATAATTCTTGTAAAATTGTGGGTGCAAATTAATTCATCCGTTAAAGAGAATCGACAATCGCTTGTTTGAGTTATGAAGTGCATGTGAAATTATCCTATTTGGCCTGATATCATAGCTTGTCTAAAACCGAATTGGTTGTTAATTAATCTTACAAGGCACACCCTATAATTCTATCCGGCGGCTAGTATTAATTAACATGGGGAGTTCTTCTCATGCTACCCACTTTTCCATCCAAGGAGATAGTGTTGTCAAACGGGCCGGGCGGCCCGCGGGCTGGCCCGACCCGGCCCGGTTCTGGCCCGGGCTGGCCCGGCCCCGACGGTGAACAGTAACGGCCCCAGCACAGCGGGCCTGGGGCCTGGGCCTGGACCAGGCCGTCCATTGCTGTGAAAAAGCCCGGCCCGGCCCGGCCCGAAAACGGGTTTGGCCCGGCCCGGGTCTGGCCCGGGTCTGGCCCGGTCTGCGGCCCGGTCTTCGGCCCGGATCTGGCCCGGGGCTGGCCCGGTCTGCGGCCCGGATCTGGCCCGGGGCTGGCCCGGTATGCGGCCCGGGTTTGGCCCGGTTTTGGCCCCACTTGTTTGAATTTTTTTGTTTTTCCCCCCCTTTCTTCCACCCCTTTTCCAAAATTCCACTTTTACCCCCCCAACAGCAATATAACGGCTAGTTTGGGGGGTATTTTAGTCTAACCTTATTTTTCAACTCCTTTACACTCTTACCCTCCCCAACAACTATAAACGGATAGTTTGTAGGGGTATTTTGGTCTTTTGTGAAGTTTCTAAAATCTATAAATTCACACCATTTCTCTCTAATTTTTCACACCAATCTTCTTACTCTCTCTTACCTAAACATTCTATATTTCTACAAGCTTTGCTACTATTTTCCTCTCCAATTACTACTCTTGCTAATTACTACTAGTATTTACTAATTAGTACTCTTGTTTATTAATTACTAGTCTTGCTAAATTCTTTTTAATTACTACTCTTGCTAATTACTACTAGTATTTACTAATTAGTACTCTCGTTTATTAATTACTAGTCTTGCTAAATTCTTTTTAATTACTAACTCTCTAATATTTGTTACTCGTTCATTCTTTTAATTGTTATTTCTTATTACTACTCTTATACTTGTGTATTTAGTCACTCTTACAAAGTTTAGCTCGAAATATGGCTGGATTATTGAAGAAAATGAGGCGTGCATCGTCATCACGAAAAACATCATCATCATCGCAAGCACCACCACCAGCACAAGCGCCAGCGCCACGGCCATCACAAACACCAATCCAAGCACCAACACAACCATTCGTTCCTGGACGAATGAGTACAGGCTGTATGATAGATACCCAAGCCAATTGGGAGTTCAATCAAAACATTCCAGATTTTGAATACACGCCTGATGAAGACCCCCCGCATTATAGTCAAGGACGCAGCTCGGTTGGCGAAGCTACTACTCCGTGGCATAATCTCAACCCTATGCCTGGTCATGATGAAGAAGGGCCGAGCAATGCCTCCGGTAATGAGCCAGAAGTCCAAAAGGGGAAAAAAAGAAAGCCGAGTGTTGGAATCATTTCGATGTAGTTACGGTGGACGGCATCCGAAAAGCTCGATGTAAGTACTGCGCTAAATTATTTTCGTCTGGTAGTGGTAATGGACATCTTAACAGGCATTACCCTCTGTGTGCACCTCGACAAGGCCACGTCGAACCTACCCAAACGCAGTTATCTTTTGACGGTAAGTTATTTGTTTATAATCAGCGAGAGCAAAGAGACGGTCTCGCTGAATTTGTTATTCATGATGAACAAGCCTTTTCTTTTGCCGATAATCCTAAGCACTCTAGATATATGAACACATACGTTCAACCTTTGTACAAAAAGGTTCATAGAAACACAACTAGATCCGATGCACTCCGACAGTACAATGCTGCTAAAGCACGCCTTATCGATTATTTCGATAAATTTGAAGGTAAAGTTAGTCTTACTTCTGATATTTGGCAATCTCCTTTACTTTTGTTAGTTATTCTTGTGTGACCGCTCATTGGATTGATGTAGATTGGGTTATGCACAAGAGAATCATCGCTTTCGAGCACTTCCCTTATCCGCATGATGGAATGAACATTGCTATTCTTATATTAAAAGCATGCACCACATTTAAAATTAAGGATAAGATTATGAGTGTTAGTTTTGATAATGCTTCTAATAATAAAGTTGCTGTTGCAGCTTTAAAGGAGACGCTTCAACCTGTACTTAATGGTGAATTATTTCATGTTCGCTGTGTTTGTCACATTATTAATTTAATTGTTCAAGATGGTTTAGCTGCTGCAGGAGATATTCTTCTCAAAATGAGGGGTATGACAGCGTATGTTAATAGCTCGAGTCCGAGAACACAACAATTTAAAACGTTGTGTGTTCAATATAATATGCCTCGCAGGAGAGCAGTTACAGATGTGGTCCACAGGTGGAACTCTACATACCACATGCTTTTACACATTCTGGCATACCGAGAAGTCTATACGCATTTTCTACTAACCCAGTTCCCAGCCGGCTTGCCAACTCAAGAGGAATGGCAGATGGCCACATACCTAGCTGAATTTTTGGAGGTATTCTACACGTCTACCAATTTATTGTCTGGTACGTACTATCCCACCTCTCCTCTCGCTGTAATAGAAATTCTGAAGATGGCTACAATGTTAACAAAATGGAGATATATAGGACCCTTTAAGGAAATAGTAAAAGTGATGGATCAAAAATTTAATAAATATTGGAGTAACTGCCTGTTATTTTTACTGTGGCTACTTGTTTAGATCCTAGGTTAAAGTTGCATGGCGTGAACGCCTCGATACAAGAGATATCGAAATTAATGTGCTACACAGCAGAGGAGACAACCGCATTCACAGCAAAAGTGAGCAAGAGGTTTGAGGACTTGTTCAACGTCTATCGTAATTCTGCTGACGTGCGCGGGCGAGCTACATCATCATCCACTGTTGAGAGGTATTATGCGCCATACCTTAAGGGCTTTGAACATCTAGTAGCAAGACAACTACCAGGTGAAGGTACTTCTAATTCGGCAGGTTCGTATACTTTTTCCTCTTTTAATGAGATTGGTGTATATGCAAATACTGATCATTATTCTGATTTATCAAGGCAAGAACAGGTTAATTTTAATTTGTTAAATTTTTGGAAACAAAATCAAAACATGTATAAAACTTTATCCCAAATTGCACGGGATGTACTGCCAGTGCAAGCCTCCACGGTTGCTTCAGAGTCGGCATTTTCAGCCAGCGGGAGGGTTTTGGATGACAGGAGGAGTCGTCTTAACCCCGAGTCGCTCGAGCTATGTGTATGTTGGAAGGATTATCTTGATGCGAAATACCGCGAGCAAGATAAACCGATTGATGATAGGAAGAGCAGTGACTCGGATATTGAAGTACTTCTGGATGATTAGGTAATTTGTTTTTATTTTCCTCTTTTGATCCTTTTGGTTGACGTTGCAGATTTCTTGATCTTTGATTGCTGATATTTTGGATAGACATTCATTATTATTTTGATTGTTAGAATTTTAAGAATAAATTTTTTCACAAAATATACTTTTTTTTCATATATATAAAATAAATTTTTACAAGCAAGATATATATTTTTTCGTATATATAAAAAAATAGGTAACTTCGCCTGTTTGTTTACAAGCAGCCGGTCCCAAGCCCGGATAAAAGGAGGAGGGCCTATGAATACATTTATTATTTTTCTATATAAATTGTTATGTGTTAAGATTTTATTAATAAAGCTCATCAAGAAGAGTATGAAAATGTTTAACATATAATAAAAAATATAATGGCTAACAAATAAATATGTATATACATACATACATATATATGTATATTACTTATAATGAAATAAAAGGATAAAGATTAGGTTCGTTAAATTGTGAATATTGCCTAGAGATGAAATTTAAAATTGAATAACAAGAAGAAAAAAAAAAAAAAAAGGGCCCGGGCCCGGCCCAAGCCCGGCCCTAGCTATTGGGCCTAGGGCCTGGGCCTGGACTGGGCCTAGGTTTGCCTTCGGCAGGCCCGGCCCGGCCCGGCCCGGTTGGCAGCCCCCATTGGCCCGGCCCCGGCCCGGCCCCACAGCAGGCCCGACGGGCTTGGGCTGGGCCGGCCCAAGCCCGGCCCTTTGACATCTCTACAAGGAGAGCATTCAGATGTGTGCGGAGATAGTAGAAGACCTAGTTCACAATTACCATGGCCGAACGCTGCTTTTGTATTAACTTTTGATTTATATTCGGTTAATGGAATATGCTAACGACACATTCCACGGCTTAGCATTTTAAGCCACACCGGTGTCGAGAAGTACCATCGGTTCAGTAGCAGGAACAATTTAGAACGAGCTAGGTAATTCCAATCTAATAAATTATTGCGGTGGTTGAGATTATTAAAAGCAAAAATGAGAAATAATGTTGAGTAATTTTTCTTGGATAAGGATATAGCATCTATACTGTAACAGTGTTAGTGATAAAAGGTCGTGACTAAAAATATTTTGTCGCTGTTGTTAGAAATTATAATGACAATATTTTTTTTCTATAAAATACAATTAGCGACAATATATTGTCGTCGTTGTTAGAAATTATATATAGTAACAATCTCTTTTCTCTAAAATATATTTAGCGATATTTTTCTATTACAGCATATTTATTGTACGGCAGAGGATCGTAATCCATTTTCTTAGTATTTAAAATATTATTGCAATAATACAACATTAAACAATACATATTAAGCTTAGGACTGTATACGAACCGAAAAGCCGAACAAAGGTATGTTCAAACTTGTTTAGTTTCAGATCATGTTCATGATCGTATTTACTTAATCTTCAAAATTTTGTTTGAACTCGTTCGCGGTTCGAGTTTATTCGTTTATTTATACGAATCGAACTCGAACTTGAAAACTCGTATTCTTGTTCAAAATAATTATTTTCAAACCAGAACTACACCTTACATGATCCAATTATCTAATTAATTTTAGTACTTCTAAGTTTAAACTAATTTATAATGTAATTAAGTTATATAACTTTTTGAGTTTAGAACATATTATAATTAAATAATTATCCATACGAACTGTTCACCAACACTTTCGAATGTTCATGCTTGGCTCGTTTAATAAACGAGCTCTAATATTTTGTTCATTCGTTTCGTATATTATACAAAAGATTATGAACGAATTTTTTGAAAAACGAATTACGAATAGTTTATAAGTAATTTGATTCATTTACGGTCCTAATTAAGATCATACTTCTAGCAACAACAAAACAAAAAAAAAGAGGAGACAGACGTGTTAATAAGATGCCTAAAATATCACAGTAAATATATACCTATTTTGGCCTTATCGCTAAGATGCCAAAAATGTTTGTTCGACTACAAATTCAAGCCGTCAGAGCCACTAAAGAGTGAACGAAACCAATTAAGGGCTGCTTGACACGTAATACGCAAATAAGTGGGAGATTAGGAGGATGAGAAGAGTTGGGGCAAAAGTTGTTGTAGATGAGGACGAGCGAGTGGATCCACTGTAAGAAGACCAAAAGTAGATGGACGCCAACAATCAAACGTGATGCACTAAAGAAAAAGCTGCCGTCTGGGTATGCATCTTTAATTTTTTTTTGTTATTGACACCGCTATCCTCTGCCAGGAGAAAAATAAAAAAAAATAAAAATGAGTAGTCTGGAACCCGACCGAGGTAGGGGCACGGGTCGAAAAGTCCGTGAGATGATTAAGATGCATTTATGTATTCTTATTAACGAGTAAATAAAATTACTTATACATGAATTAATGACATGTATTGACACGTCGGATACGAAACACGAATATGACACTTATATCGTGCCTCTTACATTATAATTGTTCGGTTAATATACACGGTACACGATGGTTAGAATTGCCATCTTGAGGAAGTGGAGTACAAATTATAAATAAATAAATAACTTTTATAAGCCATGCAACTTTGGTGGTGGCTAATTGTAAAGGAAAAGCAAGGGTTGTTTAGGGACATACAGTGATATGCAATGATTCACTGCAAGTTAGTTATTCTCATCACCACCACATCTCATCCATCAGCTATTTAAAGCCACAAGCCAGAGCACAGAACTTCTCCGGTTTGCTCTTGTAAGAGCCCTATACATCAGATAAACCAGAGCTAAATCAGTTCCTTGAAACTGATCTCACATCGTTGCAGAAACATGATGTGTTGGGATGAATCTGCACATGGGTCTTGAAAAGCTAGCAAGGCGGCTGGAGTGAGGGTGTTTATATGAATGCATTCATGCATGCCTTCCTCCAATATTGGTCAGACAGTTTGCCAGAGCTTTAGCCATTGTGCGCTACTCAAACTAGCGTGCTTGATTTTGCACTGCGCATCAAGCAGAGGCTATTTGGCTAAGTCCCTAGCAGGCCGGCAAGTCACGTAACGGCGATGGACTCGGTTAGAGTCTTCTTTGTTTTCCCCTTTATGGCTATTGCTTCAATTGATATGCACTTTAAGCTATTTGTGTAACTCTAGCATAGAAATGTAATAAAATATGGTGCTTTGGGTAGGATATTCTGTCAGTCTTGGTGTGTGTAAGAGAATTGGCTCTTGTAAGCCTTCCTCATTTGATAATGTTTTGTATTTTTTTCAGAAAATTCTACTTAATCCGTTAAGTCTCAATTTAAGATGACCGTCAAAATACTAGAGTTTACTCTTTTAAGATATTTTGATGAGGACATGCAGGAACTGTGACGATTTCTATGGATGACAAATAAGGTAGAGAATCAGACCCTCGCTTTTGAGAAAAGTAACCAAAATTGAAGTAAAAACGTGAAATCTTTAACTCAAACGGAAAATAACCCAAGAAAACGAATGTCTGGGTGGACATCCCCAAAAGATCGAACAATTACCCCAAATCGTAACTCGTCGACGCTCCAGGCATCCCATCTTCAACATGGCAACGTTCTTTGGCCAAAGCAGCTATTGTGTCTTCTTCTTCTTCTTTTTTTTTTGTTTTTCAGATCCACTACCCAAGTATCTTTTCAGATCTACTTATGTATGGTTTAAGTTCTTTCATCTTTTTGTGTTTCTACTTCTTTGACTTTAATCCAAAGGTGATGTACTTTGTGCATGCAATTTTTGATTCAATTTCAATTTTCTAATTTGTTTCCGGCACGGTGTTATTGTTGGTTGTCAGCAGTGGTTGGTCTTTAGCTTGGCTGTGGGTGGGGGGGGGGGGGGGGAGGGAAATTGGGCTTGCATCTTTAATAGGTGGCCTTCATTGTTCCAGTGAATCTATATGCTCTCTCACCCTTGACATCGACTGCACCCTTCAAAAAATGGGTCACCTTCATAATGGGATATACACTGCAAATATGAAGAAAGAAAGGAGAAATATAGTACGAAATAGGTTATTCTTAGCCTATACTAACCATTGGAATAAATGGAAGGACTTGGTGGTTGACTTTTAATCTACCAATTTTGTCCCAAAATAAGGAGAGGCATTTTGAGGCAAAATTGCTAACCCCCCCCCCCCCCCCCCCCTCCTCATATCTGATCATGTAAGAAGAAAGCCATCGTTGACCACAGACTAGATTCTCATTTTTCTCAATTATCGAGTTGGACTTTAAATCATGAAGTAGCTTTTAGCAGACAGATTGCACGACAATTAACAGACTAATGGCTACCGCAACATGAACTCCACGAGCATAGTGCATGGGGGTAAATCTAGTATTGATAAATATGAAGTGAAAAAAGAAAAAAGGTAGGTATTCATGATTTAATGCAAAGTGTCTTCTTCGTGTAACATGGCTTAAGCAACTTCAGCGGCTAGCCACATATTTAAGAACCTCTGTAAGACGAAAAATACAATGTACAGTTGACTATGACTGCCATCTACGATTTGTGTGACTTTCATTTCAGCTCCCCCACGATCCTCTTCCGATCTTCATAAGGGAGGCATATAGCAACTCATTCCAAGTATCCGGTACTCCAGGCAAGCACCAATGACTGCAATCTTGAGAACCCTCGGCCGCAATTTGTTCTTCAACCGTCTTGTATTCCATTCTGTAAATCGAAGGATGGCCGTCTTTTCTGTAATCTGTAAGCCTACTGATGTTTAGATATATGGCCGAAGTTCTCATTTCTTCGAGCACATACTCTAGGACCCTCATTTTGGAAGGATACTTGGCCAAGTGAGTGTTAATGAAAATTGGTTCAGTTTCTTTGTGACACTGCCCTCCTGAATTCCACTGGCCTCCTCTGCAACCACATGAAAAACTTTCAGGATCACCAAGAAAATGACATACAAGACCCACATTTTTCTTTTCTGAATGACAGCAAGCTGGTATAGATTAAAAAAAAAAAAAGTCCAACTTCTGACTTTCCGCCCAACAAAACTACGAACAATGGCTACATCTACAAGTTCTCTTAGAGGTTCCTCGCCCAAGTGTTATGAAAATAAGAGAACTCTGCCATAAACTAAAATAATTAGCATCACACAAAAATTGACAGTACTAAGAAAGGGTATTTATTTCTCATTCTTCTCATCAAATGACCAGCGTTCCAAGAAACACCTAGTCATATCATGTTGTCACATTAAAGCTTCATGCATTAATGTGTCTCTAGCTGAATGAATTAGTTCAATGTCGTGTCTCCCACAACATGAAAGCTTTTGAGACTTTTGGTAAGACCTGATTGATGTACTTTGTCATTTATGCCAGTAAAAAATGTCATCGACACGCGCGGTAGGGTTTATTCAAGCTTGCTGTAATTCAGAAAAGGAAAATGGTCTACAGTAAATTTTACACTAGAAATCATCATCTTAGATGTTACAGGAATCGACTAAATATCTTCCTTGCTATTTCTTACTGTTAAAAACTGACATCTTCCTTGCTATTTCATACCCATTAAAAACTGACTGTACACCTAGTGTTCATCACTTTAAAATCTAGAAAAGTTCCGTGTACCTTTGCCACAAATGCAGCTCACCCCAAATCCTAGCAATCTTGGATACTGCAATAGCAATTTTATGCCAGTTCAACAGCTATGTTCTAACCTAGTCTTATCGTTTGTAGGCAGGCCACTAAAAGGCAAAGACCGGGATATTTTACCTACATCTGAGCCTCAAATTCACCCACACATGCTATGTGGCTTCAATGCAAGAATATTAAGTGAAGATTCCAAAGATACCAGCTTGTAATAAGCTGCAACCATAATGGGTTACTGAGCAATGTTATACCTGAAATGGGTGACTGAATATCCTCTGAAGATAACTTGAGTTCTGTTCCCATTGATGTTCTTATCAATCCATCTGGCCCAAGTTCTAAGAGCCCTCGTGTATGCTTCAAGAACCTTGAGCCTTGGGTGCACATGGTCACCTTCCTGGTAGTAGTCTTCTCTGTACAGTAAACGAAATGCAGAAGATTCAACCACAAAACTCCAGATTGGCAGAAAACGTGAACCAGGAAAAGCAAGAATTGGGCTTTATATTCAAAATTTTCCTCTTACTTTTACGCTTTTCATGCTTATGCTGCCATTTTAGTTACATAATTACCGACATGCAGAATTCTGGATGACAGAAATACAACTAGATAGTGGCATAGAGGCAAACATTCGATAAAAAGGACCGACTCACCCTCTAGAGGTCTTCTCATGAGTCCACCAATGGCCTGTATTAAAGACCAGTATATCAGCGTCGTGATACATTGATGTCGTCAGGTCCATCAAGTCCAATCTTAGTGTCTCGAAAGAACCATTTCTACCATTGAAAGACGATTGTCTAACTAGAAATGGAGAACTAACAAAATCCACTGTGCAGTTATAGTCCTGCAGATACAGCCAAAGCATGTCAAATAAGATATAATAATTGCACTAATAATTCTTCTTAGAACATATGACAGGATTAGAAGCTTGCCTCGAATCTGAAAGCATAGAATCCCTTCTTTTTAAATTCTCTCCTCCCAGAAATCTCATAAACACGGTTCTTGTCCTCGACGCCTTGTCGGAGTATGCAAACAAGAGATTCCCACATATTCCTATTTAGAGAATCCCCCACAAAAACCAGTTTCTTCCCTCTGAGTCTCTCCAGAAAATCAGTTGCATTCAAGCTGGGATAAGAGCAACATTCAGAAGGTAATCAAATTGCTTCACGCCTAAAACTGATTGGTTTTGCAACTTCTACCGCAAGGTGTGTCCAAGTAGTAAAAGCAATTTGTGCCAACAAACTGTGCCCACAAGCAATGCCGACTACCCTACTAGCTTCCAGTTCATACATACAAGGAAAATCTTAAAGGTCATGTAAACCATCATCAAGGTGACTATCAATATGCTTAGGTCTATCAATCCAATAATCCTAGTGCTCTAATGTCAAGAAAGATACTGATCCCCATTTAATGAGTGGATCCCATTTGTTTTAGCACTCTTCCTTACCTAAAAGATTGGTATATCACTGAGGCTCTTCACTGCTTTACAAACAACTAGGCAAAAGAGATCAGGCAGGGAGCATGAGCATTGAGCATCACATTTCTCCTTCAACAATTACAGCACATAAAGCAGACATTATAGACTAGTTTAACAGATTTCTAAGGAAGATATTTAGTAAAGTGGAAAATCAAACGTATTTCAAAAACCAATGACTACTTAAGGTCTTTGATCCCAAAAGTAGAGGGTAGCTTTAATAATTGCTCCTAAAACGAGTGAAAGTTATCCAAAGCATTTAAATGGATCATACCTTGGGATGTCACATCCATACGGCTGCCATTTCCATTTCACAAACTCATCATCTGGCCTCCCGTTAAGATGACAATCAAAATCTCTATCAACGTAAGGACAAGAACCACCAGGATAATACGGCTTCGTATCATCACGAACCCATCTACCATCAAATATATCACAATCCCCTAAAGAACCATTTCCCAACTTCACATTAGAAGAGACTGTGAGATTATCCTTCCCAGAAAAGTTTCCTGCATTGCTTCTCTCAATAACCCTTTCATTTTTACTAGGCGATCCTACATTCCCTCCATTGTATGTCACATTGCCAACATTGATATCACTGCTAACCTTAACTTTCTCAAATCCCGAATTATTTGCAGAACCAACAGCCTTACCAAGGAAACTAACATTTTTGACACTTCCCGCATCCACCTTAGAGAAATTCCCCAAATGAGTCCCCTCCAAATCCATACCCATTCCAGTATCATTCCCAATTGTTCCATTTGCACCAATCTCAGACACATTACCATCATGGGTTTTCCCATAATCCTCCAATTTTGCAGCACTAACAGAACTAGCATTACTACCACTAGAAGCAACAGAAGAAAACCCGGTAGTCCTCGAAAAGGAAAAGGACCAACCACTAAAGAAAGTACTGTTGTTACTAGAACCCAAACCGTTGAGCCCTTGAAACATAGGGTTCAAAAAAGGAGCCTTAAAGGAGACATTAATCAACACTACACTCAACACAATTAAAGAAGCCAACAGCCCCAAACCAAACCCAGAAAGTACCTTCCTCCTTGGCGAGACACAGTAATCTGACAATCCCAGTTTCCGCAAGTCCATGGAGAAAGAAGAAATGAGTGACACCATAACACGAGAATAGCCTTAGTGAAACTGTGAAAGAATCAATGTGGAAGTGTATATAGATATTATTATTATTATTATACACAAATATGCGTCCGAAATACTTTGAAAGATGCCGGAAAGAAAGAGGATTCGTCGGTGACTACAAAGAAATGACTTTCTTGTGGAGGATTTTCGAAAGAAGTGAAGTGTTGAAAATGGTGTGAACGTAGATGTAGAGAAGTGTGACAGTGTGAAGGGTGAAAAAGTTTCTTCTGCTGTCAATAGGCCAGAGTACAGGCACAGTACAGGCTAGAGAGAGAGGAGGTGAGAGAGGGAGACGTGTTGCCTGGAATTACGAAATTAGCCCTGAGTTTACATTTATGTAAACAAAATGAAATGTGAAGAAGGAAAATGAATGGGTTATAGATGAAGGTGAGATCAGGTTCCCAAGGTGAGAATTGCTGAATTATTAGCCCTGAGTTTGCATTTATAAACAAAATGAAATCGCAGATGTAATCACATCCCCAAGGTGCAGAGATAGACGGCTGAT
The DNA here is from genome assembly GCA_033070095.1 of Escallonia herrerae. Taxonomy (NCBI): domain Eukaryota; kingdom Viridiplantae; phylum Streptophyta; class Magnoliopsida; order Escalloniales; family Escalloniaceae; genus Escallonia; species Escallonia herrerae. The sequence continues at coordinate 775,597 of JAVXUP010000028.1, read as the reverse complement.
TATCTGAATTAGTGATCGGATCATCTTGGTCTATACATAATCTAATTTGATATATAGAAATAATGAATGATGAAGTTCTCTCTTTTTCCTTTTATAACAAGACATTCCCTCCCTTTTGCAATGTTTGTCATTTGAATTTATGTCATGATTTTGTTTATTGAAGTTAATTATACGATTTAGACATCGTTTGACATGTTAAACTAAAAATTAAAATCAAATCTAGATATTCAAAAAGTGAAACGATACAAATTCAAGAATATGATGAAATATGTTTACACACATTTGAGAAGTACACAAATAAAAAAAGCATTGATGTTCAAAGTTGCTTTAGTGAGAATCTTTAACCTTTTACCAATGATGAGCGTATTCAGCAAAAAAAACAGAACTTAGTTTCATTTTAAATTCGAGATATTAGCATGAACTCTCTTTTCATACTATAAACTTAGATCCATTTTTTGCATGAACAATGAGCTATTTGTGCATAATCCTACCTATTTATTTCAGCGACGAGCTTCGATGATTCACCCAAAAAAAAAAAGGCATACTGAGAAAATAAGAACAAAAATTAAGACAAGAGAGAAAAGAATTAACCGGTGACAAGTGAGGGCCTTGGCCATCCCAAATATCTTGAAAATTAAGTGATGAATTATTTGTCCATGACCGTAAATAATTGTCTTTGTAGCTTTAATCAGTATAAATGAGCCTAGACTTCCTTAAATCATGTCATGCAGTCATTCTAATTACCGCTTGATTTGACTTTATCAATTGAAAGTTGACTTATGCATAAGAAAATAATTGAAACACTTAATATAATTTGCTTTTAGTTGATTATCTATACTATATATAAAGGAAAAATATGATAATTTGGTATAACACCTCTTTAGTATTACATAATTACCTATTTAGAATGCTGACAAGTGGCATTCTATTATTTTTTCTTGAAGATTTTATAAAATAAAAGTTTAAATAGTGAATAACTACTTTTAGTTTTTAACTGTAGAATTTATAGTGGTTACAAGTGTCATTTCAAGAAAAATTATAAAAAGTGGTAAAATAAAAATCTTAATTAATAAGTAACTACCTATAAAAATATATTTAATTTTACAAGTTTACATTTTAATAAAATTTGCACTACCTATCTAAAATGGTGATAAGTGGCATTCTAACAATTTTTTAAAAAAATGACACAAAATACAAATCTTAAATGCTAAATAACTACCTATAAAGACAAGTTTGGTTTTCATAATTTAATCTTTATTAAAAAATATAGTTAAAATACATTATAAAGCCCAAACTTTATATTACAAAATATTATATTGCTAACTTTATCTTTGCATATATTTGGTTTTAATAATTTCAAATTCATTAAAAAAGTGTAGTTAAAATTAAATCTAAGTTTCATGTGATGATAATATTATGCTAACTTATTTTGCCACAGGCAGGATTAACTTATTTTTTTCATAATTTAAAATTCATTTACCAAATGTGACAATAAACAATTATACGTGATATTTGATTTTTTTTTAACAAATTTGACATTATCAACTTTATTTTTACACACGCATCGCGTGTGCCACGCTGACTCGTATTATTTATTGCACATCCTCTCTCTTAATTGTCACAGAGTATTTTTGGAATTTATTTTGCAATATATTAAGATAAAGTATTTTTTCTCGTTATTATTTCTTTCTTTATATTCCGCATCCATCCCTGACCGACACAAGAGTGCAACTATTATGTCACTGCATCGAGGGGGTCGCTTCACATCCGCAATGAAAGGGAGTTGAGGGGCAGTTTCGTCAGATTAACTGCCATTAAGCCCCCGAGCCTCGTTGAGTAACACGTGGATCATTCATATCGTACGTACACCGGATGACCTTTGGAGTCACATGCCATTGTCCCTCGGTCTCGGGGCCCGGACATCTAATTTTTGTTGTACCAAAACGAAAAAAACAAAGAGAGAGCATCTAATTTCTCAACTGTGGTGATTATGACACGTGGCTTCTACTAGAACTCCTTCACCCCCCCCCCCCCCCCACCACCACCCCCGATATACACCCCATGCCATTCTCTCCTCGTTACGGTATTTTAGCTTAACGCAGTTTTTAATCTTTACTAAAAGAAACGCGTTCACAATTATATTGATTCGTGACTTTATTTGGTATTTGTACCATACTCTAAACAATTCCTTCTTTCATAGAAAGTTTCTACAAACGTTGAAAGTTAAGATCGGAGGCCATCTGCAAAAATATGAAAGAGAACGAATGATCAATGAACATGAGCGTTCCTTAATGAGTTGAGTTTCCATCTCTCTGTCTCTCTCTCTCACATGTATCAAATCTGCTTCTGTTGTTGTTGCAGTTTGGTTGCTACGAGTTCTATCTAACGAACGAGAAACCATATCAAAAACTAAATTTTATGGCTCCAAAAAACATATTATAGCTTACCTTGTGCCAAATAGTCATTGTTTTGACACGAAAGTAACAGCGACTAGGAAGCATTTAGCCCTTAGCATATATGAGGTACACGTCAAATATTTGATACAGATATTTGTAACGAAACTCGTCGTTTATTGATCATTAAGAACAGCACAAACAACTTTTTTAAGCTATTTTTAAGAAAATAAATTGAGAAAATAAGAATGCAAAAGAATATATCGAAACAATAATTTAAAAAAAATTTCCTTCCCATCATATTTCATGGTTACTTCAAAAAAATTGATACTATTAGTTCATTAATACAACTTACATGACAAAACTATTAAGTTTTTTCTTTCACTCTTGGACCCGTACCTTCTCAGTGACACTAAATAAACGGTACTAAAAATATTGTAAACACCTTCATGCAACTTGAGTAACAACCAAAAGAAATTCCCTAACTTTTTGCGTGGTGAACACAATGAAAGCGTGAATTACCGACCGTAAAAGACACAAAGAAAGTGTGGGTTGTTATGGGCCCAAACTAGATTGGGTTGCTCAAGCCTCAAATTTTGAGGCTCAAAGTATGGGGGCCAGGCGAATTTTGTGATGTTTGCTTTTAGTGTTGTTAGCTTTTGGTAGGAACAATGATGAAGATAGAGCCCTTTTGATGAAACCTGTTATCTCAACAGGCAAAAGAAGGTATACAGTCCATCAATAACTTAACCTCTGTTGTCAAGAAATCCTATCAACTGTTGGTACTCATCGAGCTGTGAATTTAACCGAAGAAAATGTCTAAATACACCCTATTCTATTATCGAAACAGGGGAAGGGGTCAGATTTATCCCGTGACGCTGAACAGGACTCCCGATAGATAAAATCAAATCGGAAATACCCTTTATCTCATACTATCAAGCATTATCTCATCTATCAAGCATTATATCTACGTATGTTGATGAATATATCTTTGGCTACAACTTAGCATGAAGTAGGAAGAGTCCACAATCTCTCCATGTAGCGACAAATGATGATCTGAATATGCTTAACGGCTTCTTAACTAAATGGTGTTAGTGTCACTAAGAATTGTCGCTAAATATATTTAGCAACCATTAATGCTCCAGAATCTTTCCTTTGAGGTTAAAACCAACTAATCGTTTCTCGCTGAACATTTTGTTACTGAAAGCATCGAGTATGCATACCTTCCTAAAACGAAAGGGTCCTGGACTATCGCCTAAATACTTCTCTCTGCACCCCTCTCACCCAAAAGAAAGAAAGAAGGAAGGAAGCTCTGCTTCGTGGGATAAAGGGATCAACAAACTACAACAATGGATTATTTACAAACTTTTATACTGCCAAAATTTTCAACAGAAGCTCTATCAACTAAGCCATTTTCAACAAAGAACCTTACCTTCTTTCTTTACAGATGACTGCTCGCACTGACTAGCTATCAACACCAATCAAACATTTTCCACGTCAAGACAACAGTGGCAAGGAACGTGTAGAGAGGGAGGGAGACCGGTTTTGTCACCGGGGGCCCGACAGTTCCATTGCTTCGACCACATGTGAAGATTCTTCCAAGAAATCTGAGTATCTTTGGGGGTTATTTTCCAATGTTCGATACCTTGGCGTGTCAACTGATTGGGAGGCCTCCCATTTCTCAGCTAAGCCATCGCCTTCCAACATCCTTAGTATCTCTGACATCTTGGGACGATTAGAAGGGTTAAACTTCGTACATAAGAGGGCAACTTGAACCATTTCTTCTAACTCAACCCTGTCAAAATTATTCTTTAAATCTTTATCCACCATTAGGTTCAGTTTTCCGTCCTGATGGAGTTGCTTTACCTGCATAAAGTAGCATAACATGTAAGATGGATACAAAGCAAGATAAGTAACATGCATACTCATCCATCTCTGACAAAGTGCGAGGGGTTTCTGTACCCATTTAGTAGTGGAAGAACCACCATAACTTCTGTGCAGATCAGCAATTCATAATCCATACGTATGATCCATAATTATGAGCGTGAGCATTGATACAATGGTAAGGTTACCCCTTTGTGACCTAAGGTCATGGGTTCAACACAAAAACAGCCTACCCACAAAGTTGGAGACATGCTGCAAATGCATAACTTATCACCTATTTTAATAATCCGTGGTGAAAAGGCCAGAATTTTCAACAGCAAGTAGCCAAATCAAGATTCGAACACAATAAAATAACAAAATTCCGAGGGGGTCCATACTAAAGGTGTTTATACTTTTGGGGGCAAATTCCCAACTAAGAAGTAACAATTAAGTAGGAAAAAAAGGCAAAGAATCAAGCACAAGCTGAAAACCTTGTGACGTTTCAGCTACTCTTTTCAGGTTATGACAAAATAGATTCGCTTTTAGTGGGGAAATAGAGGACATTGCCAGGGGACTTGGAATATTGGAACAGAAGCTGACACCTCGATAGTAAGGCCCTTCTAATGGCAACCCATCTGGTAAAGTGGACCAGTTAGGATGTTGATGCCATACTTTTATCATTACTCTTCTGGACTACAAATCGGGTGCTGTACGAAATAAGCGAATAAGCGTCTCGTCTTTGTGTGCGCGCGCACGCGCGTGTGCATGTGTGTGAGAGAGAGAGAGAGAGAGATTACCCAATCAAGCATTACACCTTTCTGGTTGGCTGCCCGTCCAAAGTCCAAAGCTTTCTGACCTGTAATTAGTTCAAGAAGCAAGATCCCAAACCCAAAGACGTCAGTTTTTTCAGATGACTGGCCAGTTGACAAATACTCCGGAGCAATATGGCCAACTGTGCCACGGACAGCTGTAGTCACATGAGAATCCCGGTGATCCAATAGCTTTGCCAACCCAAAATCTCCGACAACTGCTTCAAAGTCTTCATCCAACAGAATGTTGGCTGCTTTGACATCACGATGTATAATTTTGGGGTCACACTGCTCATGCAAATATAGTAGTCCCCTTGCCGTGCCTAAGGCAATCTTTTTCGCCTTGCCCAGTCTAAAACTGGCCTACCATGGATATGATCTGCTTTACAAAGAAAACGGATAGCACAAGAAATCACTTAGCTATTTACTATTACTTGTTTATAACAAAACTTGGAAGGCTATTGTTTTTTCTCCTGCATGGAAGGAGCTGAAAAATACGTTAATAATTCTAAACTTGGCATGAAAAATCAAGAATGTCGACTGACGGGCTCATGAGCAAATAAGTGACACAGGAATCTTAATCCACCAGCAGGCAGCATAAGTTAACAATTTCCAAAATATTACACTGAGGTCATATTTGGAGCATCTAACTGTTGAACTAGTTATCATATGACTTTAGAGAGTGCTGAGAGATAACTTCAAACCGTTGACGACTTGGCAAACTTTGAAGACAACGGTTTGAGATTGTTCTGAGTTCTAAAAAGTAGTGAAAATGGCATTAATGATCTATGCAGTAGCAGCGAAAGGGGGGATAGTATGGTAGATTGAGATTGGTATGGAGAATCATGACAAGAAGCTGCTCATGCTTTTACTTTCTTTCCTTTTTTGTTATTGTTTAACTTTCGGCTGCCTGCAGAATACATTGTTTTCCAGGCTGAAATGGGGTTATTCAGTTGACACTATCATTTCACTTATATATTTTGCTCGATAATAGAATTACCGATATTCCACTAGAACCACGCGAATTTTACAAGTTAGTCGACATTAGATGCTACCAACTACAAGGGACACAATCAAGTGATAATTCGACTATTAACCAGCTGAAGACAAGAAAGTTGGCTAACCTCTTAATCTAGATGCTACACTCCCATTTGGCATATATGGATAAACGAGAAGCCGCTCATTTTCAGTGGAGCAGAATCCCCAAAGCCGGAGAAGGTTCCGATGAACAGCCAAACTTATCAACTCTACTTCTGTCTGGAATTGAATTTCCCCTCCAAATGTATTATAGTCCTTCAACCGTTTGACAGCCATTACAGTCCCATCATTTGAGCAACCCTTATACACGATTCCAAACCCTCCTCTCCCTAAAATATTCTTCGAGTTAAAATGGTCAGTTGCACTGCGAAGTTCCTTGAAGCTATACCTTCTCAAATGGCCCAAGCATACCTCTGGATCATATTGATCTGTCAACAAAATGATACCAGCGTGTCCGCAATGTTAGACAAGTTAAACGTACAGCATTTCTTGAAAGTAATAAAAACTAAATCCCGGAATCAATGAGTAAAATACACACCAGTTCACCAAACAAGAATGCATAATGTGTGATAGCATGATCTACATGCCTGATCATTTCATTGTAAGGATGACGCTGATAGTCTTTGGAAGAACTACATTTCCATCAACCCAAATTATGAAACTGGTGTTAAATGTATGTATTACCATGATAGTTACTAGTGACATGAAAAGTATTTAAAGTCCCTGAATTATTTCATGTCAAATAGCAACGTTCTATAATTCAAAAGCCTCCCTCCCTCCCTCTCTCCAAAATTGGGAAATTTAAGTAGTTCATAGACTCATAAGATCTTCTTTGTTCCGCACGTTTGAAAACTTACCCTTGAAGCAGTGTACAAAGAACTCACAGGCTACCTTATAGTATAAAATTTTTGTATCGTACACTTAACTCGTATCAATCGCCTTCTATTGGCACACTTCACTGGCCGTTATTTATTAAACAGCAAAGTTTTGACCATAACTTCAGAAGTAATTATTTTCATGAGACACACACCCACCAACCACAGAATGAAAAAACAAACAAACAGGATGCCCTGGCCCATTACTGCAACATGTTAACATGGACAGTCTGGTCGCTGATGTTGGCAGCTAATCCTCCAAAGAGTTCTCATAAATGTAAATGCAGCTCAAGTAAGGTTTATAAGTGTCACGATTTAAGAACATGGAAAATGGAAGCACGTTGTGACTGACCATTAACATCAAAGAAAATCTGCTGATTGTGCCGGTACCGCAGCCAAACAAGCAAGCCAATAACTATTACCAATAGGAAAGCAGCACCAAAGCTTGCACCAAAAGCGATAGCCACACGGTGGCTTCTTCTCCCAGATGCGGATTGAGCTGGAATAAAAAGAATGAGTAGACACTAGACATGGCATGACAGCTGGAAAGGAAATCAGGTATGTAACCAGAAACTAAATGAAAGTTCCATGTAATAGACACCTCTTACACCATCCGGCGGGAATGAGAGAGGCTCCGGGGAGACAACAGAACAATTGTTTGCAGAATTCAGCCCACAAATTAGAGGGTTGCCTATAATTCTGAATACCAAAATGGAAAAGATGAAGCAATAAGGGAACTTTGTCTATTAAAAGACAACATCTGTCAAAGATGAGAGCAAGGTGGAAAGAACTCACTTGAAAGTTCTTGCTGACACTTTTGGTAAGGAGCCACTGAGATTGTTGAAAGACAAGTCCCTGCAAACAATTGCAAGTCTAAAATTATTAACATGAATTACTGTGTATAGAATGGAAGATTCACTTTGGTTCAGGAGTTCGCGAATGAAACAATTAATTACGATAAAAGCTAATGAAAGGGAGCATATGGACGTACACAAGGGTGATTCCCTCAACTTTCGACAAAGATTCAGGAATTGGTCCAGTCAGGCTATTGTTGTTAAGTCGCCTGACTTGCTCAAAAAATTCAAACACAACATATGTCAAGCCAAGAAGAATAAGCCTCCAACTCTATGAAAAACCTAATGAAAGTTAAGATTGGATAAAGTTCCTGAGGCATACAAATAATTCAGGTTATTCAGGTCCCCAAGTGGACTGGGTATTTCACCAATGAACTTGTTGCTGGACAGATCAAGTGTCTGAAGTTTCTCCAACCTCCCAATTGCAGCAGGAATAGACCCGGAAATGGCATTATTCTGCAACAACCTACACCAGTGCGAAAAATTGCCAGCTGTGAGATAATTACAAGTTCACAGTGCAATTCTCATGCATATCATGATAAAAACATGACCTCATATTATAGTAGTGAATACAGTAAACAACATTTTACAATAGACCCAAACCACTTTACTTGAAGAGCAGTAAAAACTTTAATTATCAGAAAATAAGAAGCCAATAACTTACACAGATTTCAAATTACTGAGGTTACCAATCCCAGGTGATAACTTCCCGGACAAGCTCTGGCTGGGTAATCCTCTGAAAAGATATGAAACCCAATGAAGAATGAAGATACCAAGTGTAAATTGGCTAAAATGAGCAACAGTAAAGCAACTCACAGAGCAGAAACATAGCCATCAGGAGAGCAGGTGACCATTCTCCAACTACAAGGATCTACAGAAGTAATATCCCAATTCTCCAGAACATTGTATGGGTCAATCAATTCATTTTTTATGGCCATCAAAGCTACAACTGCATCAAATTAATGGAAACAAAAGTAGAGTCAATATTCTAGAGAGACTTTAATAATTATACTGAAAGTTCCCTTATTTTCTTCTTCAATAGAACTGTGTGCAACTAAAGATTAAAATTTCAAAAAATGTGTTATCAAAATCATTCGCTTAAAAGAAATATCACAACTTACACCCACTTTCAGGAAAAAATAAAGAGGCATTGAATCGTGGAAGAAGATGGCTTCATAACAAAATCAAAACTTAACATATAAATCAGATAATCAGCTTGAGCAGCAACCATGTGTCATATGTGGCTGGAGATGAACAGAGTTTTGATCGAAGCGTCATGTGAGGAAAATCGAAGGGAAAACCTGATCTTTTAGGAAAAAATATAATATTGAACTAACCTTCGTAGTTTACACCAGAAGGAGAAAGAGTTGCAGAAGAAACCTCCAACAACACCAAAACTAGTAATCCCAACCTCCAAAACCTAAAACCCCTTTTTTCCATACTCGGTTCGGCTACTTTACTGTCTGCGCACAACATTCCCCCGCTTATCAGAACCACCGCAGCCAACATTACCAGAAGCCGTCCTCATTCCTCACATGAATTCACCACCTCAATTTCCTTATCCAAACCAGATGATACAAAAAGCAACCCCAAGAACCAGAACCCACAAAGCAAACCCACCACACAAGTGTCAAGAATTGTCCTTTTCAAGCATAAGTCTTCAAAGAAAAACTCACGAGTGCTCTTCAGACGTTCCACAGAATTCCATAAACTGACAAACACATGCAGCAAAACTTCTTATACTGAAAACCCAGAAGCTGGATTAGCTGCCATGAAAAATCACACCACTTTTGCTGAAAAAAAAGGGAATTTTCTCAAGAAACAAACAGGCACTAAGCCTGAAATTCCGAGAACCTAGAGATCTGGGTATAATGGGGTGCAATTTCAATGTGTTTGCAACTGATCCCCACTAATTCTCTGTGGGTGCATAGATGGTTTCTAGCACTCCCCGGTTCATATCCCTTGTAAAGATTACTCTTCCACCATATCCTCTCAAGCATTACCAGAAAGATACAAACAAACAAATAAAAAGGCCAAAATGCCTTTCACAGATACAGATGTGGACAGTGTAAATAACACACGTAAACTAATTGCTTTATTAAATGTGAAAAGCAACACATAATTGATTTTGGAAAACAAACTAGCTTTTTTAATTTGCAGTGATTGGACTGAAGGGATGTGTGGGATTGATCAGAGAGAACAGTGGAATGGGATGTCTAAAAGTAAAGGCAAAAGCAAAGCAACATTTTCTGCTAGCAGGTAAAAAAAAGTTTCTTTGGCAGGTCACGTGCTTGGGTTGTCTTCCTCTTTGTTGGTTTTTGGCTTTTTATATTGTTTTTCAAGAGTAGTACAGTATACTCCTCATTTTCTTCTGTTAAAGCTTTTGCATTCATGGCCCACCATGCTATGATGCGCCAAATTCAAAAGCAAATAAAGATGGAAATGGCGCATTCACCTAATTCTCTCACTTATTGGACTAATTGTAGTTATTATCTTCTAAATATATTTTTCCTTGGAGATCATTAAAAACCTGCCTCCGAGTTAGTTAGGACTTGGAACTAATCATTGCTTTTAAATTCCAAGACCAACTACTATTACCCCATTACTATAATGATGTTAGGCAAGAGGTAGGAAGAAAAAAAAAATCCTCCCCATTTATTTGGACTAAACTTGTTTGTCATATGTTAGGCGTATACTCCCAGGTAGAGTTATAAGTGAATCTAGCTTTTCGTAAACAGAGTTCATATTCGTTCATATACGCTAGTAATCATTCAATTGATAAGTGAGCCGAGCTTGAGTATGAAATTTGGGCTTATTAACATGAGCGCACTAAAAGTCATCTCGTATATGTTTGTGAACATTAAGGGTCGTTTAATGTTTAGACCTATTTCAAATATGCATATTGTCGTGTCTCCGATATGTGACATTTAGTCATCTCTTCTTTTTTTGTTTGAAAGTTATACTCATACCAACAAACCTATTACACATTAATTCATCAAGGATCAAAGTATCATTTAACTATAAGTGTCGAAAGCCTGGCCGTGTCTCATTCTCTTAAGCTGTCACCAGCCATCCCAAAGATCCATCTCCGCCGTCACCACCGTGGTCGTTGCCATTGCCTCCTCTGTAGATGACGCATGCTCCAGTAATCATTACACAACGGTCATCACTGCATTAGGTGAATTCATATAGTAGCTACCTCTGCCAACAGAGAACTTGAAGATTGGAATTCCCAATAAATTCCAAAAAAGACTCCTTTGGAATTAGGGTTTGCCTTAGGTCAATTTTCAAGACCTAGAGATTTGCCTTATAATAATTTTTCTAAATTAGCCTTGTGATTATAGTAAAATTAGGGTTTTTACCAATTCTTTCTTCAATTCGCTAGCCGAGTAAAGCTTGTGGTCGTCTATACTTAGCAAGTCTCAGTTCAAACATGAAATCTGAGCTCGTGACAGATACAAACTGAGCTTGAAACTTTTCAAACAAAAAAAAAACGAACACGAGTAAAATTTTCCCCCTAATGAGCAAAGTACCCATTCGTTTTTTTTATATGGTCCAGATTGTAATATATATACATATATATATATATGACCCTGTCGGTTTGCGGATTTAAACCCGGGACCTCAAAGTCATTCCTCGAGGCCCTTTGCCATCTCAACCACCCCTTGGGGTTGAGTACCCATTCGTTTTTTCACCTACTTCTACCCCTATCTTTCAGTTCCGTGGAGGACTTTCATTTGGCTAGAGATTAACATTTGCGCTGACCTCTTAGCTAAATTTAGCTTGAGTCTCCTCTATAGGCTTTTGTGGTCAGAACATGAATTAGACACAGTAGGCTGCCACCATTTTTATAGAAGAGCTCCTTAGATTTTTGTAGTTTTGATAATGTGTACTTTAATGCATCTGGTTTTAATGTATTGGGGTAAATGTAACATTTCATTAAGTTAGAATTAAAGTTTAAATACAATGCTACTAATTTCTACTCTACGGTAACGGAGGATGTGAAGATGCCGAAAAAATAACATAGATGGGGGGACATCGAGTATTTGGGGGTTGGGATTACGAACAGGGTGAATCACAAAAATGTTCCTTTAAGTATGGGGTCATGTTCTAAATGGTCATTCAATTACAAAATGTTTTCCCTTGATCCTTTTAAATCACTTTTACGCACATGCATAGATGCACCTCCCCCTTCTCTCTCTCTCTCTCTCTCTCTCTCTCTCTCTCTCACACACACACACACACACACTCACTCACCTCATGAGACACACACATGGTGATGGGGCGATTATTGGTAAAGTTACCAAACAAAGGACTATACGTTTGAAAATCCAAATTAGTGGTCAAAAGAATTTGTTAAATTACGAAGATGATTCTAAAAGATCAATGAGAAACATTTTGTATTTGAAGGAACAAGTAGAATATGACCCCATATTTAAAGGACCATTTTTGTAATCTACCTATTATGAACATAATTAGTTAACAACAAATTGTTAGGGATCCGAAAAATGAGTATCATTCCTCGCTACGAACAACGTAGAAACTAGGGGGAAGGCGGGGGTGGAGGGGACATTAGGTGTAAAAGCATAGTCGATATTGGCCGTTTCTTTTCGGGTTTAAATAAAGAGCAATTTGGGATCACTTTCTCTTCTTTGGGTCTGGATAGTGGGAATTTTGGAATGACATGTTTTGTGTTGAGGTCGAGACGGTTTGTCTTCCATACAACAGTTAGGATAAAATAAGCAAAAAATTTATGCGAGTCTTGATGTTAAGCAATATAGTTCAAGACCTTGTGTCAAGAGAATTCTGATATCATATGAAATTACTAACCAGTATAAAGCATAAGATGTTCGAAATAATGTATATTATGTCACTAGAATAAATCAACCAGTGCTCTTTTGTAAAAGCCTTTATCAATGAACCTTTTTTTGCAACTAACCAATGAGTTGAGGCAGAAAAGTGGGCAATGGCTGACGGTATGAGCAGCCCAAATCTTCAAGTCATAAAACAAAGGGGGGAATATTCAGCACTCCGATGTAGAACCACGCTAACATGCGCCACAACGGGTGTTGGTGGACTGGTGGTGAAGGTTGCTTTGTTCCTAATAAAATTCTTTTGGTGGATACCGTGAGTCGTGAGCGACAGAATCTCTCACAGCAAATGCGCCTACCCGGAGACACTTGCGCCAAGCGCCCCCACATGCCCTCTCGACGGCATCCTCCGTGCTACTATTTGTTATGCACACCACAACTACCCAAAAAAGAAATACAGGCGAGCTGGTGGTTATAAAAATACAAGGGAGCTGGTGGTTATAATGAGGTCCTGCTTGGTTCCCCAGAATTCCTATCTACTGTTTTTTGCCCTACTGTTTCTAATTTCTTGCGCCGGCAACGTTACGTTTTTTGTTCCTCGTCCTTTTGGAACTTCGTTTCGGTCTCTCGTGTGTGTAGAAAAATTAACGTGAAACGTTTGGAGCGTTTTTTACAGAGGGCTATATTTTGAATATGAAGAAAAACAAACAAAGAATCCTATTTTTTAAGACGAAAAGAGATAAAGAAGATGGATGTGTGATATATTTCGAGGATGTGACGCATATGACATGGTTGATGAAGGCCGGGAGTCGTATGATGTGTACCAGATTAGATACTTTCAAATACGAACTCTCCAATGTAGAATCAAGAATGAGACGCTACCTATTTATTATTGTTATTATTATTATTATTATTATTATTATTTCTTGTTTAATCAATTGTACAATCTGAGGCTACGGTTATTGATTTGTTTTTGAAAAAATTATTTGTACTTGACCATAATAGAAGTCGATCCTGCAGTCTAAGGAGACTTTTGCACGTATTTACAGAAAATGGGAGTAATATAAGCAGTAGTTCATTTTTTTTATGTTTTACTAATTAATCATGATTATATTTGTTACTAATCTTATTCTTTATTATTAAATTAATTAAAATCTCGTGCTATGTATGAAAATGGAGTAGTTAAATGTGAAGTGGGGAGGGAGATCATAGTAGGGTTGGATAGTCAGAGTTAAAGGAGTTAGATGTTATTTTGTGGTCATTCAAAATTTAACACCTATTTAACTCCATTTTAAAATTACAAGAATTCAAAAAAATTGGATTAGAGTTTTAAAAGGCATAAAATTTGCCAACCAAATCCAAGTACATATATAAAGAATAGTGCTTTCTGTAAGTAAAATCTCTCTTGCGCAAGAGTATTATTTTTCAGAAGATGCTAGTATTCTTTTTGTCTCATGTTATGTGATATGCATTTTACTAACTGAGGTGAAGGGTCGAGTGTTCAGGGTTGAGATAACGAGCATCGGCGAATACATATTTCAATTTATTAATTGAAGCTAAAATAAAATTACAATTGATTGAAACAAATAAATGTACTTCAAGCACAGTACACATAATAACACACAAACTAGTTCTTGAGAATACTTAGAAAGGCAGGGACTAATTTGAAATATGCTCAATGCTTTTCTGAGTTTCAAGCCATAATAACTTCAAAAAGAATATCCGGATTATTATACTTCATGTCCAAATATAAAAAGATGGTAACACTGATTCATTCTGGTGATGCCCAAAGTTTGAAACCCCAAGCCCCAGGGGCATTTTTGTCGCATTGGGAAAGCTGAATATTCTCTAGTCCACAGTTGCTTGCTTTTAACAACTCTCCAGTCTCGAGGTTAAGATATCCAAATCCAAGGGCACTTTGGTGCCACTCTATATTTATAAACCCTTTTGATAAATAAGCAAATAAGTACCAAAATATGATAAATAGTTAAAGACGCTCAGCCAGTCAAAACCTTAACGCTTTATGCATAACCTCGTTTGCACAAATATATTCATGATATTCCACGACAGCCCCAAATATGTTACAAACAAAATACGGTGCACGTCCATTACCTCACTATTTTACATGTAAAATAAAGAGAACCGTAATATCACTCGCAGTAAAATATCGGGCGCCCAGTGATAGACGGCAATATATGCATGACATGTAAAAGCTGACAGAAATCTGATTTCATATAGCTGAAATAGTCACGTCGGACTATGCTGAAGTAACGAAAGTCGGATACTGTATAGTGAAATTTATAGAGTATATTCTAGGAGCCACACTGTTTGCAATGTCTTGGTAGTTTTGACATACAAGAAAATAGAAAATTCCATTCAGTCAGTACTCTTATCTGACATGAACCTCTGGGAAAGGGACTTTGTTCTTCCTCTTCTCATTAATGTCTCCAACAAAGCTAAGGCTTGCCATGGTTCACCAGATCTTTCTCAGTCATCACCTGGGCAGGTAATTTTGATACCTGTCTCACATGCATAAATGAATTGGCATTTATTCAAGTTGGCCGCCTGAAGCTTTAAATCCACATTTCTCAGATACTACTCTTTCTACATCACAGCCTTTCATATGACTGACGGACTTGGCAATGGACACAGATACGTGATTTCTTCAGGTACAGCAGATCAGATATAGTCGGCTCCCTGCTATTAACACTTAAAAACAATTATGTGCGCATTGAATTTGGTCGTCAAGAAAACAAATTTTAACGGCTCTACCTGTTAAAGTATGCTGCTCAATTTAAATTTATGTTTAAGAGAATGAGAAGGATATGACGTATAAGAATCAGTTTTAAACCCCATCTACAGTTGAAGTGGAACTTTCACACCAGCTTTCACGCATAGCGTGAAATTTGAGGTTATTCTAAAATCCGAGATAACTAAGACGTGTTCAGAGACATAAATCTCATATCGGATATCAAGCTATATCGGATAAATAACAAATAATACTTTAATATGCCTGGTAAACATTTCATCTCATTGCCAATTGATTTTGAGTTTGATGCTTTTATATATCAGAACTGGTGAATCCAGATTTCAGACCCAACAGATAATTCAGAAATTAGTTTATTCACCTTCACTCTATCAATTTCTTCATGTGTTAGACCCATCATTAAAAAATCATTACTAATTGATTATGAATTAGTAATTAATTTTTGGCTTGATACTTTCGCAAAGCGGACTGTAAGTCTAAAATCACCGGACATGATCAAGCTCTAATATCATGTCAAAACTTAGTGTTTAACCCAATAGCTTGCCCCTCGAGGACGAGAAAATCACCGAACAAAAGACCGATCCTAATCTCTATGTAGAATCAAAGTAAGATTTGATACTAATAATATAAAATCGTACAAGGAATAGCACACCCACAAATATAGAACCGCGTTTTATGGTCGAAACTAAAACTCCTTATTTCATAACCATTGCGGGAAAATAAAAATGCATTAAAAAGCTTAGCTCGTGCATGCCAACTCGTTGGGCAACCAAATCCCAACGGAAAATCTTCACCCCCCTCAGCATGCGTCCAAGACAAGATTTATTTGATGCAAACGCTTTGCATCAACCACCAATATGCAAAAATCAATCAAATACAGTTGATTTGGGTGGACACCCCCAACTCAACACCACCGAAACAAGAATCTTAAAGTGATTGCTGCTGCACAAGATCTTGGTACCCTCACCACCTGTCGATCTGTGACTTGTCAGCTTTGCTTGATTGCATGAACCCTTTTCAAAAGAAGAAAAGCACATGGATAATCCCCATCGTGGTGAAGTTGGACTTTTGAGTTCCGAACTATAGATAGACTAAGGCTTCGTTTGACAAAATTTTTTTTTTGGTTTTCAGTTTTTAAAGAGCAGTTTTTTAAAGAGTAGCTTAAATTTTTTTTTTTATAAAAACAAGTGGGTGTTTGATAACCCTTTTTTTTTTTGAGGTTTTTTTTTTGGTGTTTGGTAACCCTTTTTATTTTGACTTTTTTTTTTTGGTGGTTTGCGGTGGCGGTGGTGGGGCGTAGCGGTGGTGGTGGTGGTGGCCACGGCCGGAGGTGGCTGCCGGTAGTCACCGGCGGTGGTGGCCGGCGGCTGGAGGTAGCTACCGGCAGTCTCCGGCGGTGGTGGCCGGCGGCCGGAGGTGGCTGCCGGCAGTCACCGGCGGTGGTGGCCGGCGGCCGGAGGTGGCTGCCGGCTGTCTCCGGCGGTGGTCGCCGGCGGCCGGAGGTGGCTGCCGGCAGTCTCCGGCGGTGGTCGCCGGCGGCCGGAGGTGGCTGCCGGCAGTCTCCGGCGATGGTCGCCGGCGGCCGGAGATGGCTGCCGACAGTCTCCGGCGGTGGCTGCCGGCGGCCGGAGACTTCATCTCACGCAGCTCCCAGTGCTCCACTTCCCTTAGGTCAACCATCTCTCTGCCGTCATCTTCCAGCCATTGTCGGCCAGCCGCAATTGCTCAGCCACCTCTTCGCGACCGACGACCAATCGTCTCCTCTTTGATAGTGTATACCTTTCTTCCTGCCACCGTTTGAAGACCTGCTAGCAATTATTATGATCATTTTCTTACCCAAGCCCAACTCGTGTACCCCAGATCTAACGCTGCTCGCCCAGTCGCGACAGTTCCTGTGTCCATCCGTGCATTCTGTGGTAGGTCTCAAATCACCTCTCTAAGTTATTCTTTCTCGTATTGAAATCTGTTTTAATTCTTGGTTACTCGAGCAATTAGCTACAGGTCTTAAACTTGACCCACTTTTACACTGCCCCTTACCATTCATCTTTCCACACTAATTCATTTTCGCCAACCAACTTGGGTTCCGAGCACAAAATTGTTGCCTTTATTACTCTTGCGTTTCCTGTTGAACATCTATAGTAAGTAGACAGATTTTATCATGGTTGACACACGAGATAAGATTGTCGATGAGCTATTCCTGACACTTGAGGATTTTGTGGGGTCTGTTCAAGCGTCACCAACTTGTCCACTCGTTTGGAGGAATGCCTCCGCCAAATCCACATTTTGCTCGAGAAACGTGAGCACTAGGGATAAACTGATGGACCTATTCCTACCAGTCGTATGGATAACTAATCTGGCGTTCTTAACACTCTTACGGGGCCCTGTTTTCCAAATTGAGGACTCTTCAGGATTATCGTGTTTAGAATTCAACTATAGGTGCAATTCATGTCCCTAGGGATTACTGCACGCCGTTACCAATAGGATGACTCTGGAGATGTCACACGTCGTGTCAAAGTCGATGCACCTAGCTTTGATGGTCGTCTCAACAGTGGCCATCTTTCTGATTGTTTAGCTTAGATGGAGGACTATTTTAGCTTTTATTGCATGCTAGACCCAGAGAGCGTTGGTTTTGCTATGCCGGTGGTCGCCGGCGGTCGCCGGCGGCCGGAGGTGGTTGTCGGCAGTCTCCGGCGGTGGTCGCCGGCGGCCGGAGGTGGCTGCCGGCGGTGGTCGCCTGAGGTGGCTGCCGGCGGTGGGAGGGTGGTGGTGGTGGTCGAAAAAAAAAAACCAAAAGTGAAAAAAAAAACCAGTTTTTGGAGTTTTTTTTTTACTCTGCAGTTTAAAAACTGATTTTTTAAATTGAAAAAAAAATGGTTACCAAACGCTCTTTTTTTTTCAGTTTTTAAAACTGAAAAAAAAAAGAGGGAAAAAAATTTTGTCAAACGGGGCCTAAGAAAAAGAAAAGGAGTTACTTTTTTAGTTTGAACTTTTATCTCGCAGAGTATTTTTCATTTTTTTAACCGTTTGTGCATTTTTTCTTACAGAGAATGTTAAACGTGTCCAAAATAACTATATTCGTAGCCAGTTATCCCGAACTTAAAATGCTTATTTTCTATAACTTCACACGATTTGCTAAACTTACTTGTGATAAGTGGAAGTGAAGAAAATGGAATACCAAAATAGCAAATCAATGCCAAAACGAAGTTGCATTTGGTAACACTTCCAGTTTTAGTTTTTATTTATAAAAAAAATCAAAACCAGTTTAATTTATTTTTTTTTTACAAAAACAATTAGGTGTTTAATTATCCCATTTTTATTTTGAGTATTTTTTTGGTGATAATGGGGTGTGGCGGAGGCCAACGGTGGTGGTGGTCAGCGGCCGGAGGAGGCTGTCAGTAGCCGGCGATGGACGGTGGCTACCAATGGTGGTGGGGGGGGGGGTGTGTGATGGTGGTCTCAAAACTAAAATTAAAAACTCAGAACTCCTTTTTGGAGTTTTTAAAAACAGTCCTGTTTTAAAAATAGATTTTTAAAAATAAAAATAAAAATTTTGTACCAAACGCGTTTATCTTTTTTAATTTATAAAATTGAAAAAAAAATTAAAAACATAATGATTACTAAAGGGAGACGAAGCCTTTACCCTTTTCTTTGTACAGGGGTAAAGGTCCTTTACCTCAAGGGTCCATGAGTTGACATATGGGCTACAAGTTGGCTACTGCATGTGGGTCCTTTTGTGATCCATTTCAGTGGACCAGGTTCTACATGCAAAACCCATAATATATTCCCAGTTTGTTCAGCTAATCCAGTGTATTAGGTGAGTTGGTGACGTATGCCAAAGCTGGTGCGATAACTGGGAAGGGCTCTCTCTCCACTCTCCCCAGGCGGAAAGAGTAGAATATGGCAAAAGAGAGATTTAATTGCAGTCTTACCTCCCTTTTTGACTTTGAAGGTTGCACCAATCTCCAAGGTTAAAAATACTAGGAGGAACTGATTTTGTTTCTTTGTCACTCTTTTCATTTTCTGTTTTTGTATTTGTTGTTCCTAAAACTGCTTCCTCCCTTATTTGAAAGTTGCCCTCTTTTCTTTTGGCTAGTAATTTTATGGAAATATTCCTTCCTAAAACCACCAGAGATGTTTTTTGCGGAAACTTTCTTGGAAACAATAAACGAAAATCAAATGTCGTATTTTCAGACTAAAGAATCTCAAAAGTCAAAATCGATTTTGAAAAAAATACATAACCACATGGGGGCCTCTACATTTTGTTTCCCAAAGATGACCATCGGAAGAAGCTCCTTTGTGCACCAAAAAGAAGAAAGAAAAAACTCAATAGTAAAAGTTTAGGAATGATTTGCACTTTTGGACCCCTTCTGGGGATCTGTTTGTTATAAAGAAATATTTTTTCGTATTTTTTAATATTTGGCATGTTTTTTAAAAAATTCTTTAGAGAAAATATTTACCGGTGTTGGCTAGAGGTGTCAAATGGGTCGGGCTTGGGCCGGCCGAGCCTAAGTCCATCGGGCCTCCAACAAATCGGGTCGGTCCGGGCCAAGGGGCTGCAAAACGGGGCAGGGCGGGCCTGCTTCTGGGGATATTTGGGCCCGGTCCAAGCCCATACCCTAGGCCCAACATTTAGGGCTGGGCTTGGGCCCAATTTTTTTTAAAAATTTTTTTGGCATTTTTCTTGTTATTCAAGGTAAGTGTTTTAATTATTCAAGGTAAGGGTTTTTAAAATGTGTAGGTGCCTTCGATGGTGGACAAATATGAGAATGTTCTGGTGCATGGACAGGAACCTTCTTGGGGGGATAGACATGAGACTTTTCTGGTGCATGGTAAGGAACCTTTGCTGGGGTATGGACATGAGAACTATCTGGTGGATGAGTAGGAGCCTTCGAAGGGGCATGTAGAAGAGCCTTGAGTGAGGATTTGGTGTGCTACAAGAAGGACAAAGAAACGAAGTTGGGCAATCAATTAATTTAGTTGCTAACTCCTGCCCAAAAAAGAAAATGACGGCCCAGTGCACAAGAAGACTTGTATCATTACTAGGTCTATGGGAGTGTTAGATATATAGTGCTAACTGGCCCAGTGCACAAGACTTCTGTCATTACTAGGTCTATGGTAGTGTTAGATGTATAGTGCTAACTCATATTTTCCTGGTAGGACTCGCGTATAGGTGACACATTGTTAAATGCAGTTGTGCAATCACATGATAACTTTGTAAACCTCCATGCATATAAAAGTCGAACGCAATATCATCATGGACAAATGTATATTTAGGGTAGAAGCATACATAAGATACTAGATCAAAGGGATAATTCTTCCTTAAATGAAAAGTTAATGCTCAAGTTACCTCTGGGTCAGTTTCCTCTGCAATGGATGTAACCTACAAAAAGATATTATGTGGATGAGTTTAGAATAATAAAAATGAATAAGGGAAAAAGACTCAGCACAAAATGTGCATACATCATTTAACAGGAGCCTTCACTGGTGGATGGACAAAAGGTGTTTCAGGCAAAACCGGGCCAGAACTGAGCCAAACCCGGGCCGGGCCAAGCCCGGGCCTTTTTCGGGCCGGGCCCGGGCTTTTTTTTGGGAAATACAGGCCTGGCCAGCACTATTCATGAACGGGCCGGGACTGTGGGTCGATGTTTTTGAGGACTCGGATTGAGTGCGGGGAGTCGGGGTATGGGTTGGGCAGCTGCTTACTGGCTTCGGCCTTTCGTTGGCCTTGTGGCGTTAGGCTTCTTGGAACACTACTGTTGTATACCGGTGTTTGGGTTTGGGGTTATGCAATGACTATAGCTGCCCATGATTGTGGTGGTGGGCCTAGTTTGGGTCGTCGTGGGCAGTTGTTGCGGTTTGTGGTGATGTAAAAGCGACGGGCGTGGCAAGGCGAAAACGAGAGTGCAAGAAAATGCGAGGCATGGGTCATTCATGGGATGTTAGTTTTAAGGCTCTCTTTGACAATTTTTTTTTTCAGTTTCTATTTTTTTAAGAGCAGTTTAATTTTTATTTTTTTTTACAAAAACAAGTGGGTGTTTGATAACCCAGTTTTTTTTAGATTTTTTTGTTGTATTTGATAACGCAGTTTTTTTTTTTGCGGTGGTGGCCAGCGGTGATTGTCGGCAGTCATTGACGGTGGATGCCGACGGTGGTGTCCGGAGGTGGCTATCGGCAACCTGCGGTGGTTGCCGACGATGGGAGGGTGGTGGTGGTGGTGGCGGCGGCGGCAGTCTCAAAAAAAAAAACTGAAAAAAACCTCATTTTTTGAGTTTTTAAAAAAATATTGATTTAAAAACTGATTTTTTAAACTGAAGGAAAAAAAAATGATTACCAAACGTTCTTATTTTTTTCAGTTTTCAAAACTGAAAAAAAAACCCTGTCAAACGGGGCCTTAATAATGGTCTGTTTCATTAATTTTTGATATTGGACAAGCTCCTGGAATTGTTGTTGACGTTTTTGATGATATTATTATCATATACTTTTTTTTTATTTTTTGTATAGGCAGTTTTATTTTTTTCCTATGCGTTGCCCAAACAACAAAGAATGAAATTTATTAGAATACTTTTAGGAGTCTGCTATTTTCTAAAAAGTATTTTTTTTAAAAAAAAATTTCGTGAAACGGCAGGGCCGTAGTCTATAGATAATTTTATCATTTTGTTCGTGCATTGGCCAAACAGCAAAATGAAATTTATTAAAATATTTTCAGAAACTTCCTATTTTGCCGAAGGCATTTTTTTGAAAAACATTTTTCGTAAAACAGAAGGGCCGTGGTCTGTAAAAGATTATTGCATTTTTTGAAAATGGCCCAAGGAAAAGCGATCTTGTACTCACCGCGAGTTACCTGCTATGGGCTGCCAGAACTGCCCAGTCAGCGTAACCCAGGAATATGGGCAGGAACACAATGAAGCCCGGATGATGATGGGCCGAGGGAGTGTAATAATCACAACAAGTGGACTTCTGGTCCTGAACAAAATAGCCCAACCTGTTTTGGAGGCCACAGATCATATTCTATGCTTTGGGTTTGTCCTCTTATAAGCAACACTATCAAAGTCCATCGTTAGGAATCATTTTATTATTATTATTATTATTGAAATTTCCAACTGCAGTTTATATGTGATCCCTTAATATGAAAATTTTGCCACTTCACCTCTTTCATGAGAAAATTTTAGCATGGTGTAATGGATTTGTGGCTCTAACGAGCCGGAAACAATAAATAGTAAGAAGTTATTCTTTTATTTCATCCGTTGATTACATTGTGAACACGATGTAATCATTACCGCATTTATATTGAAAGTTTTTCATTTCCTCGTTCATCCTCATTTGAAAGGTTCCGGCTCTGTTGATTATATTTCTTTGAATCCAAACTTCACTTTAGAGGTCTAAATGTGATTTTTGAGTGGCATTTTGGTGTAAAATAGTCAACTCAGCCCTCTGTTTTTTGTTAAATAATACTGTATTTAACTTTATTTTCTATTATAAAGATGGAGAATAACAATAATTGATAGAAAGATGGTGGACATTTAAGCCTCCTGTGGAGACATCATGGACTTAATGTGAACTTATGAAGACGAGACAAATTTAGACCTTTTTTCGGCTATCAAGTGGGTAATGCTCAACACATTTGGCTGTGACTAGATAGATGGCTGCCTGGGGATAACCTTCTCAATAGATTTGGATCAAGGATAATGTATGATGCTGGTTTGAACATTAATAGTAAGGTTTGTGATATTATACATCTCAACTCATGGAGACTACCAAATATCAGGTCACACGAGGTACAAATGTTAAAGAAGATATTGGATACTGCACCTAGACCAAAATCTAGCAGAACCAGATAGAGTGATATGGAAGTTGCACCCAAAGGAAGAGTTTACTATCAAGAGAGCATGGAATGGTACTAGAACCAAAGCTACTGAGGTATATTATTAGTGAAAACTAGTTTGGTTCACAGGAAACATCCCTAAGATGTGCAATGATCTTATGACTACTTTGCAAAGGTGGGAAAAGAACAAAGAACAAATTAACGGCCTGGAACATTACTCAAGAGAATACATGTGTCATGCGTAACAAAGACAGTAAAACCATTGATCATTTGTTTATACATTGTACATATGCACATGAGCTATGGAAGGAAGTACTTAGCAGGCTGAAATGTGAATTGCCTATGGAATTCTGGCCTACATTACTACAAGCAGCAAGCAGAAGATTTAGAGGAAAGAGTCTAACAGCTAAACTATGCAAGCTAGCAGTAGCTGTCACTGTATATGGATTGTTGAGTGAAAAAAATGCCAGGCTTTTTGAGCAAAAATGTGCAACAGTTCGGGGGTGTTTCTGTATGATCCAACAATGGATCAAGTATAGAACCCATAGCTGGAATAAAGCTCTAAGTACAGAGAAGAACATGGGACTATCCCAAACATGGCAACTGGACAATCAGAGAATACTAAAGGAAATAACATAGGCTTATGTTGGGATTTGGATCCCCAAGGGTGATGTCCCCATTACTGAGAGAGAGGGAGGAGAGAGTCAAGGTTACAGCAGGGGATTTGGATCCCTTATGTTGATATACTTTTTCAAGAATATGTACAATATAATTTTAGTTGTAAAGATGTAAATAGTTTTTTAAACCACGAATGAAATACAAGGACTTTTGACAAAAAAAAAATCATAAAAAACATAGTAATACAGAATTCAGGTATTATAGTTAGTGACCGTCAATAACATAGTAATACATTGTACGGTACGTAATGCTAACCTGTAAGCATTAATGTTCACAGTTTAGTGTACCTTGACTTTT
Organism: Escallonia herrerae; assembly: GCA_033070095.1. Lineage (NCBI taxonomy): Eukaryota > Viridiplantae > Streptophyta > Magnoliopsida > Escalloniales > Escalloniaceae > Escallonia > Escallonia herrerae. The sequence continues at coordinate 751,390 of JAVXUP010000028.1, read as the reverse complement.
AGTGATCCAAAAAAAGGACACGACTCACGAGCATTTGAAATTCCTGTTGATGCATTTTGCCAAGAATACCCTTTACCAGCAAAATTTATAGTTGTAACATTAGTGGAATACTTTAATGCTATCTCGCAATCTATTCTACTTTCAACAAAATAGCTTCATAAATTTTCTCTTAAATTTCGTTCGATCTTTTCGGTGCGCATGCTTTGTCTGTGCTCCAAAGGTTGATTCTGGTTTAAGTTAGTGAAGTGTTCTCAAATAACATGATGTAATAAAAAATAAATGAAAAAAACTCACATAACTGGTAGGGATGGCAATCAGACCCGTACCCGGCGGATATCCGCCCCGCCCCGCTCCTATAGGAGCGGATTTTTTTGACAAAAATTGGGTCGCGGGGCGGGTTTGGTATATACTTTCATAACCCGCAGCGGGTACGGGGCGGGTATGATTTTAGGTATATTTGACCCGCGACCCGACCCCGCTAACATTCAATTCCTAAGCAACATCTAATCTCAGCCGTCCATCTCCTCCTATATAATAAAAAACCCTAGCCCTTTTTCCTTCCCTCTCCTTATTTCTTCTTCTCCTGTGGCGCCGCACCACAAGCATGTGCACTTGGTCGGTCGCCTTCTGCGGTCTAGTCACCGATCACTGGTCGTCGGTTGCTGGTCACCCCGTCACCTTTTGCCATCGAGTCACTTCCGCCGTCGATTCCGTCCATCTCCTCTTATATAATAGAAAACCCAAGCCCTTTTTCCATCCCTCTCCTTATATCTTCTTCTTCTGTGGCGTCGCACCCCAAGCATGTGCACTTGGTCGGTCGCCTTCTGCCGTCTAGTCACCGATCGTTGGTTGCTGGTCACCCCGTCGCCTTCTGCCGTCGAGTCACTTCCGCCGTCGATTCTGTCGTTGCCCCTAACCATGTCCTTGAAACTAGTATCCCTTATGTAGTTATGTTGCACTTTCAATCACTCCTTAGTGAATCTGGCCATAGAATGAGTTTTTAGCTATCAACAGTAAAGTAGTCCTCAGATCATCGCCGAATTATTCTTCTTATTTTGCACTTCCAAAAGCTAGAATTCCAATTGAGTATGACTGGGTTTTGGTACCAGTTTTATATGGTGATTGTGGTGTTATCCAGCATAAAAGTGCAGGTAGGGATAGAGGATTTGAAGTTTCTGATCAATTTGTTGATGTGATAATTTGGAAAATTGCGGATCGGATCGGGTTAGGGTCGGATTAAAGAAAAGACCATTGGATCGGGGATGGTATCATCATCTCCCAACCCGATGGCGGGGCGGGGCGAATATTATGAAACCCGCATCCGACCCGCCCCATTGCCATCCCTAATAACTGGGTTGAGAAATTAGAAGGCTAATAGCTCTTCTCGAATCCTTTTATACTGTTGATAGATTTAATCTGCACAAGTAATAAAAGGTACTTGAAAGAGCGAGTTTGTCATCAATTAGAATAAACATGTTAAAGGTTAAATACTCAATGGGGAGCAGTTGGTATAATGAGATAAATAAATAATAAATTTTTAATTGAAGTAGGACAAAACAGTTATTTATGAAATGTTATGATTGGTTTTTTTCTTTTATCTATACTATATATAATAGGATTTGATTGGCATCTTCTTTGCCTTCCTAACCCCGAATCCTTTTTTCTAATAATTCTCTATTTTATTAATACATCTTAATACAAGTGTTAGCTTCCGATTGGCTCAAACAATTAATTTTATCACCTTACAAACACCAAAACCAATTGGTAATTATCATGAAATGTAACCACCCTACCCCCATGATCTCCCTACTACCATGTTTTTTAGCCACCACTTCATTACCTTCCCAGAAAACCAAACCGTAACAAACAATAGATAGATAACCTCTTCATCACCTTTCAGAAAAAAGGAAACCCAAAGAAACAGAGCAAAAACAGAAAGCAATTACTGCCTCCTGTCCCAAATTCCTTCTCAAAAAATGTACTCACTTCATCCATGCCTGGCATTTGATCATCTAACAAGAATGTGAAGGTGTTGGGTAGTAGTACGGGGGCAGTTTATGAGGAAGGATCTGAGCATTTGGCCGCCATTGGCTAATTTGCGATGGACCAGTCGCCGTCGAACTGGAGGAGACCAGATCTTGAGGGATGTTAGGGGGAAACAGGGAGGAAGAGATTGAAGGGTTACTGGTCCGGGTATGTGTGTGTGGTGGTGTGTCTTCTCTGCCGTCTGCGTATGTGAGTGTGTGGGGTTGTGTTGGTGGGTTACTGATCCAGATTGGAGATCCTCAAAGAATTAGTTGGTTCTGATGGTGAAAAACCCCTAAAATTTCCACTGCCTGATATTCTCAAAGGTATAAACAGCCTTTTCTTTTCTTTTTCGTGTTTTGTTTATTCACATCTCACTTTGTATTTGCATCATGCAGAAAAGTTATGAGGCATCAATTCAATGGATAACTGCAGAGGACAAGTCTGTAGTCCCTTCCAATGATTTTTGCTCCGGTAACAGGTAAGCAGCATTTTTGCCTTAAATGTCTTCTGAAGTTGAAGTTGAGACACCTGGACATCTCCCTGCGTTTCATTCAGTAGAGCAGCTAATCTTTCATCTAGCATAGAAATAATGTACTTTGTTTACTTCTTTTTCTTTTCAGGAAACTTGACACAATCATCATTGTGTATGTCTATGGTCAGATATTTGCATAATCACCCAATATAGAGCTCTATCAATGGTCCAGGAACCACAGAGCTTATGCAGAAAAAGATCTATTACTGTCCGTGCCTTGATCATTTTCGTCACTGTTCGTCTATCCATGCTCTTTTTAATGGTGAAAAACGTGGATGTTTTTAGGCAAAGATATAGTACATAGATCAAACTAAGTTAGCAGCTTATGGGCTGATTTTGAATATATTATAGAATATCCTTAGCCTTCCAAGAGTGCCATGGATAGACCTTCACTCCAGATAGTTGCAAATGAAAGTTATTGTGTTATTTTTATCTGATTGCAAATCAAGGTTTTCTTACTTCTGGTTCAGCTTTTAGTTTCATATTTAATAAGTCGGAACCAATCCAGGTAAAAGATTGCAAATAAGTTTTTTCTTTCCAAGGAGGTTTTGGGAAGTGGTAGCCCGACCCGTGTTACAACGTGGTGGCCACTACACCGTTGATATTAACAGTGTGTGCACACGCGCGTGCGTGTCATCTACAAAGATTGTGTCTAAGGGGGGCTAGGGGTGGGGGTGGGGTTGAAAGGCTATGGGCGCAACGACGTGGAAAAATATTTGTCGTTTCTCCTTTATAGTGTACAAATAGAAATATAAATGCGAAAGAGGAACAATTAAATATTCGCTCACCAGAGTATTTAGTTTTTTATACCTTTGAACAAAAAATTGCAAATAAAGTTTTTTGCCTTACAAGTGAATTTCATTGATGATTCAATAGACGTGCCAAAAAGTCAGTTTCGTTATTTGAGAAGTACAGAAGTATCGTTGCTACAAGTCTGCCTATGAAAATAGACAATTAACAGGTAACTCGTTTTGTGGCCATTTTTACTCTTGTGGAAATGATGTTTGGCAGATCAAGTCTTCTCCTAGGGTCTAGCCCATTGCCTTTGAAACAAAAAAGAACCTGAATAAGTTAAAGAACAAAATTTATCTCTTAATATTCTTCATATTATTATTACTTATAAAGAAAGAGAACATAGGAATGCAATTGGCAACGATTTAGATCGCCTGATATAGCTAAAAGTACAAATGGGATGTCATTGGTCCTTAGTGGCACGTGTTAAGGTCAACATGTATTCGTTGTCGTGAAGACCTCAATTCTTTGGCGACAAGTATTTTTTTTATATTTTTTTCACATTTATCTTCCACGGCACATGTTCTACTATAGGGCGTCAAATTATATTACTACTTTCCAAAATACTGGAGGTTGAGGAAATATTTGTCACTTGAATGTTTTGATTTTGATTATTGGATTGTGAAACTTGATTTATTCAGGACTAAATTAGGTTATTATGTTTGGTAGAAACTTAAATCTATAAAATTTGGTTCTTAAGTGTGGCAAAGACATAAAACTGATTTAATCAACTTCCAAAAACTAAATTCTTATTATACAAATTATTTTCGAATGGACTCTTAAAATTACACCTTTGCTATTAAAGTGAAGGATCCAAACTGGATCAATTTCTCTTGATAAACGAGCATTTCATGTTGTTACTTCTTATACATAATGTACTATATGTTATGACGCACGTGATAAATAAAACAAGTGCAAAAAATAGGAGTTCGCGAGAATTTAAAGTACACAAACAAAAGAATGACTCATAATGAAGTTATCAAATATTTTTTCTTTCTTGTGCTTTTTCATCTCCCATAGCTTTTCTTTTAATACTTAGTATGTTACGCTAAAATTACTTTTATAGTAAGAATTGACATTATATATTGTATAGTTATATTATAACTGATAGCCCGTGCATAGCACGGGGTTTTAGCTAGTTTGAACTTAGTATATTGTGGCCGATTTAGTTTAAACTAATTTTTTTAAGGACTTCGCCATGCCAAAAATGAGAAATTAATTAAATCCATTCAAAAGTAGTACAGTGCAATCTCCGGATATTGATCAGTTAACTAACAGTTGCAAAAGAAGATCAAGTTGGACAACAACCAACATCCGAACCCCCACCAACTTCCAATGAACGAACAATCCACGTATCTCCCAAACTCGGCCCACTCAACTCACCTATCCACCTTCACCGTGAACCTCCTGCCCTCCGACCTCATTGCCCTCTGCAACTCCTCTATCCCAACCTTCGAGCACGTAAACGCCAGCCTCTCCGTCAAATTCCGGTCACGCTCCACCACATTCTCCACACTCCGCCACCGGCATCCGCCGCCTCCAACAAACTCGCACATGAACAACTCTTCCGCCTCCGCCGGGTTGTAGATATACACAAAGTCCTCCGCCATGCATACACCTATTGAAGAAAGCGGCACATCTTCACTGCTGAGTTTCTCCACCAGCACACCCGGCATCTCTCCTACTTCCTCGCACTCAAACGTTTCACTGTCCACTTCCCACACTTTCAATGACTCCACGTTGTCCGCGTTCCCTATTACACCAATCAGAATCAGACGGTCACCGGAAAATCCGATCACGGAGTAGAAGATGCGGTTGTCAGGACGCAAAGCGTACGGTCCGTGCCATTTCTTGGTTTCCGGATCGAATGAGTGCGTTACACCAGTCTGCTTCTCGGTCAAGTATAGTGTGGATTCACTGGCGGCGATTGAGAGCCACGCGGAGGCGGCGGAGTCATTCAGATCGGCGGGCATGGAGTCGCCGGCTGTCCACGTGGACGAATCCACGTCGTAGATCTCGACGGCGAGGGGATCGTCTTCTAAATCGCAACGCCCGCCGGCGACGACGATTTGCCGCCCGACGAGAGCGACGATCGGGTCAATCCGCCACATGAGCGGGGAGCTGACCTCGCGCCACGTTAGGTGGAGCGGGTCGGTGGAGAAGGACAGCCTGCACGGCGACAGCATGTAGAGGAGATTCGAGCTGGAAGATCGGAGGGCGGAGTTGTGCTTGATCGACGGGTGCGATATCTCGATCCACAAGCGCGAGCGTGGGTCGTAAGCGTGCGCGGCGGTGGCGTAAGGCGGGCGTGAGCCCTGCGTGTGCAGGATTAGCCACGGCGCGGGCTTGTTCACGGCTCGGAGGGAGGAGGAGACAGCGCGGTTCCACGACTTGGACACGTGCGAGGCGGGCACCAGGTCGATCAGCGGCACGTGCGAGAGAATGGCCTCCAAGATGTCACCATGAATCGTAGCTTCTGGCTGTTGTGCAACTGCCGCCTTACCAAAGGTCGCCATTTCTACTCAAAGATGGTCTGTAAGGTAATGAGTGAAGGGATATAATAAATTGGGGAATATTTGCCTCTGGATTGCCCTTACTGCAATATGGTCTTATATATAGGGAACTGGGAGTTGGTGATTGGCCCACCATACCCAAATAAATTAAATTTTAAGAACAAAGTAGTTGATGTACATTGTATATGCCATTTTCAAATTACCTTATCTGTTTGGTTGAAATTTGGGCATATTCTTAAGAAGCTATATGTTATAATGATCTATATTTCTTTTTAATTCACAATAAAGATAGTTGGGATTTTAAGTTTTATGTTTCACAACTCAGATAGGAAAGTAAGAAATTGTGCCCGCCAAACATCATCATATGGTAATCACAGTCAATAGGTGTATTCTTATAGTATCAATTTGAACCAACTCGCCCCTACTGTACTTTTATGATGCCAGTCAGATGCATGTTTATTTTTTAAACCAACTCACTTCATGTGGTGTTTCATCATAATAGTGTTGATGATATGTTCTAACTTGTATGAATTTTAGGGTATTAATAGCATGAAATTGTGGCCGCCAAAATATTTATGATACAATAATTAATTTTCAACCATGAATGCACATGGTAATATAAACGGAAAAGTTTATTCTTGCTTTAAGTTTGAACCAACTCATTTCATATGGAAATTTTTTTCATTGCAGTCGATATGGTGCATAAGATGTATGCTTTAAAATTTAAAATCTCACTCCATACAATATATTGTAATGACTATGGTTACGATAGTTCTAATTTTACCATTAGTAATGTTAAAGTCCCATTGTGAATTGTGATTGATTCTTATACTTGGTGAATTTTCCTTTCTTTTGAACATCTTTTCGTGTGAAAACCAGACTTTAATATGGTATTAGACTTAGGCTTTATCTGCGCCCCATTATCTTTAGGTCACTACCTAACATTATACACTATGCGAGAAGGTCTGTTTTACTCAGATTTGAGGGTTGAGATCACCTCATATTTTACAGTATACACAAGAACAGTCTCACATTTATTATACATGGAGATTGAGATTAGTTCTCATATGTGATGAACTTTTTCTCTTGTAGAGCAGGTTTTCTGGTTGGACATCAAACTTTAATCAGAAATATTAAAAATTAGTTAATATATGTTTTAGACTTTTGATAGAAAAGTATGAATTTATGCCCATCGAAATCCGATATTTATTGAATGGACCCCAAAAGAATCAGAAGTTGGATAAAGGAAAAAAGGGCCTCCGTAGAAAAATCAAAATCGATCAAAATCAGACAATCGGGCGATGCGTGACCCTGGCCACTGGGTTCGCTGGAGACTCCCCAATCACATTAATTGCCAAAGATATATCCTGTCTCATGCCTTATAGTTACAGCTTTATGATACGCCTTTGGCGTTAGCAAGAGAGTATAACGGTGGGCAACCATGAAGTATGTCCATCATATTATCTGTTATCATAAGAACGTCATGTTAGTTCTTGCTGTTCAAGGAACATAACATCTATTTGTGTACTCCACCGCTTTTTTAAATTTCTTGTATTGTTATTTAAGAGTTTTGATTGTTTTTACTTGTTATAGCGTTGTTATATCCCAATCAACTTCCAGCAGGAACGACTTGTTATCTTGGTTCACATAGAAAGACCATAGCTGATCAACCACTAACCAACCAACAGGTGTTCAATTTCTTCCATTAGTTTACTAAATCTAAGCAAACTTCACTCACTGCACACAAAACAAGTCTTCTTTGTAATATATATATACCCAGCTCATATGTGCTTTGCTTTTCTGTGTTTTTTGGGCTGCTCATGGGTTGGTGAGCATATATATATATATATATATATATATATGCTCACCAACCCATGAGCAGCCCAAAAAACACAGAAAAGCAAAGCACATATGAGCTGGGTATCCTTGTGAAATGCCCCCAGTCTTCACTGATCAACATTCCTTGGATTGTTCATGTTTCGGGTGCTAAAAGAGGTGAGCTAAGTTGCTTCTATTGAATTCAAGGAATATGGAGAGGACTTTCCACATATACGATTAGCTTACAGGACCAGAACCTTAAATAACTTAGCGAAAGAAGTGGCAGCTGTCGGAAAAATGACGTGCATACTGCATAGCATGAACCACAAAATAATCGCAAAATGGCATTCGATGGCATGTTGTGGGGATATATATATATATATATATATATATATATATATATATATATATATATATATATATATATATATATATATATATATATATATATATATGGGTGGCAGTGTGGTTGGTTTGTGTAGATTATGGCATGTTGTGGGGATAACTTACATATAGTAAATAAATTTTGGGCGGCAGTGTGGTTGGTGTGTGTAGATAATGGATCATGGATAGGGCTTTATGACGGCGAACACACGATTATTCTTATTTCTCATACCGGATGAAGTCGGAGAAACCATGCGCCTACTTAAAATTAAAAGTGTTAAATTGCCAAGGACCACGCAACTTTCTCTCTCTAAACTTCTCTCCACCTTCTCTCTATCTCAAAGACAAACCCTATCGCCTCCCCTTCCTCCTTCAACCTCCATGGCTGTGAGGATGGGAGGGGAGGCCCTCCCTATACTCCTCCTTTTCTTCTTCTCTATGGCTTCTGCTCCTTCAGCACTCCACCTCAGCCGCCTCGCCCTGCCCATCACCGACTTCCTCCTCGCTCTGGTCTCCACTTCCGCCACAGATCGGACCTTCTTTGGCCTCAAGATCTCTCCCCTCCTTCTGATATTCTTAGATCTGAGATTTGTTCTCAAATCTGTCATCATCATTGCCGGATCTACGATCCGGTTGGTTTGGTTAGACTCATCCGATGTAAATCAGAAATGGAGATCTTGTGGCTTGAAGATGTCGGAATTTCGAGAATTGGAGGATGCACATTCCCTTCGAGCTGTGGATCGCTTCGATCCGGCCTTGGGAGGACCCCCTTCAGTTGCTGTTGGAGTTCCGATGAAAGCCGCGGCCGTAATGTAAACTACCACCCAAAGCGGCCCATGGCTATGACCACTGTTTCTGTGGGAGCTAGGGATTTGATGCAATCTTTTGCATCTTCCCGCCTCTGGCTACTCCTTCATTTGGTAATCCCAAATACGGGTTGTCCTTATGTTTTTTGTGCTTTCCTCCAAGGCCATGTGGGCCATTTTCCAAGACTATCCGTTCGGATGCGTTGTCTTAGCTGTTCCAGGGATATCCGTTCGGGTATTGCTTTAGGTTGTAATGGGTAATGTATTTTAATGAAATTTACTTTAAAAAAAATTAAAAGTGTTAAAATCATGTGTCTAAACTAGCATGATTTTAGGAAAGATAAGCCAACTAAACATAAGAATTTATCTCAATCTTTCTGTATAATCAATGTGAAACTTGAACACTCGTCTTCATGCATACTATATAATATATTAGGCGATCAGAAATCTCAATTTAAATAAGAGGGCTATAGCGAGTCTTGACCCGAATACCATAGGGCACGGACATGGCTAGCACTGATACCACATTATTAATTTTTTAATTTGTAGAATTGCATTTTAAAAAGAAATAAAATCACTTATGTTCTTGAGTTTATAGGTAAAATTCGAGGATAATATTTTGCATGAATATCAAGCGTGTTCATTGATCACACTGAATGGCTGAATGGGTACGACCTAAAAAATTTTTTTAAAGGATTTGATTTCACCCATTCCCTTCCCCTTTGTCGTGCTCAATCGTTCTCTAATCAACACCAGACCACCACCACAAGTCAAAGCTACAACCATACACAAACCATGCATGACCTTACAACCCATCTACGGCAAACACCACCAACCAAACACCCTTAGACAGTTTTTTCTTCCATTTATCTCATACTCAGATCACCACCACTATCTCTTCCTTACCCATTGAACTCCAAGAACCAACCACCACGGTAACACTACCAACTACAATCACTTAACCTCATCAGCACCACCAACCACCATGGTCCTCCACAACTGTTCCACCACCGTCGTACTTTACAATGCAACCAAATCTAGCCCCTTCAATGCCAACTTCACCACCGGCATTGCCGCGACACACACACAACACACATAGCTACAGCCCAAGCGGTACCATTGCGACACACACACGACCATTACCAGCAACTACAACACCACCACCATAAACCACCGGCGCCAGCTGCCACCACAATCCTCCACCGTCATAATTAGATCTAGGGTTATTGGTTGGTGATTAGAGAGTGGAAAATAGAGAGAATGAAAAAAATTAAGAAAAAAATAGAAAAGAGAAAACTTGAAGAGGGAGGGAGAGAGAGATGCATAAAATATGTATTTAGTGCCACAATACATATTAATGTAGTATTAGCATTTCTAATTTAAACTAGTTTTAATTCCGTACGTTGCACAAGAGAACAACAGCTATCAAAATACTTGTTGAGAGATCTTGTATTTTGTATGCCTAATAACAATTACAAAATTAGTAATGACAATAAGATAATCAAAAATTATTTTTTATCTTTTTAAAGGGGTTCTCTTATCAATTTTTATCGTTAGAAATGAACTTGAGCAATAATTGTTAGTTTTTCGTGACAAATGAAGATGAAAATAGTGTATGAAATAATAAAAATAGTTTCTTTTTACTAATAGTAATTGCAGTGATAATAGTAACAAAAATAATTCGTGTGTTGAGATTGTATTATTCAAGATCATTAAGAAAAGAGTAACAATATATAATAAATGATTGAAAGAAAAAGGAGCGTAAACTATATATAAAACTTGTAATGAAATAAAAGGAAGGAGATTATGGTAGTTTAATACAAAAACTGATGGAGAATACTGTATTTTCCTAAACAATAAATAAGATTAAGATTAAAAAAATATATAGAGAATTACTTTTGTCAAAATCTAAGAATTAATGGAATTGTAAAGATATAAATAAAATTTTTGAGTAAGATATGTTGATATAGAAGAGAGAGAGAAATGTAAAATTTATATAATTGATTGAATTTTAAATGAAAAAAAGAATTCAAATCAAATTTTGTGTGTGTGTATGCGCGTGTGTGTGTGCGTGAGAGAGAGAGAGAGTCCTAATTATTATTACAAATGTAAGTAAATTTTAAATATTTTAAAAATTCAAAATAGAAAAGTTCATAAGGCGAATTAAGAGCGTGTTCAAGTAAGCGATGACTAGACAACATTCTCTCAGTTTTCGGCTTTCATATATGTATTATTAGATTTGTCACATTAACCAAAATCTTTAGTTAAGGTTACAGAACCATAATGTTGAGAAAATTTGATATACGATTTTGCATATTTTAGACGTGGGTGTCTACCTAGAAAAGATCGTGTCTTTGACTAAAATTTAATCCTAAATTCAGGATGCGTTGTGATATTATCCTTTTTAGAAACAAGGCACTTACCAGAATAGGTAGTCCAGTCATTCACACGCATAAAATATCCCTACTTTCTAAACTCCTACAAAACTAAATCTACTGGCTTTGAATCGTCATATGCTACATTGTGCAGAAATCAATATTAGGACGGCAAACCCCAATGGATCCATATTACACTGCATAAGTTACAAATGCTTTTTTTTTTTCCTTTTTCTTGTTGTTTTTTGTTTCTCTTTTACTTTTTTTTCTATTTTCTCTAGTCTATTATGACAATAAAACGTGCAAATAAACAAAACAATTATTACTAAAGCTTAATCTCCACTCGATGGCTCACTGATCTTTGCCTAGTAGAAGAAGGGATAGGAACCTTATGTTGAGCACTTTAATTCTCTATTTCTTTTTCCCTGGCAGTAAGCATAATCTCCAAATAGCCACTTGCCACCGATAAGCCATGAAACATCAAACGGCACCACCAATAAACCAAACCACGCCATCAAGCTGAGAGCTGCGATTGTTGACATTAAGATATGGCAATAGTTACATTTGACAATAGGGTAAGATATCTAAAAGAAACAACAACTCGGGTGGTTCTTCAACTATAAGCCTTTTGACATATTAGTTCTTAAACAAAATTTTTTGTCATATTAGTCTTTAAATATTACGCCGTTTTCCAACGTGATACTTTTCTCCATTTTTGTCCAAAAAAAATTGTTAGTGGCCCCCTACAACAAGGGCAATAGAGTCACTTTCACAATTCTCAAGAACCAAAAGCTCCTTTGTAGTTCCTGAAATATTTACATGGCACTAAATTCTTCCCTGAACTAATTCTTGCACTCCTAGTCCTTTAACATTGCATCATTAGTCAATTTCGTCCTTTTAATCACTTCAATCAGGGTTTTGTACGTCAATAAAAAAATTCATTATATATCCTATCAACATCCTCTCCTTTGCCAGCAACACAAAAAACAACACGACATCTTGACCCCGGCTCCACTTCGACGCTGCCTCAACTGCCAGCGTGCCATTACTTGCCGCCATCAGTAAATGACTATAGCCAGGCTACCGCGAGCCCCCAACCTCCAGCTGCCACCGCCATATCGTCAACTAGCGATCGACTGTAGCCAGCCTTCTACCTCCGACAGTCGATCGCTGGTTGACGGTAAGGTGGTGGCGACGGGAGGTTCGGGGCTGGTGGCAGCCAGAGGTGGTGGTTGCCATCGATGATCTATAGTTGTAACCGCCAAAAGTGGTAGTCAACGACAGATTGTCTACAGCATAGAGCTAGGGGCTATCTGCAATGGGGAGCGGTGGTGGCGGCTAGGTGATGACGGTGGCAGGTAGTGATTACTATGAATGGGTTATGATGCCAAACCCAACATAACCTAATATAATATTGTGTCAACCCACCCTAACCATTTAATTAAGTGAATTGGATTGGGTAAGAGTCAACATTTTCTTGAGTTGACTTGGTTAAACCCATAAGAACTCAATCCAACTTACACCTTTCCTTGGATAGAAGGTGTTGGTAGTGTATAGCAAGAAAAAAGCCATCTTGTTAAAAGATTTGTGGTTACAGTACTAAAAGACCATATATGGTCATAGTGACGACTTATTGACTTTTTCTATAAATTTACGAAATCATGATTGATGTGATCAAAAAGACGAAATTGGCTAATAATGCAATGTTAAAAGATCAAGAGTGCAAGAATTAGTAAGAGACTAATTTAGTAACATGTTAATAGTTCAGGAATCATAAAGGAGCTTCTGGTTCTTAAGGATTGTGAAATGACATTAGTGTCCTTGCAGTGGGGGCCACCAACAGTTTTTGGATATAAATTGAGGAAAAGGACCACAATGACAAACGACGTACTATTTAAGAACTAATATGATAAATCGCTTGCTTATAGTTGAGGGACCAACCGGTTGTTATCTCCGTCTAAAAAGACAATGCAGAAGATTCTGTGCTTTCTCTGATCTGACAAATTAAGCAAACCCCAAGGTCAAAGTCAAAAGTTGCTCAAAAAAGACCACTAAAAATTATATAGACCCACCTAGTTAAGGCAAAGAAGTACAAACACAAGATGTACCAAGATACCCTAACAAAGACGTTAGACTCCGAGCTGTACTCAAGCAAACTACTCCCAAGCACAACAATAGTAAGACCCTATCCATAACGGTAAACACTATAACACCCCCCGCCACGTCAAGGGACTAAAAATCCATTGTGCTAGAAATAACAAAACTTATACCAGATAAAGCAAGGTTTGACTTACTTCATGCCTACGTGTCCCTCAATTAGCATAGCAGCTCCGCTACTATGTTAAAGTCTGGAATTCGACTGTGAAGTGTGCTTTTAAAAATGACAAGCCCGCCAAGTTTAAGAACCGTCGCCAATCCCCATATACAACCAATGTGAGAGTTCAACAAAAAAACAAGTTGTTTGCGATGACCCTTGATCACACACACACACATATATGTGTGTGTGAAAGCCGAATTTGAGAGAAAGTTACCACATCACTGCTTATGTGGACACTCTCTCAGCTTGCCACATAGACTTTTCTTTTATAACTTTTCTAATTCTAATCTTGAATGTCTTCTCCCTCTCTAGAGACAATATACAGTATAGCAACCTAAACTTTAACTATTATTATCTTTATGCCAGAATCCTATTGAGGAAAATATTTAAACCTAAGTAATTATTTTCTTAGGTGATTTTTCTTAATGTCCCTTTAAGGGTTTAGAATTTTAAACCTACTAATCCTACTTAAGTTCTAAAAATATCTTTCACAATATGATAATAAGTTGACCATAGCCTCCCTTGAGATAATCTCATTTTATGAAACTTAAAACTTGACAATTATCTCTATGGTGACTCTCTCTCTCTATCACCAATCACTTTTCTCTTTTATTGCTTTACTCCTTTTTTATTTCATCTAGCCATCATATTTTTGTTCTCTTAGGATATCAACGCCCATATTATGACTCAAATGACCCTCTCCAAGTTTTTATTCTTCTATTGTGCTGATATATTTTGTTGATAGATGCGATGTTCATAGTTATTCAATTGAATTTTCATTTTTTCATTATTAGATTTTGTTGAATTGTACTGTTTATACTAGGATTGGAAGATTTTCTACCGTTGTTTTATCATTTTCAATTACTTTTTTCGTTAAGTTTTAAACTTAGATGTTTATTTTAGGTGACCATTATATAGATTATATCACTTTTTGTTCAATTCTTTATCAAAAACTTTAGTATCGTACTTCTATTATTTTATTTACGTAAATTATTGATTATAACTACTCTCATGTGCAACGCACGGGATCAAAACTAGTTTGATAATAAAGTGGGATGCTTGGATGCACATAAACAACCTTCATATATGTATCTCTTAAAGTGATACTAATTGATAAATGAGAAGATTTGCATGTGTGAGTGAAACACATTTATATGGAGCTCATATAACTTGTGCACTAATTTTGTAAGTTTTCCTTCTAACACGAGGCTTAACAAAATTTAGCTTTACCAAAAATATGTGATATAGGTAAAAATGGTAAATTGTGACAACTTATCCTTCAATTCTTTTAATAGGATGTCTACCAAAAATAAGCACAGGTCTCATCACAAGAGTACTATTGGTAGAATAATGAAAAATTGTAATTATTGTGTAGAAGATTATATCACAAGCAACATACACCAAATATGGGCTCGGGAGAATCATGACAAAATGTGTAATGACAAGGACATCACATGAAAGCCGAATGGTTCTGCCGGTTTAATTATCTTCTTGATCAAGCACGTGCTGAATTAGCGACGTGGAAAACTAAGACCCTATCCTTTGCTGGCCGCACTGTGCTCATTAAATCGGTCCTAAATTCGATCCCCGTTTACTCTGTGCAATCGAATATCCTCCTTGAATACATCATTAACAAACTCGACTCGATAGACCGTAGTTTCCTCTGGGGTCACAATGAGAGCGAAAAACACTGGCATGCTCTCAACTGACAAAAAATTACTAAACCAATAAATGAGGGGGATCTGGGCATTCGGAATACTGCCCTCTTCAACAAAGCAATGCTCATGAACATCATTTGGCGGTTGTTGAAGTATCCTAGTCTCAATTGGGCCAAAATCCTGAAACACAAATACTATCCCAATTGCACTATTTGGGAAGCTACGTTTACATCGACAAATTCTTTTTTTGGAAGCAGCTTCTTCGGGCAAGAGATATTGTCGCCCAAACCATCAGGTGGCGCATAGGTAATGGCAAAAGTGTGTCCTTTTGGCACCAGCGTTGGCACCCACGTGGGATACTTCGTGATCTTTTCATTGGGCCGCTTCTTCAAACCTCTGACCATATCTCTGTAGCGACTTCATCTGTAATAGGGAATGAAATAGCCACAAGCTTTATGCTAGTTTACCCTCTGATCTTGTTCCTGATATCTTGGCCATCCCACTCCCCTACTGCCATGAAGCTGTTGATACAATTAGCTGGCCCAAAGTTAAAGGGGAATGCACGGTCAAGTCGGCTTATAATAGCCTCATCCAAACCCACAATCAACCTTCTGAAAATTCTTCTTGGATGTGGACAGTACCCTGCCCACCACGACTCCATTTTTTCCTTTGGAAGTGCAACCATCAAGCTCTTCCAGTTCGTGAAAAACTCCTTTGGTTAACTAATAAATCTTGCCCCCATGGATGCGGACTGAATGAAACTGTGGAACATAGCCTCTGTAAGTGCCATATTGTCAACCACACATGGGCCACTCTGCAAGCTAAGACTCCCACTGCAAATAATCACCAGCTTTCTTTCACTAAATGGTGCAAGAAAAATTCTACAGGTTTTACGACCACAAACCTAAATGATGTCCCGTGGAACATTCTCTATACTTTTATCCTTGACACCATTTGGAAGCATCGCAATCAACTTGCCCTCTTTCATCAACCGTTTCCTGAAACTACTTCCATTATCAATGAAGCTTATGAGCATGCTAATGCCTATCTCTTCCATACTAACCGCGATGGCTGCCTGAGGCCTCAAAAATAGGTTATCCAAGTAAATTGGAAACCACCACCGCCGAACTGGGTAAAGGTCAATAATAATGGAAGTGTTTTCCATCAAGCGAGATATGCGGGAGCTGGAGCTCTTATCCATGACCACAACAGACAATGGTTAGCGGGATGCACTTGAAAAGTACCTCTGACTAATAGCAACACTGTGGAGTGGTGGGCAATCCGTGATGGCCTACTTCTTGCTTGGAGCGACAATCATCAAAATGTTATCGTGAAAGTGGATGATAATAGTGTCGTCCAATTATTATTGCATCCCCAAACCCCCTATCCCCCCTAACATTGAAACTATGGTGTTGGATTGCAGGGAGCTCCTTAGGAGACCATGGCAGGTGCAGGTGACCCATGTATATAGGGAAACCAACTTTTGTGCTGACTTAATGGCAAAGCAGGCGGGCAACCAACAATATGGATACCAGCGATGGGATCATGAGCCAGTTTTTTGTCAACGCCTGTGTGGGAGAGTCACTCTGCGATGTGTGAATCACTATTAATTGTTTGAATAATATCTTCTGGTTTCCAAAAAAAAGAATAGTTCTACTAGTCTTCATGACGTGACTGATATTTGTCTGGCTTTTGATAAAAACTACGCCTCCATAATCGATATGAAAAATAATTACTCCATAGATGATATTAGAGTTTTTGCATAGCTCCATTAAAACTCACGGGATCCTGAAATTGCATAGCTCCGGCGCCTTAAAATTTTAATTTTGGCACTAAGCATCTTAAACTTTTTATAAGTTGTCATGCCCAACAAGGACTGACAACCAAACACTCTTTTGACCACATGTCGGTTAGCCTTTTGGAAAAAAAAATCGCTTCCCCTATTGTATGCATGTCATTTTCCTCCGACATGACAAAACAATGCATAACCAAAAAATGGACTTTATCCATGTTAGAATTTAATTCCATTTATCTTGACCCCATAATCAAGATCATTAGAATCTTATAATAACATAAACATAAGAACAATGGGGTTACGAACTCACCGGAATCGAAAGAAGCGATAGATTACCAAGAGTTTATTTCGATGATGAAAGAACACCAAGATGCGAAAGCGAACACGTATCCTTTGGTATTGATCTTCACTACTCTTCTCTATTCTTGATGATGGAATATAGTGGTGTATTTTTTTCTTTAGTCTAAGAGGCAAAGAGTGGCTAAAACATAATTATACCCTAGCCTCCAAGAAAAGAGATATTTATATAGAGAGAGTAGTGGGATCAACCCTAAAGTCTGCCAAATCTCAACTGTCCATCAAAGTTAAGAGATTAGGGTCTATAAGCCTTTTATACACAATAAATCATCAGTGTATTGGATGCTAAAATTAAATAGGCTCATAATGTTATTTAGCCTAATTTAATTAATTAATGTCCAAAACAAATAATAAGACAACATTAGTATGATCCGTTAGGCCACCTAATTGGATTGGACCGATCAAATTCAACATTCTCCCACTTGGCCAAGGGTTATACTAAGGTTGATGTCATAAGTTTTTGATATAACGAAATTGAATAGAACATCCCATAAGTTAGGCCAAATTTAACAAAAATACTAAAATGAATCGAAGATAGTATATGTGCCTCTCAACGCCACAACACCGTTCTCTGGTTACAATCTCAGAACTTTTGCCAAATATGACAGTCAAACAGTTTAATAAACATGAACTGCATCGTTCCATAATAAATAACAATATGAACGAGTTCATGTGATCCTTACACGAGTGTTTGTTTCAGAATACTTCAAATGTGCATTTTAAACGAGAAGTAACAAACCATGATCATAATATCCAGAATCCATAACATAAGGTGATCACGGAAATAAATGTCTCAAATAAAAAAAACCCATCATCTAAGGGAAAGACTATCAACCAAACCCATGCTAGCAACATGTTCTCGAAAGAGAGTGGGTGGTAAGCCTTTCGTCATGGATCCGCCAACATAGTGATCGTACTGATATGCTGAATAGACACTATTTGATTCTGAATTCTTTCCCTCATAACAAGATACTTAATCTCAATAATCTGAAAGGTGTTTACACACCCTGCATAATTAGAATAACCAATAACCTCAAGGTTATCTGACTTCCTATAGGTAAGCATGAAATCCTTGGTACCCTGTAAGTAGCACATGAATTTCTTGGCTGCTTTCCAATGACCCATTCCTGGGTTTATTTGGTAACGTTCAAGCATGCCACAACATACGCTATATCTGGGCGAGTACAGACTTGAGCATACATAAGACTCCTTACTGCTGATGCATAGGGAATACGCTCCATTTCGTCTTGCTCCAGTTGATTCCTAGGACATTGTAGCAAACTAAATTTGTCACCCTTAACAACAGGGGCAACAATGGGAGCACAGTTATGCATATTGAACTTTTTCAGAACCTTATCAATGTAGGCTCTTTGGGACAATCCCAATATCCCACGAGACCTATCTCGGTGAATCTCAATGCCAATAACATAAGAGGCCTCTCCAAGATCTTTCATATCAAAATTCTTAGACAGAAAGTTTTTGGTCTCATGCAACATATGCATATCACTACTAGCAAGTAAGATATCCCATACAAAACTAAAATGATAAACTTACTCCCACTGATCTTTAGGTATATACATTGGTCCACTGCATTTTCTTTAAAGCCAAATTTAGTAATCACATCATGGAACTTAAGATACCATTGTCTAGAGGCTTGCTTTAATCCGTATATGGATTTCTTCAACAGACATTTCATATGTTCCTTGCCTTCAACCATAAACCCTTCTGGTTGCGTCGTATAGACATTTTCATGCAAGTCACCATTAAGAAATGCAGTCTTTACATCCATTTGATGTAGCTCTAAATCATAATGAGCCACTAAAGCCATGACTATTCGAAAGGAATCCTTTTTCGACACAGGAGAAAATGTTTCATTATAATCTATCCCCTCCTTTTGAGTGAAACCTTTAGAGACGAGTCTAGCCTTGTATCTTTCGACATTACCTTTAGGATCTAGCTTAGTTTTGTAGACCCATTTATAGCCTACAGCTTTGGCTATAGACCCTTCAGGCAGGTCAACAAGGTCCCGAACTTCATTTATTTTCATTGACTTTAACTCATCTTTCATGGCCTCAGGCCATTGAGTTGAGTGATAGCTCATAATAGCTTCTTTAAAGGATGTGGGATCATTTCCTATGCCTAGATTATAGTTAGCCTCATCTAGGTACACAATATAGTAATCAGAGATGGCTGTCTGTCTCTCTCTTCCTGACCTTCAAAGAGGTTGCTCATTAGCAGGAATTGGAGCAGGATCCGTAATAAGGGGCACATCATTAGGTACAACCTCGGGTGCATCGTTACCCTCTCTATGAGGTAATGGCGCACCAACCTTTTGGATAACAGGAATAGAAATATGATCCTAAATTTCCTCAAGGTTTATTATTCTTGGTGTACAACTCCCACTATACTCAACATCTTAAAAAAATACTGCATTCCTATTCAACAATTCTAGTGGTATGTGATGGACAGTAAAATCTGAAACCCTTAGACCTTTCAGGGTAACGTATAAAATGACAACTTATGGTCTTGGGATCGAGTTTCTTAGTATGCGGATTGTAGACTTTTGCTTCAGCTAAACAGCCCCACACATGAAAATATTCTAAACTTGGTTTCCTCTGTGTCTATAATTCAAAAGGTGTTTTAGACACAGACTTACTGGGAACCCTGTTAAGAATATGCACAGCTGTTTTAAATGCTTCAACCCACAAAACTCTGGTAGAGTGCTTTGGCATATCATACTTCGTACCATATCAATGAGGGTACGATTTCGCCGTTCAGCTACACCATTTTGCTGGGGTGTACCTGGCATTGTATACTGAGCAACAATGCCACATTCTTCCAAATACAAGGCAAAAGGACTAGGGTTACGACCCGTTTCAGAAAATTTTCCATATATTCTCCGCCTCTGAGATCTTACAACTTTAATCTTTAGGTCGAGTTGATTTTCAACTTCGACTTTGCAAGTCTTAAACATGGCAAGTGAATCAGATTTTTCATGAATGAGGTAAACATATCCATAACGAGAATAGTCATCAATAAATGTGATAAAGTATTTATGACCACCAATACCCGGTGTAGGAAAATGTCCACAAATGTCAGTGTGGATAAGCTTTAAAAGTCTCGAACTTAGAGTGGCACCACGTTTATTACCTTTTACAAATTTTCCTTTAATACATTCAATACATGTGTCAAAATCTGAGAAATCTAAAGAATGAAGAATTCCATCCTTAATGAGGCGTTCTATTCTGCCTCGTGATATGTGACTTAGACGTTCATGCCACAATTTAGCAGAATTTTCATTATCTCTTTTTCTCTTACCACAAGTTTTAGCAACTACATCATTCACGTTCATTGTTTTCAAGGATTCAGTAAAAGAAGCTTTCAAAAGTAATTTGTAGAGGTTTCCCTCAAACAAACCAGAACCAATAACTCTAGCGTAAAGGAAAAGAGAGAAGCCTTTATTCTCAAACTTAAACGAATATCCATAAGCGTCAAGTCTATAAACAGAAATAAGATTTCTAGTCATACTGGGAATATAAACAGTATCAACTAAATCCAAATTGAAACCACTCTCCAAAACTAGACGGAGAGTTCCTACAGCTTCAACTTTAGCTTTCTCTCCATTTCCTACTAGAACATTACTGTCCCATTTGTTTAACTTCTTCACGGAAAGGAATCCCTGCAATGAATTAGTTATGTGCACAGTTGCACCTGTGTCAACCCACCATGTATTTAAAGGAGCATCAATTGTATAAGACTCATAACAAACGCAAATAGATAAATTACCTTTCTTTTCCAACCATTCTCTGAATTTATGACATTCTTTCCTCATATGTCCTTTATCCTTACAAAAGTGACACATAGGACCAGAAGAACCCTTGGTACCAGAAGAGCTTGCCTTGTCAGTCTTGGTTACAGAAGCACTCTTATTCCCTTGTACATTACCTTTGCCAAATTTCTTTCCTTTTCATTTTCCTTTAGATGGACCAATTATGGCAACGTGAGCATTATCAGGTTGTTCAGACTTTAGCCTATCTTCTTCTTGGACACACATGGAAATCAACTTGCTCATCTTCCACTTCTCTTTCTGGGTGTTATAGTTGATCTTAAAAGGACCAAACCGCGCAGGAAGGGAAGTCATAATAAAGTGCACGAGAAAACCTTCAGAGATTTCCATGTCCAGCCTTTTAGTTGAGAAGCCATATCATTCATCCGTAAAATATGCTCACGAAGACCATTGGATCCACTGTACTTGAGCGTAACCATTTTAGTGATGAGAGTAGTAGCATGTGCCTTGGAAGAACCTTGAAACTGCTCTTCAATATGAGCAAGGTACAACTTAGCATTATCCGAGTCAGGAATGGCTCCGCGAATAGCAGTCGTAATGGAGCCTTTCATAATCATTAGGGATATGCGGTTGGAACGCTCCCACTTTTCATAAGCCGCCTTTTGCTCAGTAGAGCTTTCAGCCGTAAGGGCAGCAGGCGCGTCAACCCGTAAAGTATAATCCAAATCCATAACTCCAAGGATTATGCTAATCTGCTCTTTCCATTTTCTAAAATTGGTGCTGCTCAATGATTCGATAGAGGAAAGATAGCCAGTAATTGCAGCAGGACTATATGCTAAATAATAACAATAATCATGCACGTTAGTACCGAAAATTCACATGATGAAAACAGTTAGTTCATCATTTAACATAATAAAATAAATTGAGGGATAAACAATTTATTTGTATGAAAAAAGTAAATACACAAAACCTTTCTCAAAAGGAAAAATTAACATATCACTTATAACCTTTCGTTGGGCCGGTTATTAACATACAAGTGTTTTTCCATCCTTAACAATTTGTAAATCACTAAAAACAACATGAGTACGAATTATATCACCGTTGGGCAGAAAATAATTTGACCCATGCAACTTATTATTTCCTTTCTTTCCGCTTAAAAATTAAAATATAATCTTCCATTGGGCCGATTAATATTTTAATTAATAAGCGTTAACGTGATGTGATTTATCATTATCTCAACTTATAAAAGACAATAAACTTCCGTTGGGCCGCTTACTGCCAAAATAAGTAAGAATCACTAATTATTTCAAGTTCATTATCATAGTCTAGACATGCCAAACGAAGCATAAGGTTTTAGCATAATCTCGTAATTTTCGACTAGTTCTTGAAATCACAATAATATTGGCACATTATATTCATCGGTATCCCAACAATATAAGTCAATATTAAAATACATATGTTATCCATAATAACATATCAAATAAACAATTCAATAGGAATGTAGTATTAAGCGACTATGTAAATTTTATTTTACAAGTTCCAATTAAAATTACACAAGTCCTTATGAAAATTCATTTAAAAAAAATGGCCAAATAGGCCCAATCATATAAGAGGCCCAAATTTAAATGACCAATAAAAATCCAATTACTGGCCTAAAGGCCTAGCCCGCAAACCATTTAATAGGCCCTTTTCGGCCCAATTTTGCTTTGTGGACGGCAGGCCCTTAACAGACCTTTCACGGCCCAATTAAATTCTGCCCACATAACAAAACCCTAGCCACAAGGGGGCCAATGGCTTCAGCCACAAAACAGGCCCAATTCAAGACTAAATACAATTGCTGCTGGGCCAAAACATATCACCAACAGCAGGCCACGTGCCTTTCGGCTGGGCCATTTAACAGACCACAAGCCACCAGGGCCAACAACTTCGGACCACAAAACATGCCCAATATAACAGCCACATGGCCTTTTGCTGGGCCAATCTACTAGGTCATTAATAGACCACACAACTTACCTTTATTGGCTGGCCCAATCTAGCTGACCCAATATTCTAGGCCAACCAACAGCCGCATGGCCGAACAACGGGCATACAGCCGGCCGTTTCTTCCTTCCTTTTGTTTAACGTTAGCATTTAGCGTAAAATTTTTCAAGAACCCAAAAGAAAAATTATATGTTCATGCAATTGATCAACGTGGCTCTGATACCACATGTTAGAATTTAATTCCATTTATCTTGACCCCATAATCAAATCAAGATCATTAGAATCTTACAATAACATAAATATAAGAACAATGAGGTTACGAACTCACCGGAATCGAAGGAAGTCATAGATTACTAAGAGTTTATTCCGATGATGAAAGAACGCCAAGATACGGAAGCGAATACGTACCCTTTGGTATTGATCTTCACTACTCTTCTCTATTCTCTCTCCTCAACCCTCGTCTCTTCTTCCCACCCCCCGCCTCCAAATTTAGCAAAAGCAAATGCAACCAGGGGAGTTCATTTTTTCTGGACAGACTAGCCCTCCCTACTGCCAAGCACATACGACTTTACCAAAATAATGTTCAATTCGAACAACAAATTATACAATCAAACCAAAGCATACATTGATTTGGTCACATCCATTATGGATAATTGGAGAATATTTGCACCATAATTCAACTGTTTCGTGGGACACCTATACCTCGGCTGTTGCAATGCGAGACTTTTGCCTATGTCATGTAGTCTTGTTTAGCCCTTAAATGAGAGATGAAACATGCTTCAATCATTTCCAAGCTTGGAATCCATCAACTTGTTTGAAAAGATTGATTTGAAGTTGGGCGTGACGATCTTCTTTTTAATGTATCGTGCCTTTGCATCGGACCGGCCTGCAAACCATATATTCCCTCATATTTTTCACTAACATCGTGCGCCATTTGCATATCAGATAAGAAATGTGCTTCCAAGAAGTAAAATGAAAGCAAGCCTCTTGTATATATCTTAACAAAGCGTTTTATGGTCAAAACAGGCATAACTTTCACTGAAACAAAATCAGCTTTTGGACAGTGGTACCACCTGCTACTGCATCATTACAAGACCTTAGTGAAAAACACGTTAAAGTTGTGATTTTTGGAGGCCTTGGGCAGGCTATCTTAAAAGAGGACTTTAAGACATACCCAGGCCTAAGCCAAGCCCAACCCTTGTCACTAGCATGGGGCCCAATATTCAAATATTGGGCTATTGCTCCAAAAGCCCAAAGAGGTATCCGGGCATGGACAAATTATTTGTTCTTGTGGACTAGACTACCATCGAACAATTTGTCCAAGAAATGATAAGCCCATGTTATTGTATGCAGTTTCATGCTGCATGGACTAGACTACTATAACCATTGGCCCGACAACAGAAAAGCCAAAAAATGTAGACATCGGGTCCACGTGCAAGGCCTATAGCCCCCGTGCCAATAGTTGACAACGTTAGTCAACCCACCGACAGTTATATGACTTATATTACATGTATGACAGACTAGGAAATTAATTAGTTGATGTTCATGTTTACAAAGTTAGATCCGAAAGTATCAAACTCTGCGATTGTCCAAAACCATAAATACCTGTGATCTGACCTTGCATGCAAAAGAACCCATCCTGTTCAATAGGTTTTGGTTCTTTAGAGTCGGTTGCTCTGTTTCATTAATATGGACCGGACTACTTTCCGCCTCTGCTTTTTTTTTTTTCCTTTCAATTTTTTCCGTTGACATTTTGAAAAAAATTAAGATATATTTTGATACCTGTAAACATTAAATTGGACTTGCATGACAATGGAAGACTAAATAAGTATAGTTTGGCATATTAAGTTAGGATAACAAGAATCAGTGAAATCAATGTTTACATGAACTAAATACATCGTGACAATATGAAAAAAGTCAGAGGGGAAAAATCAATGGATGGAGAGAGTATTAAGTGAAGAACGCTAGTCATTTTGAGTGATTAGTTTAGCGTACATGAGATCGTTAGCGTCTAAATGGATTGTTGATTGAAACTCCTTCAAACGCTAATCGTTTTGAGCGATTAGTTTAGCATAAATGAGATCGTTAGCGTCTAAATGGTGGAGGATTGTTGATTGAAACGTCTCTAAACACAACTTGCAGAAGCAATTGCTGTTGCCGTCTGCCGGTACCCGGTTCATATATCATATACTTTTGGGGCAAACAGTGATAGGGGAACTCAGCAGGTGGCAGAGAAGCAAAGGCAGAAGCAAGTTCTGAAATTCCGATATTTCAAAAGATAGAAACTGCTTTATTACGATGCCTTTGAGACAAGTAATACAACTCATTCGAACCCATACTTCTGGCTCGTTATCCTAGACGAAACAATACAATTTCAACTTCCAACGTGTTGATTACAACAATATACTGACACTTCAATGAACAACAAGTGAAAATTTGCGTGAAATGGAATGTGGAAACACGGATGTGCATAGCTCGAGTGCAAGGTTTATGCAGCCGCAGAAATGCACCCGATAGCCTGTTTGCAGATTCCAGTCATCGTTTCCTCGGGTCCATAAACCTACAAGAGAAAGAAGCACAAAATATGTCGGATTTCTTTCACGGACATGATAAATATTTACTTAAACCGAAAGTGCTGTTTTTGACAAGTGAAGAATGGCTCGTACTCGTACCTCAATAGGGATTCCAATTTCCTCTCCTAGAGTCCTCATTTTAGCGAGCCCTCTCTGGTAATTTGGACCTCCTCTCCTCACATATATGTGCATTCTTGCAGCTTTAAGCTTTGATTCCTGTTCACAGAATCCCGGAATTAAAGACATCCATTTGCAAAGAAAGTAGGCTAGGCGTTAATAACACGTCCATGATTTTTAAACTTACCTTCTCCTTCAATGCCCGAATGATGCCATTGAATGTAGCAGCAACATCAGTAAAGTTAGCTATCCCACCTCCTACTACGAGGGCTCTCTTACGGCCATCAGGATCTGCAGTTGCACACTGCAGAGGAATCATGAAACTGTTATTCCAGGGATGATGAAAAACAAACAAACATTGAGCCATCAATTTAACATCATAACCATTTGCAATAATATGCAATAACTTAATAAAGCTAAATATACTTGATTTGGAGAATTTTAGCAGACAAATATATGTTTAATGTGCCTTTCGTGACCAAAACGAGGCTAGGAGAGAAAACTAGTCTCTTACGTTAATAACAACTCTGGCATAATGCAAAACCTCTTCCTCGTTGGGTGCTCCACTATATTCTGCATAGTTTCCAAGTTCAGAAGCATAGCCTAGATCTCCAACCTGACATAATGATTAGCAAGTGTGAATTCGAAATCCGGATAGAAAAGTCCTTTAGAACCATAATGTGTATAATAAGCAACTCACAGTATCAGCGTAGATGACACTGGCACCTCCTCCAGCAACCATAGTCCAAATTCGCCCCTTTGGGTTGAGAACTGTGAACTTCAAAGATGCACTAGTCTACAAGTAAATAAGAGCATCGAAAGCATAATTAGATTGCATTTCGTTGAAGTATTCAACATCGTGTTGACTTTGGACCCTTCAGCTGTTAGATTGCAAAGACTTTCGTACAAATTGTACTATGGTTGCAGTATTCTACATCAATACAAGCAAGCCACATCTCCATTTTTGCACTAACAAAAACTGAAGTCACAAAGAACGGGATATTGGGTGGAAGAAATAGCAGATGATTATATGCAGGGAAGGCAGAAATATAAGTTCATTGCATCACTGTATACCTTCTCATCTAGCCCATGGATAAAGCTTTCTGTAGGACTCATTACTCTTCCAAACGGCAATGGAAATTCAATGCTACCCCACCTGCAAATTTAGAGGCATGTAAGATAATACCGAAAGTCTCATGTAGATGCACTTAACTAATTAAAGAACCGACTTCTATTCTACAGCAAAAGTCAAAGAGTAAATACGTAATCAGACTAATTTACTTTTTGAAGTTCTTGAAAGCAGCAGTGTCATCAAGTTCCCCTCTCATGTCCAAGGGATAAGGCTTTCCATCAACCAGTGTGAAAGGATTCATCTCAAGGAAAGTGAAGTCCAGGTCTAAACAATAAAATGTTCCAAGTTATTGACAATGTAAGCCAATAGAATGTCTTAGTAAATTGGCAAAGGTGTCTGTCTAAGATCTAAAGCATACCCAAAAAGAGGGTATAAACCACTCTGATGAACTCCTCAATGACAGCTTTAATCTGAATCATCCAAAACGATACGTTAGTTACTCTTAACATACTAGCAAATACACCGCTAATGCGCTATAGCTCAAATCTGAACATGACCAAAGGAAAAGGGAAAATTGCAGCTAGACAAGATTCATATATGTCATAAAATATGCTGACATCATGCTGCCCTGCGTGGACAGTATGATGGCAACGACATTCAATAGAAACTTAAAATATGTCGCATAGCACGCATATTATCCCCAACTCAGGAAAGGCCTCATACTGGAAGAATGTTTGCCATAATGCTATCTAGCATAAGCATAAACATAACCAAGTGCAGGGGTAATTACCTCCAAAGGAAGGGTAGCAACTAGTGGAGTAGATGTTTCTGATGTCAGGGATACCCCTGTTGGGACAAACATAGTTTTAACCTGGAGAAGAAGTAAAGTCGTATTGTTTATCACTCGAAATATAACAGGAGAGAGGCACAGTATGCAAGTATGTCAAAGCTTTTAGAAACAATCAAAAGCTCACACTCTTTGTACCTTGTCCCAGTTTTCTTCAATATCAATCCCTCCACATTCTGAAAAGCTTATGCTACTGCCAAGTCGATCTGAGACAATATTTAAGTAAAATTCTTCGTTGTGTGGAATGAATGGTTCAACAATGAATGTTGTTATGGGTCCTTTGCATCCTCCCATCTCTACCTGCAATTTCCAGAGAGATAGATATGAGCCTAAAAGATACTAGACCATAATGATTCTTGTTAGGTCCGTTAAAAAAGTGATGCAAATAAGTATATCACTGACCTCTTTGCCAAGTCGCTCCTTTACGAAAACAGCAACTTGAGCCAGATCAAGATTCAAGGCAACTAGTCCACTCTTCCCACGCTTTCCAAACAACATATCAGGTTTCACAACCAGTTTCGACGAGGAAAGCCAAGGTTCCCTTTCAACTAGTTCATTAAAATCAGTTGATTCTGTAACCTAATCCAACAAAAAGAAAACACTATCATCAATGATGCGATATAGTGCGAAACAACAAGATAATCAACCTTGTTCTTGGTGATCGATAAAATATGATTTGACTAAAATCTGTTTCCATTTAGAGCCACCAATTAACAGCAAAGTAGTCCAAGTTCAGGACTTTTGCAACCCAGTTTTGTACTTGCGCAAGAAATTACAAGAAAATAATGACTTGGGACTAGCAAACCTAAGATATTTCATGAAATGATAGTAGTAGAATATCAACAGGCTTTAGTTAAATCAGTAATTTCTTAGGAAAAACCAAGATTATTTCAGAAAGCCTCCTAGCCAGCAACAAATTATTCTAATCGAGTATATTAATCTGAAATCCCCACCAAAATGGATTCAATTGCACTTCACACTCCAAATTTTTGATGATTCAATCAAGCTATCTTGGCTGAAATAGAGGATATCTCCATCGAGGAAAAGAAAAGGGAAATCATGTGCCACCCACTATATCTGACAAGTTAGCAGTTCTATGATAACGTACTTCACTAGCTTCTAATCCCAAAAACCAATCAGTTGAATAGCCAAGGCCAAACTCTATTCCATCAAGTTTCAGCTGTTTCTTATCAAACAGATCATCCTCTTTTACTGCTGAACTAATCGTTGATTAGACAACCTTTTGCACAAAAAGTTTAATTATTAGGCCCAAATCAGACATAAAAAACGAGGCATCAATCCTTGTAAAAGAACAATGCACTAAAAATGTGCAACTTTACTTTCTCGATCTTCTATTAGCGGGTTTACCATATGATAAGTGGTCCATCTAAATAACACCGAACCGTCAAATTCCAAATTCTAGTCTGTAAGGGGAACTTACGGAAAACAATAACCGCACCCCGTCATTTACCACCTGAGCATCCACTTATCCCACGGAAAGATCTTCAACAACACTTTTACACTGCCTTTGATGACACTTTTTTAAATCTTTAGTAACAAAAGTAGCGTCCCAAGTGGCTATCATTTCCGTACATTTAACCGCAGCTGAACAACAAAGATTACCGCTTAAGATTTTCTTTACGGGCATATTCTGACGATTACCATCAACGTTTGCTAAATAATTTAGAAACTATCATTTCCCAATTAACTCGATGGGTTCCATTGAAAAGAGCTTGAGATCCAAAATGGACGTGAACTCACTTGTGCCGATTTGATAGGCAATTCGGAGCCGGAGAGCCTCTTGAAGTGCTCCTTCAACAGCCTCTTCGAATCGTACTCTCGGATCTTCTTGCGTGCCATTTCCTTCTGCTAGATCTGTTCCCAAAACAGCATCAAAAAATCCAATTCAAATCTCAGATCCACCCAATCAGATTACACTAAACACACACACAAAATCACAAAAAGAATCCAAAAGAAATCCTTCACATTCACCAAAATTACCGTTGAGAGAGACGGAAACAGAGGGTCACGGAGCTAACTGAAGCAAGAAGAAATGGAGGTACAGGCTGATACTTTCCAAGTCCGATCTTCTGTATTTATAACTGTAAATCAATGGTGGTGTGCGATTGTATGACCTATTTATTTAATTATTATATATTTTAGACATGAATTGTGTGAATGATTATTTTTGATTGGTGATGGTGACGTGTAAACACTATGTTTTTCGCGGGAAGTTGTGTGTGTATGGAGAGAGACACATGCGGCCTACCTACCCGCGAGGACCAACCGGTAAAATAAGGCGTGAATAAAGATCTTTTATATATTTATTTATGCTATTTATTTGTGTGTGTCCACACGTAGTGCTTTAGTCCAAATTTTGGAACTTAGGTTGCTGACTTTGTTAGGTAGCCAGTTTGGTTTTCATATTTTCAAATTTTGGCGTTAGCTTTAAAGTTTTTTTTTTAATAAAAAGATTCATTGTCATCTACTATAATCGTTCCTTGAGTATTAATATATGATCGTTAAATGTGATTGGCAATGTTAGTAATAATGCTTAATAAGTTGCATTAGGAAATGCATTTAGGGAATTGCTTGTGAAAATAATTGATTGTACGTAGTAACAATTGAGTGCCGATATATGGTTTATAGTCTCTGATTACAACCAAGATTGCAGAAAAAATTTACTCCCTTTTACTTTACGAGATTGTTTGGATAGAAGGTTGTTTAATAGTATTACAAGTCTTACCGTATGTCGCAGTCTTGCGTATCAAGAACATTGGTTTCAGTGTGTGTTTAATAGTGTTTAAATTTTAAATCTCTCCGACCGGCGCAAATGATTTGGACCTTTTTTTTTTCTCTATGTAAAACTCGGGTGCAACTTCAAGGTACAAGAATTAAAACCCCACTTTCATGGAGAGCATTTAGTTATTTCATGACGACGAGGGTCAAAAATGCAATAATTTCAAGCACATGCCAGACGATGCCACTCAAACCTTCCTAGAGAAGCATTTGTCTACCAAAATTGGTTGCCTGAAATTAAATGTATGATGTATAAAATCTCACTTCATGATGGAAAATGAACTCTCCAAGTAGGCCTCGGACCACCAGCCATTATAATATAAACCCAAATTTATGGTAGAGTGTGGACTTAAAATTAGTGTCTCTTTCTTGTTGAAGCTCTTGATAGATTATTGGGATAACAATTCCAGTGTAACAAATAAAAAATATTTTATCGCTATTGTTAAAATTAATAGTGATATTTTTTTCCTCAAATATATGTAATGCCATATTTCTATAAATAAAAATTGTCATCAAATATATTTTATCTCTATTGCCAAATTTTATAGCAATACTTTTTGTCACTTAAATATATCTAACTTTATTACCACAGAGGTGCAGTACAAAAGAAATCTAATAAGCTATGTTACATGAACTCTTCGGTTTGTGTGAAGTATCTGTATCGGACACTCGACACTTGAACATGGGTATGGGATGTGTCCGGCACATCTCATAGGATTTTGCGATTATGATACTATCTTATAATCTTTTATTTAATTAGTTATTTCCTTGAGACCAGAGAAGTTGTCAATTAAAATCAAATGCATCACATAAAATACATTTTTGCCTTAGAAATAACTAAAAAGCAATAACAAATATGAAATTTTTGCCGTATTCCCGTGTCTTGCATTTTCAAAATTAGACGAGTAGGATACTTGGACACGTATCCAATCCGAACACTCATACTGAGTCCATGTAACATAGCTAAAAGAGAGTACAAATTTTGGAGTGAACCAAAATAATGTATACAGTTCTAGCGAATACTACCATTCAGAGTAATGCCTTTACTGGCCTGGAGCTACCAACCTTAGTCAACACTGTACTGCTGGTGAGGTGTGGTGTGCTGGTGCTCTCTCTCTCTCTCTCTGAAGTTTTTCTTTTCTTTCCTTTCCTTTTTTTTTTGTGCATATGAAGCATTCCCGTCGTTCAGCTCTGATAGGCCCGTGCATCATATAATATAAAATACATACATAAGATTTGACATTTTGAGAAATGCTATTTATGTATCTTATGTTGTATGATTTGCTATTGCGCAGTTTATGATAAATTTCTTTTGGGCCATCTTGTTCAAAGCACTAATTTTATAATGTATTTCTAAGAGAATATTTTTGTCATTTTATATGTTATTTCACTCGATTAATAACAGTTATTGCAAGAGAGAAACTTGGAAGCAAGGTGACCTTAAGACCTACCATTTGCTAATCCGAATTTGTACTTCAAGATTTCTAAATTTATTTTTATTTCTATTTTGACTCCTCCATCTTTACTGTCACACACCACCACCGCCGCCACCCTTGCCACAAACCCACCAATGTTGCGCGACTGTAGCAGTTCACACGCAATTATACGCACACAACACATGCGCACGAAGACAGATTCATTGCCTTAGAAGAGGAGAGATGATGACGAGCGGTAGTGTGGCAATGCGGCTTTAAGCAGTGGGAGGCGGCGATGGCGAGGAGGTCGATCGTGATGGTGATGATAGATATGGGTCGCAACGTGTGTAGTCACATAAGCTTGTTGCGTGGAGTAGGTGATGGTGATGGGTTTACTAGTGAAATTTATGGTGGGCTGTGGTGGTGGTGTCCAGCGGTAGCCTACGTTGGTGGTGTGTGATGAAGGTGACAGCGGTCGTGGTAGTGGTGGGGTATAATTATGGTGCGTGGTGGTGAAGACAGAGTGACCAACTAATTTTAATTATAAGTTTTGAGTTTTTTAAGTATAAAAAAGACATACCGCTATCAATCTCTTCCCTTACTATAATGCATCGAGTAAAATTTTTTAGGATAAATCTTTTTTTTTTTATCAAATGCACGTTGAGTAGTAGTCCTAACATCCATCCAAAACAAAAGGGAATGGTTGGTAACAAAATGGGCAAGATCTAAATTGTCGATGAGCATAGTACAAGGTATCACTGAAGCACACATGCAGTGTAAATGGTTTAGATGATATTTGATCCTTGATATGTGTTTTAGTAGCGATATAACACACAACGACAATCATCTATGGTAACATTGTCTGAAAAATCCTTCTCAAAGATAATATGTTTGCAAAACGACGCACTTGTTGTCCTCAGCAATAAGATAAACCTGCACTCAGACTTGATTGAAAGAGCCTCCTCAACCACCGATTCTGCTCAAGTGACCATTTTTACCTTCCTAACTTTTGCTTACATTTTTAATAACATTGGCAAGTAATTGCTTTAACTAGACGTTGACTTTTGGAAAGGTAATGTGGAACTTGTGGCTCTTCCTGAAAAAGACTAGTATACTAGTGCAATAGTTGTATAAACTATAAATAAATAAACCAAAAGTAGGCGATGCTTATGAGAACGAAGTGTTTGGCTTCTAGTGCGACTTGGGAGTCTTGGTTTTTTTTTCTCAGCGCAGACAGTTTCCAATATTGACTTGGGGCATGTGATTCAGTCAACTTATGCATGCCTTGGATGTGCCCTTGGACCCAGATCTGTGGAATCCAAATATAAAGAGAATGAATTTACCAAAAGACAAAAAAGGAGAACGAAACGCAAATAAGGTCCATGTAAATTTATAGTGACGTTTGACCCATATTTTCCTTTTTAAGCGAGTTCTTGTTGAGGTGAAAAGAGACACGAATGCAACATTTAATAAACCAAAATAGAGCAAATTGAGTGAGGGAAAAAAAAAAAGCTAAAGGTGCAACTATGGGTTTGTTTGACTTCCTTTTCGTTTATATATATATTTTTTCAATTTTATAAACTTGAAAAAAAAAACGCGTTTAGCATACAGTTTTTATTTTTTTCTTCAGTTTTGAAAACCAACTTTTAAAATAGGGTTGTTTTTTAAAACTTTCATTTAGGAGTTTTCAGTTTTGATTTTTATTCTGAAACCACTACCTTCCCACCGCCACCGCAAACCACCACTAAAGAAAAAAATTCAAAATAAAAACTGAATAATCAAACATGCATTTGTTTTAGTAAAAAATAAAAAATAAACTGATTTTTATTTATTTTAAAACAGAAAACAAAAACTGGATGTCATTTTCATTTCAAACGATTTCCAAAAGAAATTTTCAAAAGTACGGCTAGAACTTTTAGCGATAATTGGTAGCAAGTGTCATCGAAAGCAACATACGGCTATTATTTGGAAAGATAAAAGCGAAGAGAATGATTGTATTGAAAACTCGCATTAAATCTTTTTTACAACCTCTCAACTCGGCGTTGTAGTTATTGCTTTAGAGAACATACTGTGAAGTATTTTTTGTGATTTAGAATGTACTACACATTCTTGTTTTGTCTTTTAATAAGCAGTGATTGTTACTGAATAATCAAATTTTACAACCAAATTATCGCTGATGTGTCGTTTTGATGGACTCAGTACCCATGATTTTTGCAAAAACATTGTTTGTCTCTAAAACCGCTATGATCGGTCATGTTGTTGTAAAATGAACAGCAGGTACAACTAAATGATCAAATTTACAAACAAAGGATAAGTAACTTGTCATTTTAGTCGACTCGATAAACTACTCATGATTTTGTAAAAACACGGTGGGTTCTGTAATCAGCATGGCCGGTTTTACAGGTTTTATTAATTATTTTGGAGTAAACTCTCCTCATTTAGCAGTAACTTTTGTCAAGCATATACGGTGGCCTAACCCGTTGTTTGACCATTTAATATAAAAATTTCTCTTGTGTCACTTAATCTGGTAACGTCTCTTTTGTCGCTAGAAGTTGCATTTTAGCCTTCCAGGTTAAATCAGAAAATGTCATGACTAGGCCCATGCAATGGAAGCGACGCTTGAACCCACTAGGTCATGCTGGATTAGGCCCAGCACCTGGTGTTGGGTTGAACCAAAAGAGATTAATGGGTTCCACCCTTTGGGCTTGGTTGCTATGGACAAGTTCCTCCTTCCTTGTAAAGCCTTAGAAGGATTTGATTATATAACCCCTGATTTCTGTACAACTCACTTGCTCTTGATGTCCAAGCACTTCGAAAACTAGAATCGTTAATTAACCGCGTCATGGATGCATTGAGTACTTTCAGATTACGTTAACGAGCCTTTAGAGTGACTCATCTAGCCGAGAAATAGAACTAATCTGCTTAAACGTCTCAAAAGAAAAGAAAGTCGAATGAAACAATGATAAATATGATGCGGTACAACTAACAGATAAGATGAGAGGACATTAATTCTTTGATCCTCTGTTGTCCGAAAATCCCCCTGAAACAATGATAAATATGATGCGGTACAACTAACAGATAAGATGAGAGGACATTAATTCTTTGATCCTCTATTGTCCGAAAATCCCCCCATCTCGCTAGAGCTCACCCGCTCGTTAAACCATCTTATTTATCACCGTCACGCTTAAAATTTTCTTGTTTCAAAGGTCAATATGCTGACAATTAGGTGCATATGATATGACCAGTACAGAGTTTGGAGTAAATTGTCCAGAGATTCCATCAGTTTCAAACTACTTTAATCTACTTCAAAAGCAAGTTCACGCTGCTACGTGAATGTTCGCCAAAGCGGTACCAACTAGTTCGAGACGTAGCTAGATTAAGTTGATTATGGCAGAAGCCGCAACGAACAGAAAAAATGTTTACACTGTACGGAAGTTTCACCTCATTCCTCTTGTCAACTTACAATATATGACAACATTCCTCTTGTCAATTTACAACAAATGGTGTATGGTAACATGTAAAAGAATGTCCCTCTAAGAGAATCTCTTCCCCCCCCCCCAAGCAGTTCTACAAACGTGGATGTTTGTAGATCGAATTCAAGATCTCACGATTCTCACTTAAATGAAAGAAACCAAGCAATAGTCTCACGTCATGCTCGCGTTTGAATCTGGGAAAATCTTGATAAACAAAGCTGCTTCAACCTAACTATCAAACTGAAGACCACATAGCATGGGAGAAGAAACAACCCAAGCAACAAGTACCTGCAAAGTTTAGCAGAAAGTGGGTGAGTTCATAAGCGGCTAATCTAAATCAATGGAGTTCAACTATCAAAAACTTTTGTCATACCAACATGGTCATAACCTCTCACCAATTGGAGAGGAAGGAAAAATTGCAACAAAACTGTAATGATTTTTCTTAAGAACAATTCATTTACCTTACCCATAAAATGGCTGTATAAAGAGACAGATTGGCAATTGCAATAACTTTGTGTGAAAGGATTTTACATCAACTTGTTAATTTGAAATCTATAATTAACCTTCAGATATTATATGTTTAGACTGACTTTCGAGATATAAGTAGCATGTAATCATTTGAAACGAGATAATCACATCACACATATAAATGCATAATGCACACATACCACACAGGAGCATATGGATCTGACAATTCAAGAAAAGCATAAGGCCACCTGTAATCAGAGAAAGTAGAACTTGTTTATTGTGCAAAACTAGGTTGCCTTAAGTTGAATATAGCAAGAAAAGAAGATAAGACTGACCCAGCATACCTCATAGAAACACAAGCATGGATAATCCATTGGAAAATGACAAACATGCATGTCCATAAGATGAAATACGCAATGCGAAAGAAGGGAAACCGCTGGAAGGAGATGACAAATCTAGTTAGTCAGGCATTATATACAAAAGTAAATGCAAACTGGACCTTTTACTCTTTTAGAGCAGGAAACTTACCAGGCCATTCAAAATCAATTCGCCAAGGAGGAAAAAAGCATTGAAAGAATGCATGGCAGCCATCAACTGAAGTAGAAATAAAAATGTAACAATAAGGTCACTAAACATGCTGAACAAAGGAAGGTAGAAAAGAAAGTATAAGCAGATGAATATTGCAATTGTTTGGCGGATTTGACGAGTAAATAATGTCCACTTATACTTATGTAAATGCATAGCATCGATATTCGAAGATTGCATGAATATAATTTCAAACTAACATTCTTTCTAGTGCAGCTAATAGAAAAAATGCCAATGACACAGTAATTGTCGAACTGCCATAACTGGACAGGGGTTCGCCATAAGCGAAATACACATTGATGCAAAGGGAGAAACCTTCAGCTAGTTTTCTGGTTTTCATAAATTTTTTTACCTCATAGGTTTCGGAAACCACTACGCAGGGTTTGCCTCTACCCCGATCTTCATTAGGGGCCCTTTTCTGATAATTGAGTACTTAATTGAAGAAAAGGAACACGTTCATGTAAAATAAAAAAGAATGTCTAGTGTGAGATTGGAAGGAAGTTGTCTATGAACTCGGTAATTGGAGATGAAAAAAAATTGTAGTCATTGTCTAGCAGTCAAGGTCAAAATAATTTTGTTCAATCTCCCCAGCCTCTTAATTGGGCACTAGTATAACAAAACTCGGCTGCAAAGTCAGGTTTAACTTTGGTTGATTATGTAAACTATTATATGGTTTCCACTGTGATTTCAAGTCAGGATAGAAGCTATTCTTCCCGCTCGGACTGTACATGTACTTGACATAATACGAGATCTTTACATCTGTATGGAATAAAACTGCAGTAAACTAGACAAATGTGTGGACTGACACAAGGAAACAAGCCAACCATAATAAAGTGCTTTGACTTACAAAACTTAATCGGTAATCTACGGCAGTGAGAAATGGATAGATGATGCCCCAAAAGACGCAGTCAGTCAGCACTGCAGCACCTGCGCCGATCTATTCATGGAAAGAAAGAGGAAATAAATGAGAATGAATTCAAAGCGAATTTTCAGCATTTAGGCTTGCAAAACTTCACTCCTGTACAACATATAATCTCTTCGTTTTTAAAGAAAAAATGCAAAGGAGGTGCAGTCAAAAATTAGATTTTGAACCATAAAACTTGAAATTTTCTTCTTTTGACTAGGGATATTTAGTTTACAAATACTGAACCAAGACAAATTACTACAGCAAAAGAGTGAGTAAATAAATTTTGAACGAAAAATGAAGTAAATAACTCTGTTGTTCTAAAAATGGTTACAAGTAAGAGAGAAATAAACTCAACTATGTTCATGTATATTTGCGTATCTGCCACATGGACACAAGTGTCGTCAACACAGCGTCTTTTCCGTGTTGACACTAGTGCCCATGCCGAGGATATACGATGTGGATATTGAGAGCAATATCACAAGACATTAATATAAGGTTAGAGGAAACTTGCCTGGTAAATTACTTGAAAGGCATAGCCCCATACTCCAGCAGCTTCCCGAACATGAGGTTCTTCATGATTATTCAAGTTTGTTGACATGTTGGGTACACTTCCATTTTCGGCAATTGAGGGAGCCAAGTAAGTGCCTTGCTCTGTATCAAAACCCACTCGATCAACTCTCTCGCCGTCAACTTTATTGTGATATTGGCAACATCCATAAATGGAAAATGAAGACCCAAGCTACAATTTGATAGAAGAAATAAACTTATTGAGAAATAAACAAACTTGAATTTGAAAATTTAACAAAAATAAATAATTGCAACATTTTCATTTAGATGCCTTTCAATTAGTCCAAAGAAATCATTTTTCATCTGTGTCCAACTTTAAGCCGCAACACCCATACGCACGCACGCACACCCACCCACCCACCCACCCACACACACACGCATTCAAAAAAGGTAGGACAAAAGGCTCATAGAGTAGCGAATCGACATACCCCAAAAAACAAAGTGATCAAAGCAAATGTCCATCTGTTAAGCACCACAAAACATCAGTAAGGACATATAGAAAGATTAATAACAATTGACACTCACTATTTCAAAACTAATCAAGATGCGCACCATCGATACCTTCTTGTGGGGTTCAGTTATAATGCCTATATGTTAGACTGCTTTCATCTGGGTAGTCTTTGAAAGCCTTGTGTTACCAAAGATAATATTGAAACAACACTATTCCAACCTCATAGCAGAAATCACCGAGTTTTTGATAGAATAAGATAAAATTTTATTATTCAAAGAAGATTCTGAAAACCACTTGAAAAAGCTACATCCGAGTCCTGATGTAACATCCCCAAGGTAACAAAAGAGGGACTACTGTAATACACTAAAAGAGCACCAGCATAGCAGTATGTCTTCATCTATCTTCTACATTTTACCTGAGTGACGGACCTTCCACTTAAAATGCCTCGATTCAACTCGGGAACATGAAGTAGGATAGGAATCGCTAGTAATCTCGGTACCGGCATTAATCCCGAAAGTACTATAACTGAAATATGCGATAAAGCAAAATATGATTCTTTGATATTTAAGGAGCGACCCCTATCCTTCTCCTTAGTTTCTAAACTAGCGGACTCGTGGGACATCAAAAGTGGGAAGTTTCTTGTTGGTTTTTATTCCTCACTCTCACTGGTACTTTTTTCTCAGGGTTGGAGGAAGAAGGCAAGAGGCGCTCCTCGTGCATCTACATGATGCCGCGGCGAGTAGCTCCGTGCTGCTCCTTTCTTCTACTGTGATCCGCCATATACGTACCTCGTGGAAAGACCTCATTGACCGTGGTTAAGCAGCTAAGCAAAAATCTAATCTGAACTATTTCAATCTTAAGATACAAGACAACAGTGCCAAGTTAAGTTATACAGCCGAATGCAACTACCTAAACAAGAAACTTCTTCAAGGTAGAACTTTACGAGCGCAATGGGAATAGATGAACTTACTGAGTATAAAAAAGAAATATATCACCTCCACGAGTGACCACATCAGCGATAAGCAAAGCGAGGAGCACACCAAAAGCAACTAATCTGTAAGCAAGCAGCCAAGCGGGATGGATTATTTTTGCGCACGTCTTCCAAGCTTCATCTTTGTACAAAGACCCCACTGTTTCCTGCTGATTATATCTTCTCTCATTTGTCCCTTTTCTGGAACCTTCATACTTAAATATAACGATTGCTGCTGCAACCATAGCTGTTAAGAGCCATACTGCACAGAGGAAGACCCTCCAGTTCAACCAATACCTTGCGGTGGTTGTATCTGGAGTGTCAACAATCCACCAACTAAAATTCGAGTGTCCTGTAACGAATTGAGAATTATTTTTACTTACTCAAACAGCAGCTAATCAATGCAGGGAGGACAAACGAAAAGTTTCAGATAAAATAAAGGGGAGTTTCGTTGTCCAGAAAATTTGCATCGGCTCATGCACAATTTTTTTTACAGCATTTTTGGCTTAAAGTCCACAAGTGCGAACAAACTCAATTGGGCATGACAATCATCAAGAATAGGGCTCAAAACCATTGATCCAAATACTATAGATAAAATGGAACGACTCTATTTTCTTCATCAACCGGGCTTAAAATAGCCCATTTTAAGCTAACATACAGAAAAACTGGATTACTTGATTCAAATTTGAGGGAAAACAAGCTTCCCATGTAATGAAGACATACCCATTAATACGGCCGAATCTGCAAGCCACAACA
This sequence comes from Escallonia herrerae, assembly GCA_033070095.1. Taxonomy (NCBI): domain Eukaryota; kingdom Viridiplantae; phylum Streptophyta; class Magnoliopsida; order Escalloniales; family Escalloniaceae; genus Escallonia; species Escallonia herrerae. The sequence goes on along the minus strand of JAVXUP010000028.1, from coordinate 711,248 downwards.
GATGATCGGAGGTCCAGAACCAGAGCGTCCCAATTACCTTAGCTTACAAGTGAAGAAAGGCCAAAGCTGAATACACACATATTTATATATCAGAAAACCATAAATAACTCAAAAATGACTCACAAGTACATGAATTTCGTATCAGTAGAATGCACACCAAGCAGGAATGCACGAGAAACGAATACATTTTCTGTGCTTTCATTTGCATGTAAGAAAAAGAAACGGAAAGGAACAAAATTACGCAACAAATACTGCGAAAATCATATCAAGAGGGTATGCCGCCAACGTTGTACACATGGTATCTCGTACCTTAGGTAATTGTTGGATTAATCTTCCATTGTTGCTCTGGCCACGGTGGGTGGGTTGAAGGAATATACAGAGATGGAGAGATTTGTTTATCAGGCTTCCTATTTGGACCAGTAATTTGAGAGAGGGAAGGTCCGCGACGCAAGAGAGTGGAACTTGGAAGAACAATGTGAATTCAATTTTCATTAAATAGGTTTCATTTAGTTCTTCTTCCTTTTTTGGCTTTATTATCTTAAAGTGTGATGTTAACTTTATACTACTTTTTTGGAGATTTATTTAGGTTATTTTATCAACATAGATCGTTGAAAAGTGTCATGGTCACTGCTTTTTAGCGATAGGGTGTTTGAGTATTGATCTCTCGTTCTATGTTTAGCTATTTTTATTTTTAAATAACAGTCGATCTTTTACGTTATTTGCTCACTAATATTAGTTTTTTAAAAATACTCTAATTTTTTTATGCATCTAGTTTTGGTAATTACACCAAATAATAATAGTAAACATCGCTAATAGTGTAGCAAGGAAAATATAAGAAATTGAGACCCTCAGTTATGGCAGTCAAATAGCTCTCCTAGGATTCAAAGTCAAAGAAGACCATTATTGTATGTTCAAATAAAAGTTTAAGCAAAAAGAAATTTTACGGTGGAATTTTGTTTCCAAGTTCCAAGAGTCACTTGAGGGATTTTTTCACCAACAAGACATTAGTGACGAACAAACGTGAGTTTAGTAAAAGCTTTGATTCTACAATATATTATTCTCGAGTTGTGACAAATCATTTGTTGCTAAGTTAGACTTGTCGATCGTAGCAAGAATGCGTGATATAAAATCCCATAAATTGGGCCGTTTAGGGCCTTAGACTTCCCTTTTTTTTGTGTGTTCCCACTATCCCATGCTTCCACTTTTGTGTCTCACAGACCATTTGATGGTAAAGATCTCAAATTCGCACTGTTTGTAAGATTTTTGAGGGTAAAATGGATAATTTGTATAACAATCCTTAATGCGGCCATGTCATAGCACAGTCATTTTCCCAAACTAACACCCACCATTAACTCACCCGATCAGGATCCCCTGCTGTAACCATGGTTACAACAGAGGTGCTGTCCTTCTGTCTGTGAGAGGGGGGAGGGAGGATTCTCTCTCTCCTTCCCCCTCTCACAGACAGAAGGATAGCACCCCTGCTGTTCTGTCTCTTTCTCTCCCCCCTCTCACAGACAGAAGGACAGCACTCCTGCTGTAACCATGGTTACAGCAGGGGATCCTGATCCTAACCCACCTGCCAATGCATCCGCCCCTTTTTCCCAAACAGACCACCACCAATAACCACTAATTCACCTTAACCTTCCTTTGCCCTCTATTTCCACGCACGTCTAATGATCGAAAGAAGACCATCGTTGCGGTGATAGTTGACTGATCAAGCGTCAATGCTAGCATCGTTGTCGGCTTCATCGACCACCACCATTGTCTTCGTCGACTACCACCATCATTTTCAAGATTGGCTCGACTGTTCACCACCACTACTTTTCTCGGCCAATCCACGACCTGCTCTTACCATCAATGTCCACCACTACCACCATCACACAGAACGTCACAATCATATTCTTCGCATCATCACACCAACCTAATTCTTCACTATAATCTTTCTTTGGGGCTCGTTTTAGGGATTTTGAGTTTTGTTTTGTTGATAGCGTTCTGAAGATTATGGTATGGTTGAGAGAAGTGGTGGTGGGTTCGGGGCACGGGGAGAGGAAGGGGAGGTCGGTGTTGTTCAAAGATGAAAGTCGAAGAGGGATGATGTGACTGCCACATCAGTTTTTGCTTCAATTACCCAATTTGTCCCTCAAAATACGAGGGACATTCAAAAACATTTTTATCATCAGGAAGTGTCTGAAGGCACCAAAATAGAACATTGGGGTGGTGAAAATCCCCCCAAAATGAAGAAAAGAAAAGAAAGCCTGAAGTAATTCATGCAAACAATCCCAAAGTTTGGGATCTTATGCGCAATTAATCCAAGAAAGAAAAAGGAAAGGGAAAATTTTACTTTCTTTAGCGTAGGGGAAAGAAAATTATTTACTTATTACCTGTTTGTAGGATGTGAAACAAAAAGAGAAGAAAAGAATATATCGAAAATGTAGACCGGGCTTTATCAAAAACAAATCCATCAAGATAGTCCATCACAGATTGACGTAATAACATCTCACAAGAAGAGCCACTTTTGATAGATTGCGGTAATTACCTCTCACAAGACGTGCCAATTGACGTAATAATAATCTCTCACAAAAAGTGCATTCTACAACTTCGCATGGATCTAACCCCAAGGGGTGGTAGAAGTGGCAAAGGGCCTCGTGAAATAACATCGAGTTCGATTCCCCATGCCGACGAGCCATATTAAATTACAATTCTAAACATTCGGAACAAAAAATTTGCATGGATCTCAGGACGTTAATGCAAATTCATCTACTAAAGGATAATAATGCTCAACGGACAAGGAGAAAGATGCATGAAACCCAGAAAAGTACGATGTCAAAGGTTGAACACCAGCCACAGCAGCCTCTTCTTCCTTCTCATCAGTTCGACAAAACGGCCTAAAATTACCATTTACAGCTGTCTCCAGTTCGGCATAAATATCCGATTACTTTCACCATATACACTACACAGAGCATCCATTTTGGGTGTGATGCATAATAGAGATCACTGTTGACTTTGCCAGACTTCCTCGATGTTTGAATGTCCGCTGTGACTTTCAAACGTTGATCATGACAAGAATCCCAAATATCCAGCAATCAAAACTGAGTCCAGCTTCTATCCATTAAAATCCAGACTCTATTGCAAGATTTGAAGCGGTATACCACATATCAAAACTTGTCATGGTTTGAAAATACTCCGTACACACCAACAAGCTCCTATTAGCACGATAAGAAAAACATAGCATGGCAGGATAAAGTGGAACTTATAAAGCAAAACACCTCACCCATGTGATGTTCCTCTGACCTGAACATTATGTTTAGCCACTAGGACTCGAAGCATATTAAAGGGAGATGTACCATGGCAATAAGCAAATATATGCATTGTATCAGCAACATGCTTGTTCTTATAATTCGGCACCTAAGGCTCGAACACAAATGGGCGTAGTCATTACCATTGTTGCCAATGTTGCAAAGCATGACTAGAGCTTAGGCTCAAGCACAAATAGACGTACTCCTTATCACCATTGTTGCCAATGTTGCAAAGCATGACCAGAGCTTCGTGGACCACAGTTAGCAAAGGAAATAAAAATATTTTGGTAGAAGGCAGGTTCGGTAACGAAGAGAAAAGTGTTAGAAAGAGAAAGGGAGCAGGAGGGATCTGTAAAGATGACAAGTTCAAGCTTCATTTGAATGTGCACTAATCTAGTGGGACAGAGAGACTCCAAGGCTGTGCAGTAGTGGTGGTGGAGTGGGGCAGAAGATATTGGTATGGAAAGAGATGATGCTGGTGGTGACGAGAGATAGAGTGAGAGAGACAATAATAATATGAGAAGTTTCTAAATAGAACAGATGTTACACAGCAAATTTACATAACAAGCGAAGTGATCAAACTTATTTTGTGTGTGCCTGAAAACATAAAAATGATCAAATTCTAAAAAGCAAAGTATTTCTTTCAAGTTACCGATGCTGCAGATTCTTCTGTACAAATTAAAGTACAACTTTACACCTTCCCAAACAAGCTTTGCATTCACAGATGGATGAGGCACAGCTACCTAAAAGTAAAATTGGGATCAACCTTCTATAAATAATTTAACCTGCTTCCATATCTTTGGAGTTATTCTGAATGTTCAAGGAAACAGCCTCATAAATTAGCATCCCATCAATATTAGTACGAGCGAGAAACTTATGTTACCTGTCCTATGGCCGATCTGTATTCATCTTTGTTCCTCGTTGTCTCTAAGCTGCTTTGCTATCACATCGACAGGTAATGATCCTAAAGGAATTGAGTCATTTATAGAGTATTCATCATATTTGCTACCGTACGTCTCATCTTCATCATAATCCTCATCTTGAGAATCTTCATCATAATCCTCACTTTGAGAATCTTCATCATACTCTGTCTTTGATCTACTAGGACCATCTTCACTTGACAAGATTAATGCTGGATAAGAGTGCACTGTGGCCTGTGAAATGCTCTCGAATTCCTCCACCTTCTGCAAAAGAGCATCAGGACCAAGGCAAATCTCATCTAGCAACAACGCTTTGCTCGACTCTATTGCATGCTTCCATAGGGACATCATCTTAGGGCTAGAACTCACTTTAGAATTTGATTTGGGAGAGTCAGCACTATGATTTTCTGCATTAGAAGAAAATAATGGAAGGCTTTAACAGGATATTAGACTACATTAACAGGTCCAAAAACAAACTAGCAGTGGGATGACAGAGACATAGGTAGTGATAGAGCAATCTCTGTCGTATCATTCAGGAACCACTACTTTTGCATGGGCTTGTAAGAAAGAAAGCAATCTCCAAAAAATGACCATTTCGTGTAACTCTTCTAGCAGATCCTGTGTCAGTGATCATTTATAACCTCTCGATCAGGCAATCTAATTGTTCAATTAATTAATAAAAGTTTTTTTTGCAATTTTCAAGTAAGGATATGCAATCTTCACCATTCCCAGGGATTACTTAGACGGAAATTGAGAAGGTCAAAAACACAGTTCTCAGATGCTCCGATTCATGTAATTTCTTATGTGGTAACATAAACCCATAAAAATAATAAATCCCAACCACACACCAACACCACCCATGTGGTGGGGTAGTATTGTGAGGGGCCCACCCCCCCCCCCCCCACCGGGGAGGGGGGGGGTGCGCGTAAAGGGAAGAGAGAGAACAAGTAATACCTGAAACTTGGAAAGCATTCGTGAAACCGCTATGTGCAGGACTTGAAGCTGAAGGAGCAACTCGATACATGGATTTCCAGTTACGGCCCCTCCACATCAGTATCTGTTCCTCATCAAATGATAATAGCACACAAGGAACCAGTTCCTGCCATAGAGGAAAATAGACTCAGTGACTGAAGCTACTGAGCATAAAAAATTGCCATTCCTAGTAGAGAGAATCCTGTAAGATAAAGCAGAAATGCCTGCAAGCAAGCAGTACCAAAAGTATGGTATACTCGCATAAGCAGCAGTCCCTGTCTAAAGGCTCTTCCATCGAACTTCAAGTATAGAAACGAAGTGAGATGATAGGAGAACCTATGAGGCCCATGATGTCATCAGAGGATGTGAGGTACAAAAGAAACAGAACTTGTAAGTCCAAATAGGCACTTATATCGGGTAGAGAAAGCTAATAATCAGGCTAGCAGGGCCCATTTAGATATATTTAGTTAATGAGCCTGAGCCGAGCTACTAGGTTATCACTTCTAGTTCGAATGTTGGCTGGTATAAAATTTCAAGAAACATTATTTCTTTTTTCTTTTGCTAGATGCGAATGGTTCATATTTTGTGTGATGATTAACGCTCAGGCTAGCCCTGGCTGATGCTTACTCTATGTGCTCCGTCTATCTGTCAAGCAGACATAATTAAGAAAATGAAACAAAAAGTTTCAGCAAACTGAGGATTTAAAACAAAACATACACAGCTTCTAATTTCTTTTCCATTCTCGCTCCCTAAACAACTTCTGCTTCCAAGTACGTTCAGTTTTTAGCAGTTCAGCGGATGCAGGTAAATAAATCATTTTGACAGGAAGCACGGGTATTAGACAAGAACCTTGAGCTTAGCACCTAGCTTTTTGTAGTCACTGGCATGAATTCCGGTGCAATTAATTTTCACTAGCAGACATCCTTCAAAAGCATTCCGCACGTCTTTCACTAGAGTAATGTATACCCCATTTTTCACTGCCGTTGAATAGGACAAAATGATCAGCACAAACAATTAAAACATTTGAAAAAGCAAGTAATACTCATCATGTCTTTACCCTTGAATGGATGCATATCTAGAAAACAGTGAACAAAAAGGATTTTAGTAACCATTTGCAGAAGCACGTGAATCCAGTAAATAAGCCAATAAGTTTTAGCTTTTAGCTGATACAGTAATGGCAAGTATCAAAGCCTGCCAACACCTATCTGAAATCAAAGGCTGTACGTTCCAACTAAAACCAAATAACTGGAGTTCAGAATATTTTGGACAAGTTGAACATGCACTTTTGAGACATCCAGATTCCAGAAGCAATGCAAAGTGCTCTTTTCTTTTCATTAATTTACCCAATACTTCCCTGTACTAAATTTTGAACTCATACACTTCAATCATGAAAAACTGGTCTTTGAGGTGTTTAAGGTTTTACCTAGCTTACAAATAGGGGGAAGAGTTTTCCCCTTCATCCGTAACTCATCAGCTTCAGCCTTTGTCAACCCTTCTGGAGCTTCTTGTATAAGTTTAGGGTAAACTGGTGTGGCTGGTTTCCAGAGCATCACAGGATACTGTGGACGAGTATGATGATCATAGTTTCTGCCGCGGAACAGATAAATCACACCACCAACTCGAACGATGATCTTTCCACCAGTCTTTTCCTGTTATTCGTAATTCATAGTTTAGTAAAATGCTAATAAGACTTTAATGCTGGAATTCAATATGATGGTCCAAAAAGGAGGCAAAACAAGATGCAAGTCAAAGAAGGGAAATTATTCATGTAATAAGAAGCTGTCAGACTTGTGTAATTACTCAAGAGACACTTTTGATGCTTGAAATTAGTTTCTGCCTGCTTAAAACTCCTGCAAGTCCTGTGATCTTTCATCCGCTTAGTCTTACCAAAATCCTACCCCTGATTTCGAACCCAAATATGTGGCACATCTGGGTTCATGCAGTTACAAAGAGTGGGTCACAATCTAGCCAAATTATTTGGGACTTCCATACTCGGAGGGGCACCTTTCAGTTCCTACTCCTTAGCTTTGGTGTTCGGTTTACTCGGTCCAACTATATGTGTAAAACCGCGAGGGATGGCGCCCCATACCAAGCTATCCTTCATATGCGGACCAAAAAAGCTGTGATTAGGGAGTCCGAGTAAGCCGATGTTACTCTTCACCTTAAAAGTACAAATTTGAGATTAAAATGCAGGGCATAACATTACTCTACCGCAAATGTGGACAGTTAAAACTTACGATGACATACATGAAAGAAAACATCAACACATCTCATATAATTAAACATAATCTGGAAAGTTAGAACCTCGAGACAGCGGCAAACATTGGCCATATCAACCGTGGGAACACCAAGGCATCGAACTTTACAAACCTCATCCCTCCTCCAATGCGAATGTATCAACTCCAACATATTATGCGTCAGCCCATCCCTACCTTCAAAAATGAAAAAATCAAAAGAAAACTCAACAACTCGAGGAACAAGCAGGGAGCAATTTAAACTGTCATATGCATGTCCACGCCTAAATAAATTGCTATAAGTTAATAGTCTACCGGTAACGCTGCTTCTAGTGACGAAACATGTTAATCAAACTTACCAAGATTGACCTGTCTGTTACTAGTCCAGTGAGGCTTCACTAGCTCTTTAATCTCCGCTTTGGTCAACGGCCTCCCTAGCACTTCCTCCCTGGACTTCGTCTCCGCCGGATACTTGCCCAGCCGGTACGGCCCCGGCATTTCTAAATGCCTCACTCCTTCACTTTCACTTGGCGGATTGAACGACTCAAATAACGGAATTTTCTTCTTTGACTTTTTCAACGGCGCCTTGCCAGTCCAGGGGCGGGGCATAGTCGGAGGAGCGAAGGGGAGGAAAGCCGGCTCGCGGATGGCGAGCGGCTTGGCTTTAGGGGTCTCGGAGTAGCTGAACTGGAACTCGAACGGCGCGCCCGGGAGCCGGTAGGTCAATCCGGACTCGCCAACGACGATGGACCGGTCGCCGTCGGACTGGAGGACGCCGTCTCTGACGGGCTTGTAGTACTTGGAGCGGTGGTGGAAGGTTTTGAAGGCGGGGCTGGGCGGGGATTTTGGGGGGTGTTTTGGGGACTTGTTGGATTTGACGGGTGGGGGGTATTTGGGGATGGGGATTGGGGGTTGGGGCGGGGGGTGGGAAGTGGGGGTGGTAGGCGGTGACGTTGTGGGTAGGGGTGTGAAGAGGTTGTGGCCTGGCAGTGTTGCTAGAATTGCCATTTTAAAGGAGGTCCTCTGTGAACTTCACTGCATGTCTGTGATTTTGTGGAGGTGGTGGTGATATACACGGTGGTGGGAGCTTGGTCTTTCAGTTGCAGAGTGAAGAGAGTGAGGACAGGCGAGGGAGATAAGGTGCCAGATTTTATGATTGGAAGTAAATAGTTCTAATAAACCACCGTCGTATAAGTTCCTTTTTCTCTTTTTTCCCTTTTAAATTGGTCAGAAGTCGTTCCGTTTGTTTGATTTGATCTACGTGGCAAGAGAGTAACATAAATAATAATAAACTTAACAATAATTCTACAAGCATATCCTGATGGATCTAAAAATTGAGTAATTTTTATGACAACAAATTTTTGAAAGACCCGAAACTACCATACACTCTCTTACAAGACGCAACATTTGAAGCCACACAAGTTCCTTTCTCTCCCTTTCTTTCTCTCTCTCTCTTTTTTTTTTCGTTCTTCTTTCCTTCCCCCCCCCCCCTCATCGAACATAATTAAGACATCCCTCCACCGTGACCATCTTCTGCACTTGCTCGTTGTTCCAGTAACATTGCTATTAGTCTCGTGTTACTCTTGTAACCGAGAGAGAAAGAACGTCCAAAAGCACAAACATTTGATGAAGCACAAGATCCTCCGCATGCCCTAAGGAAAGTTGCTCTGCTGATAATCCGCAATGTCTATTGCTTTTCGATCGTGAGAGACAATAAGCACCAATACTACAAAAGGAAATAATTGTATGGGTAACTCTTAAGGTCAGGCCAACACTCGACAGAAAGCACCATAAAAACCACCATCGAACCCATCCAAAAGCAAATTTGGACCATGAGATTTGTTACGTTCTTTACTAAGTGTCTTGCAATATGCGGCAATCATAGATTTAAAAAAAAATCACTCACCAAGCAAGCAATAACGAGAAGATATCAGAAGAGCTATGAAATAGAAGTTTGATCGAGGACTTCCAGTACATACCAACAACAAATATGTAACCCCTATCAGAGCACCAACGAAAGAAAGAAAACCCCCCCACCACCCACCTATCTGAAACACTACAAAGTTACGCAAAGCTTAACTCAGATGCTAAACTACCGTCATTTGTTACTTAAAGATGTACTTCTTCTTTATATAGCGGTCGTAATTAACCTTTCAATGAAGGAGAATAGACAAGTATTTGTGTGAGCACACTCTTTCATTAATAGTTTTGTATTTCATCGTTGTCAAGCCGAAGTCATTGGTTCGTCAAACGAACGTGTTAAATTATGCAAGTTGACACCTAAAGCATTAAAGTACGCAGCGTTGACATTTTTTTTTCTTTCTAAATCGTAAGAGCATGAAACAAGAGTATATGTATATTTGTTGTTTAATATACACATAACAACAAATATGTATGTTATATATTATACATATATATATATATATATATATATATATATATATATATATATATATATATATGTATGTACATAAATACCAACAAAATATACACGAAGTAAGTCACTGATTTGTGGAACAGTATATCTTGGCCTTAATATTACCCTTTTAAATTTAAACAAAATGTCACGTTTCGGTTTATTGGCCCAATTTAGACAAGAGGGTTCGAATTGTCCGTAGCATCCCATCTCGACGCTGGCCCAATCCAATATCAAGGCCCTCATGCTCATCACAACCCTAACCCTAATCTCAACACATATAAAAGCCTCCTTTCGCCCCCACTGATTCATTTCATCCACCAGCCAACATGCAGATTTTCGTGAAGACCCTGACGGGCAAGACCATAACCCTCGAGGTCGAATCGTCCGACACCATCGACAATGTGAAGGCCAAGATCCAGGACAAGGAGGGCATCCCCCCGGACCAGCAGCGCCTCATCTTTGCGGGCAAGCAGCTGGAGGACGGCCGCACCCTGGCCGACTACAACATCCAGAAGGAATCGACGCTGCACCTGGTGCTCCGCCTCCGTGGTGGTGCGAAGAAGCGCAAGAAGAAGACGTACACCAAGCCCAAGAAGATCAAGCACAAGAAGAAGAAGGTGAAGCTCTCTGTGCTCCAGTTCTACAAGGTGGACGACTCCGGCAAGGTGAAGCAGCTGCGCAAGGAGTGCCCTAATGCTGAGTGTGGGGCCGGGACATTCATGGCCAACCACTTTGACCGGCACTACTGCGGCAAGTGCGGGTTGACTTATGTTTACCAGAAGGCCGGGGGCGATTAGGGCTTTTTTGCTACTTTTGTTGGGTATGATTTGAATCGGTGTTATTTTTTTTAAGCTTTCGAATTGATATAAACATGTTCTAATTGATGTCTCTTTGAATTTCGGAGTTTAGTTTCTAAATATATATGCTTTGGTCTTGTTATATTGTGTAGGATTTATCTTGGCCGATGAGTGTTTTTGTTGGTTCGAGGAATTGACTAGGTGTTCGATTGTTTGTTTCTGTGAGAAATTAGAAACAATTAAAATTGTATAAAGATCAATGTCTCGGGTGTTTTTAATTTGGGGCGATTTAGGGTCAGTGTGGGTATGTGGATTATTGTGTTGCAGCGGCTGAGGAATGTCAAGGAGTGCCCCAGCTCCCAAAGCAGAGTGCAGGGCCGGGATTATCAGGGGCTGATGGGGAGACATGTTGACCGGCACAGTGGCACTACCGCGGCTTGTAGGTGTTGACTTATGTTTACCTGAAGGTGGGGGTGATTAGGTCATTTTGCTTCTGATTGATTATAGTTTCTTCTGTTTAAGCATAAACATGTTGGAATTTAGGGCTATTCGCTTTTCAGAGTTCAGTCTTTGAGTTCTAGTGCTTGTCTTTTAGCATGAGATATAATTGGTGGTTATGTTTTGTAGGATTTATGTGGGTTTAAGGTCAAACGTGGGACGAGCAGTTAGGGCATAGCCCTCTGATGTGTTTTTTTTTTCATCTTTGTGATTGACTAGGTGTTCACATAGAGATGAATTTATTTCAAATCAATGTGTTTTTCTTAATTCCGGGAGATGTAGGGTTGGGTCAACCTGTCTTTATTGTGGATAGGTGAAGCGGGCTGAGGAAGGAGTAGCCTAATGCCGAGTGCAGGTTAGGACCTTCATGACAAACCACTTTTGATTGGCGCTACTGTGGCAAGTGTGGATTGACTTACAAGTTACATCTACCATAAGACTTGGGTGGTTAGGTCCTATTGCTACATTTTTTGGGTATGATTTGAATTGGTGTTTTTATTCTGGATTGGTACAAACAATGGAGTTTATGGCTGTCTGATTTGAATTTTTAGTTCTCGGATTTTGATCCTTTTAGTAGCAATTTTTATAAGATGACTTTTTGGTTATAGTTGATGTTTATGGTTATGCTTTTCCTGTGTGGGATATATCTGGGTAATATTGAAGATGGGTAAAAATATGGGATGCCCAATTATGGAGTAGATTGCCATATGTTTTGGTTGATTTATGCTATTGTCTAGTTGTTGGATGGTCAATTCATGTTCGAAATGAACGTTCTTCAATTGAGTAAACTTTCTACCTTGGGGCGATTTGATTTCAATGTGGACATGTGGATGATTCTGGATTTCCAAGTTTTATTTTTGAATTTTGATGCTTCTGGTCTGTTAATCTGAGATGATTATTGGTGGTTATAAAATGTAGGATTTATCTGGGCAGTAAGGTCAAAGTACAGGATGAGCAGTTAGGGCATAGCTTCTTACACGTTTCTGCTGATTTGTGTGATTAATAGGTGTTTTCTTCTTAGAAATGAATTTGTTGTATCAAGATGGATTTAGTTAGTTTTTTTTTAGTTTTGGGAGATTTGAGATCATTGTGGCCATGTGGATTATCGTGGCAAGGTGCAGCGGCTAAGGAAGGAGTCCCCTTGCCTGGCCCGGACAGTTCATGTTGAACCAATTAGACAGCCGCTACTGCCGCGACTGCGGTTAACTTGCTTCTTTTTTATTATAGTTTCTCTCTGTTTTTGAATTGGTAGAAACATGTTGGAATTTATGGGTGCTTGTTTTTTGGAGTTTAGTTCTTGAGTTTTGATGCTGTAGTTGCTTAAAATGAGATAATTATTGATCGTCATAGTGTATAGGGTTTACTTGGGTATTATTGAATTTTGGAAAAGAATTGGATAATTAACCCGGGCATGGATTTCGAGGTGTTTTTGTTGATTTGTGTGATTAACTAGGCGATTCGTAAGCCTTTTCATGTTAGAACTTATAAATGGGTCTGTGTCTATCAAGATCAATGTTGCAGGGTCAAATGCGACCGTGTGGATTAGTGCGGCAGGTGCAGGTGGAGGAGTGCCCTAATGTTGACTGTGGGGTCGGCATTGAGAAAGGCAAAGGGATTGACCTAGGTTTATCGTCCTCCATTGCTGGCTGGAAATTTCCTTGTGAAGAAGAAAAAAGGAAGAGGACAACAGCCTCCTCTCTCTCTCTCTCTCTCTCTCTCGCCTCCCCTCCCCTCCCCTCCCCTCCCCTCGCAGGCGAGAGAGGTAGGTAGAGAGTGCACCTCTGCATTGTTAAGGTGGTTTGTATAAATAAGCAAATTGGGTCAATTGCACTGGCGTCCCTAAGTTTGCTCGCGGTAGCGTGCAGTGTTCCAAAGTTCGTTGTAGCTATCTCGTACTACAAACTTGCATGTGGCACCGTTCACTTTCAGACCATATTCCGATCAAATTTCAAGCAAAAATTTGACATGACTGAATTCAGGAGGGCATTTTTAGAATATGAGGTCCAAAAATGGGGATTTAGGGTTGACTATGATCAAAATTGAGGAAGAAATTGATGGCTACGGTAGGATCTAGGACAAAAATTGATGGCTGTGATGCTATCTAGGTAAAAAGTGATGGTGTGATGTGTTTCTATAATGGTGGCTACGGTGGTGGCGGCCTTCAGAAAGGAGGTGGTGGTGACATGCGAGAAAAGGTGGCAACGGGTTTGGTGATTGGTGGAGGCTGTGGGTGGTGGGCATGGATGTGGGAGTGGGCTGTATATTTGTGGTGGCGGTGCCGGTGAAAATCGAAGGTGAAAGGTGGAAGATAAAGATGGATGAAAGGGAGAGAGATGACTTGTGAAAAATGTCAAATGTCTCCAAAAATTGAGTTAAATTACAACTCTGATGAAGACATTGGCTGAAAAGTGATCGCGGGTGTTTCGTGTCACGCTACACTTATGTAAGTTTGTGGTGTGAGATACTTAGAATAAACTTTGGAGCGAAGCGCGCTCCTGAGAAAACGTAGGGGCGTCCAGTACAATTGACCCTAGGCAAATTGATGTGCAAATTAGCCACCCACCTCATAGATAGCAGCATGAGCAACGAAATAATAGCCCTATATGCATTCAAAACTTCGAAACCATGTTGGGGAGGCTTCGCAAGCATCTTTTGAATCAAAATCAATACTGATTGTGAGCAAACAGTTGAATAATCCGCAAGTTAATTTTTTTTGGCATATCAAGCCATCGATATCGATATACATCAACCATTTATCGACTCGGACGAGTTAGCCTACGCGCTTTAAGTTTACCATCCTTCCTGGAGAAATAAGCTGGCTAGTGAAGCTAAGAATCGTTTAGAGCAGGGAAAGCGACTACTAGTTGTCACTATACACGGAATTGGAGAAAGATTCTTACAATGCGAATAGGAGCTAAAGTTTGTTCGCAAGGAAAATTACGCAGACAAATTCGTTTAGGGCAGACGAAGCCACCAGTAGAAAAGCCTTTCCAAGGACACGCCCAAGATATGTCCGCCTTCAACGCAAATCAGATATCTTCACTTTGGCATTCACCACCACAATGGATTAAAGGAAAAACTATAACTGCACAATTATCAGCATGGCCACATTTCGCCCCAAATTGAAACAAATAAATTGGGGTACAAAATGAATTCATCTATAAAATGAGCATTCAAACGCTAGACAATCGCACAAATTAACCAGAACACATGATAACCTACACCCCGAATCCCATTATTTGACTACACATGCATAGCATAATCATAAATGTGAAGTCCTAGGAAGATCTAGTACATGTAAGGTCGGCTCTCACATTGTATTAACACTAGCCTATGAAGCACGAGTGCTTCAAAAGGAGGGGAGTATCGGGGTCGGGTGCGCATCGGACACAGGTAAGGCTCGGGTGTGTGTCAAGTGCGCACCCGTTAATTTTCATTTTTTTATTTACCGAATTTCGGATGCGGCTCGGGTGTGAATCCGACACTTATGGGTCAAAAACATAATTTTCAGAAAATATTTCGGGGGTTGAAACATAAAACCTAAATTTTGTGGGGTGAAAACATAAAATCAATGTTACTAACCAAATTAGGGCACACGAGTCTGATCTATAGAGAGATAGTAGCAGTCGCGACCTCCCTCGACATCGGCGACCTCCCGCGACACCCAGCGAACACCCGCGACCACCGGCGACCATCGGGGACCTCTGGTGACCCACCCGCGACCACCCTACTCACCTTCGGCAGCATTTCTTCCAAGGTATATCTTTGACCTCCTCTCTGTCTTCCTTTGTCTTCAAATTTTTTTTGTTTCTGCAGTGAATTAGACGATGTAGAATGTGGATTGTTTGGTGTTTTTGTGGTTTTCTAGTCTCACATCAAATTTTTTTTTTGTTTCTGCTGTGACTTGGACCATTGTGATAGTGGTTTTTTTTTTTGTTACTACTTTTTACGGATGATGGTGATGGAGAGAGAGACGAAAATGAAGATGTTGTGGCCATGGAACCCTTAGATACTTGATGGAGTATTTTGTTTGTTTGATAGTTTGAACTTTGATGCTACTTTTGTTATGAATATGATGTATTTGGTGGTAGTTATTATGTATTTGATAGTATTGTACTACCGTTGAATGATTCAATTAAATTGCATTATGTCATTTTATGCACTTTCTTAAGATACAACTTATTTAGAAATTAAATGCTAGGGGTGTGTGCGTGTGTGTATATTTGTAGTTTTTCCGCCGCACTCGTATCCTAAAATTTTTAAAAATACCGTATTCACGTATCCGCACCCGTACCCGTGCTTCTTAGACACTAGCTTGACTTGAGAAAACTAATATTTCTTTAATCAATGTTGAATTCAATTCGACGATTACATGCACCAAAACTCTATTATAGAATTTTACAAAAAGTCAAAAGAAAGAAATAAGCTAGAGCGAAGAGAATATTAAGCAACTGAAGCATCAAAGTTCTGGAAAAAAAATTCAAATCAATCAGCCATCCAACATGCTTATACCAATCAAGTCTAAAAAAGGACACAAAAGAACGTTTATTTGTTCAGTTTTTTATCCAGTTTTGTAAACTGAAAAAATAAACGCACTCCCTTCAGTTTTGAAAACTAAAATTTAAAACAGGACTGTTTTTTAAAACTCCATTTAGAAGTTTTAGGTTTTCAGTTTTGATTTTTATTTTGAGATCACCACTACCTCCCATCACCATAACCACCGCCGGCCACCACAGCCCGGGTGGGCAATCGCGCGGCGACTGGTTGGTGGCTACCGGCCACTGCAATTCCCCACCACCGCCACCGCAAACACCGCCAAAGAAAAAATCTTAAAATAAAAAATGGATAATCAAATACAAAAAAAAACTCAAAATAAAAACTAGGTAATCAAACACCTATTTGTGTTTGTTAAAAAAAAATCTAAACTGATTTTTTTTTTTTAGAAAACAGAAAATTAAAATTGGAAGTATTTTCCAACGTAAGCTTAATCATCCCAGCCTTCTTGTAAACACCCACTTGCCACATTAGTGCTGGTGATGTACCATGATTTTCATGCCTTTTCCGGTTTAAAGTCATGATAGACATCCTCTTAAGCCACCGCCAATCATAGATTTTAAACATCAAAAACAAAAAAAAAACCCTATTGTTTGCAGCTTATTACACTGTTCTGTACCTCATGAATGGTATCAATAATGTTGAACAGTCTCTTGTTCTACGTTTGTTCAATAATAACGGATTAAGAAATCGTAAGCTGCCAAGTGCTAAAGAACGAGGGGGATAGACGATTTAGCATCCGCTCATGGCGCCAGACAGAAAACTGCAGGCTGGATTTAAAACACTTGGTCAAGTTGCATTCTCAATTTGACTAAGCTTCGTTACTCTTCGAAGAAAGAGAGCAACCGAGCGATATGAATAACGATTTTATTTCCCATTCCCCGTTCTCAACCGCTTACCATCCACGTTCCCAGCCAATTTTATCACTCACGCCTTTTGTACCACGTCGTCTACAAGTAAGGGATTCTCTTCTTCCATTTTTGCAACTCCGGCAGTCAACAAGTAAAACACCACACCTCACTCTATCTACCCCCAGGGTAAGACTTGAGAGCCAACAATGGGGACCGTGGGACGTACATGTGTGTCTGCTGACTTGAAAGGTCATAAGTGTCGGAAAAAATAAAGCAGTATGGAGAAAATTGAACTGAAAAATGTCTGAGTCGAATGCATTGCACTCTTTCCTTAAGACAATATTTACTCCCTTATAATCTGTTTAGGGTAGTAGCAAATCTGTCTCTCAACATAAAATATATGGACTCTGTTAATCACAACAGATTGCAATCAACAGACAGAAATTTGAAAGAGAGCAAGAGAGAAATTCGAAGTGAGAAATGATCTGACCATCAGCCCAGGTACAAACAGTTGTGACAGTTAAGTGATTCTGTAGAGATCACTTAACAGTCATAATCTGTAGACAAAATAAAGAGGTGCAACATTTGAATTAAAAGGTACCATAAACATGTGTCATTTCGAATTTAAACAGATCAACAAAATAAAGAGGTGCAACATTTGAATTAAAAGGTACCATAAACATGTGTCATTTCGAATTTAAACAGATCAAAGATCTGTTGAAATTCGCCAACAAACACATTGTTTCAATTCAAAATGCAGCTCATAGGCAGAATTTGTCGCAAAAAAATTAAGGCTGGGCTTGGGGCGAGTGCACCTAAAAGCGCCTTTACGCCGCCATCGCGGGTGCACGCACATGTGCAGCGGCACCGCACATGTGCGAATGCATGACCATACATATCATGTGTTTTTAGAACAATATGGTATGTTACAAGGCCATTTAAATACTCTTAACCTTTTTATTTCCCAAGTCATGTGAGAACCCACATCAAGACCATTTTTAATTTTATTAAATGTCAATCTTTGAAAATTAATATCTCTCAAACCAATCAATCATTGATTGATTCTTTGCAAATTATTCATAGTAATACAAAGTTTAATAAGGTAGGATCAATTGTAGAAAATTCCCAACAATAAGTATCTCCATTATTAATGCTTAAATCACTCATCGGATCATAGAGCTATACAACCGTATAACGAGCCCAAGATAGATGGCTTTTAGTACCGTCATAACCCGATAAGCCTTGCAATATGCCACAACACTCGCATCGGAAAGAAAAATGATATGCTCCATAATAAACTAGCTCCCGAACCGTCGCGCGTGCGCCACCAATAACAATTAGCAGCGACGTGTGCGCCACCAATAACACATGCAGCCCGGGTATGTGCCTCGCAACGTAAACTGAGAAGTGCTGGCCGACTTAATAACATGTCATAGTCACAAGCAGCAGTGGCTACCACCTTGCAGGTACAAGGTTTCACCTGTACATGTTCGTCATGAATTGCCACACCAAACAGACTTGACTAAACCTCAGTCACTATTGCAGTACGTGACTTCTTCTCTTGATGTAAGGCATGGCCGGCCCATCATCAATAATTCCCTTCTCATTTCTCTCCTCCCTTTATTTTTGTCATGTTTATGCACATTTTCGAGTCTTAGGGTGTTGCAGTTACAGATAACGTCATTTTTTCATCCGTCGACTTGAAAATTTAAGTCAGAAACAATCAAGAACATCACCTTCAAATTTTGGTCTGGAAGTCGTAGAGGACTTTCATATGTGTGACACAAATAGCAGAAGCCTTTCAAATCACGAAGGTAAATTGTCCTTGAGCAAGAGCCTATAGGTGTGAGGCTGGTAGAGGGGTGTAATAGTGCAGGAAGTAGGTGGTGGACATTAAGAGGTGGTAGAAGCTAACATGAAGGAAGAGAGAATACAGAAAGTAGAGTTGAGGGACTCCTTATGGTCAATTTCAGTTACTCTCTTTCAAAAAGAACAAATCCTAAGATGTCTCATTTCCTTCTCTACACAATCTTCTAGTCTTCCCCTGCCACTCTAATATGGAAAGAAACTCACTGCACCTTCACTTTCCATTCAATTATTTGTGTGTGTGTGTGTAAATAAGGAGAAAACTTTATGAGAAAAAACAGATACTAGTCACTTCAGTCTATAGAACTTTGAACCCCTGCAACTTCTCCTCGAGAGGTAAAGTTTGCAAGTGTTTGTTGGTCAACCCTTCAAAGTGGACATTTATTCGAACACATGAAGGGGGGACTTACACTGTTTGAAGCATCGTGGATGCGATTTACTTAAAATATTGTGAGAGCAACGTACAGCTGTTAATGTAGCGAGTATACTCCTCTTTTGCTTCGGTATTAAAGCTAGCGCTAATGGGTAGATTCAAAGCATTTAAGTACGAAATCTTTGGCTACTCTCTAATTTTAAAAATCGGAAAGGCAGGAAGATAATTTTATCCTCTACTATAAATCACCACCCTAACATCAGATATATCATATATCCACATTGCCTCCTACTTATCTGCCCAGAGTCGATGTCAACATTCAACCATCTTCTTGACCTCCAAGGGCAAATTTGCTACGTCCAATGTGGGCACTGCACCACCATTTTACTGGTAACACCTTTTTAACCTTTGAATCCCTGCTCTCTATGACCACTTTCTGTTAGGTTCAATTTTCAAGTTTCTTTTTACCTAGCTATTTGATGGAAATGCAGGTGTCTGTCCCTTATAGCAGCTTGTCCATGGTTGTTACGGTCAGATGTGGCCACTGCACAAGCCTCCTTTCAGTTAACATGATGAAAGCATCATTTCTCCCTCTCCATCTTTTTGCTGATTCTCTTAGCCAAGATGATCAGGTATACAATACAAAAGAGTACTGTAATCTCTGAGAATCTTTAAAGTGTCACTGAGGAGATACACAAACCTCTAATATTGCATGATTTACAGCATTTCAAAGATTTTGTGCATATGTTAGTTTAGCACTTCTAACATTGTTATCGTCATTTTCATACGAGTCTCTGTCTCTCTCTCAGTCAAAACTAGAAGTTTGTCCTGAAGAAAAAGATGCTGATGTTGATCAGAAAGAACTCCTTCAAAAGCACAGCCCATCTTTTGGGATTTTTTCAGACGAGGAAGAGGATGACGACTTTGTTATCAATAAGCGTAACAGCCCTAAACTTTCTTCTCAAGTCAAAGGTCTGCACAACGTACACTCCTACAATATGTTTGAGCTTTATGTTTGTTCCTCTCTACAGCCCCAGAGAAGAGACAACGAGCTCCATCCGCTTATAATCGCTTCATCAAGTAAGAAGATGGTCCTTTTAATTAGTACATCAATCTCCTCAATTGTAGTTACTTAGCAGATGAATTGTGTGAACACATGTATGCAATTCAGGGAAGAGATTAGAAGGCTCAAGGCTAACTATCCGAAGATGACTCACAAGCAAGCCTTCAGTGCAGCTGCCAAAAATGTGAGTTAATATCTGAGCTTATACATTAATAAATATCCTGTGGGAACATAAGAAAAGTTTGACATTTGGCTATCTTCAGTGGGCCCATTTCCCTCCAGGTGAACGGAAAGGGGAGGGAGAGAGCTGCAGCCAGGGGGAGAAATAATTTCATGCTTCTCAGATGTGGAAGAGGTAATGATTTCACGGTGATATAATTCTCTACTGAGAAAGGAAAGCTGATTAGAAATCAACCAGCATGCATAAGCTACTTAATTTAGGTCAAAATGAAGTATTTGGGAGCGTTTCATAATGGTAATGTTAGAAACGGGGTTCACGTATGCATTTAAATCAAAGAAATAGTCCATTTTGTGAGTATCAGGGAGGGTTGGAGTTCAACTACTGTAGTTCAATTGTGCTTGACTGCTACAGACCATCATATAAAGAGCTAAACAATAGAATTTCACTTCCTTCTTTTCCCTTAAATGATACTTTCTACACTTTGGAACGCCTCCAAGTAATAGATTTCTTACATAATCAGTTAGAGTTCATACATGGCCTCGATTAGTAACAAGAATGGTATTTATATTGCATCAATCTTAATTGTTGTTGTCTGATGCTTTGATTTAAGTGGACACCAATTATTGTCCTTAGAATTGTTAATATTCAAAACAAGGTTTTGCTTTGAAGGACTGTGAACATTCAACCACATTGAAGGTCCGAGCATTTTGAAAATAATGCAGTGCCCAACATTTTCGAAAATAGTTGAATCAGATGAACCAAATCATCAAGGAATAACTTTGGACACCAAATTTAATTATTGCAGCATTATAACAAGTTCCAGTAATCAATTATATGTTGCCAAATATGCCATTAGGAAGCTTTTCAAAATTTATTTTTTTTACATGGAGAGAATTGATTGTTCACTGGTTGGAGCCAATAAGTAGTACTGCATAGTATTGATGTCAGCTATTGGATTCCAAAGCTAGTCATTTTCTTTGAGTTCAACCACTACTATAGATGTCAAATTTATTGCATAATCATAAAAAAGGGTATCTAATATACAGTTAGCTTAGATCTCTTTTAACTCTTAGTATGTTTCTAGTATTACGTGCCACTGAAAATGGGTGCATGGCTATCTTCTGCAAAAAACCTTCAGGTCCATGTAGAAGGCAATGGTTTCCAGTTCTGAAATTAAGGCCTCAAGGCATTCTATTTGGAGGAAGACACCCAATGAGTGAAGTTAATGGCAGTATTAAACAAGAGAACCTGCTTCTGTTTTAGGAAGTAGCTAGAGTTAGGTTTTCAATCATCTACCTTTCTGAGGCAGATGCTCTAGGGAGTTGGGAAATGAGGTTTTCACTGCAAGCTGTAGAGGAATGACTGATCAGTAAAGTAAACTTCAGTTGTTTAAGGTTGACAAATGATTGATGTGTTCCCTCTAGAATCTAACACCCCTCCCCCCACCCCCCCCTCTCTATTGAAAAAAGTAAAGAGCTTTCTAGTGCAGGGATTCAGTAGGCTTACCGGTACTATATGGTCATAAAGGTAACTAAACTTTAATTACCTTAATTGCATCTAGCTAGTGGAGAAACTAACATCTCCAATATATCATCAGCTTATAATAATGAACTTTAGATCTTTGATTAGATCACGTTAACTTAACATTCCGCATACTATGGTGCATCTGGGCTACTTTGTGGGTCGGGGGATCGATAAGCTCGAGCATGGAGAAACCTTACGTATTTAGGCGTGTTAAGTTTCTTTTCTTTGGGCAAGAAACGGGCGTGCCCATGGAAATTTACGGGCGTGCCCTACCTTTGGGAAATAAAACTAGCTTACGCCGCAGCAGAATCGCACACAAACCGCATGGCAGCATGCATCATTCACAGAAAAAAGTCTCAGGTCTACAAAATCTAGGCTGTGGCCGAAGGAAGTTCATCTATCATCATGGCTTTATGAAACTAACTTCAGTCAGTTTTTAGCTTTATATATAAAACACTACGTATTCCCATTTATGCTAACTAGAACTGGGATATTTGCCAAACACCATATACACAACTATTGCAGAGCTGGAAGGATCCATTCTTTGAATTGGATTTCTGATATTCCTGATTCACTTCCACAGGTACAGTTACCTTCTACCACCAAACCTTGATGAGTTTCCGAGATATCCACCTGGAAATGCAAAGAATTACATAGAGAACTACATCAAGGATGATTAATATGCAAAGCCTCCCAATGTAATTGAAAGTTTTGTTGCTTACTTATAGAAGGCCTAGGAGTAATAGCGCGAAGTATGCTTCAAAAAAGTCCCTGTTCTCTTTAAGAGCCTCCCACACTGCTTGATCTCTTTCGAAGTGAAAACAATACAGATGAAAACTTCGTACCCAAAAGAGCAGGATGCGCGAGAAATAGTTATGGAGAGGGAAATGCATGACTTTATTGGGATACTCTAGCCTTTATATAGAGTACCATTAGAGATGGTCCATGATATTGAAGAGATGAAATCGGAATGGACTAATGTCTCTAATATAATTCCCACTAAATATTTCTCAGTAAATGGGGAATTGTATAACCTAGAGGATCGAATAGAGAAGAAAAAGTAGGGTTTAACCAGTATGGTGGATGTACTCCGGTAAAGATTCCTTCCGTTCCAAATCCTCTCCAATCATTTTTACAATTGTTCAGTGACAAATCACTACGTTGATCAGTGAACTTTCCCGCTAGCATATGAGAAAATGAAAACAATCCCTATAACTCTTACTTACCAGGGTATTAGGATTATAATTAATCCACCTTTACGTTCATGAGCCGAGCCCGAGACACTTATGTCTACAGATGCTAGCAACCCAGCTGATGAGCGACGCCAAATGAAACAGATTTGAGACTTCAAGAGAAGTTAGAGTAGCATCACTTTCAACACAAAATGCAAGTGTCTTCTTGGACATTTGTGCTACTCCGTATTATTTACACAGAGTAGTATTCCTACATAAAGCCCAGATTAGCGGCTCAACTACACCCGCAATCTCAGGATCTTAGCGGTACAGTAGAGACTAGGAGTTCAGTTGAGCCACTTGTCTAGGCAATAAAGGACTACTACATGCATAAACCAACTGGTACAGAAGAAGATTGTTTAAGGCGGTGGGATGAAAAGGAGATGGTTTAAGGACTCCTAATCAAGAAACTTTCGGATATTTCTATTGCCCTCTAGATTATGGAGACTATTGAAACCATTACAACAATTATTGCGCTACCACGTAACAAGTAGTGGGTTCGGAAATATATCGTATGAAATCTCTTATTCCCGAGACGTATCGCAGGTCTACTTCGAGTTCTTCGTCCACGAACCAAATCCTAGAGCTTGGTGATTGCTCTAGAGAGAGTGCTATAGAGAGAGGGTTATTACTATTACTTCTGACTTATTGGGATATCTCTAGCCTTTATATAGAGATACAATTAGAGACTGACTTTACCTCAAACTCTTAGGAGATAAAGATTGTATTTATCTCAAACACTTAAGAGATAAATATTCTCTAAATAACTGTATTTATCCAAACTAACAAATACACATTATCTGTTAGTGGGCGGATAATGGGTCCACTGACCCAATTTATTAACAGCTCCCACTCGCCCACACACAGGGCAAATAAATCGTACAGTCCCTCTTTATCTCTCGTCCACTCATCTCCTCATACAGGAAATGGAACGTGCGACCTACGAGAAAGGATGTCCAGTTGAGGAGTATTGTATTAAGTTATCACCAAACTAACACAATACATCACTCCAAAAAATCTCGTATGTACCCCAGATAGTTCAACTACACCAGATTAAACACTCTCAAATCCCTCATAATGAGCAGTGTTAAACCTCTCATATGTTATGTATTCATGACTCATATCGAAACGAAAATCGACAAAGTCGCCCGGGCTATGAATCACACAACATGATGTAATATTGAACTTTCTTCCCAAAGCCCTCATGTCATTCCAATTAGACCCAACCGCTTTCCTAGACATGCCCCGCGAGACCGCATCATCCATGATCCAAGGGTACATGCTAAAGTAGCGACATTGAGTATCCTCTTCATGACATAGTCTAAGGTGAAAAGGGTACCATATAGGATCAAAAATTTTGATCCAAGTGGCTCACACAGTGACGAAGCAGGGATTCATTCGTCACTCCCACTGTCGGTCTGCATTTAGCACATGCAGTATGATTTGCATGCTATGGCGTAACCCGCAAGGGCGTGTCACATAAATGTATAATAAAATACGCCATACGAATCTAAGTCTAGTCGCTGTACAAGCGCCTAACCTGAGTTTTTCAGCCCAGTCACTCTCATAGTGCCTGCCTGAAATCTCACATTCGGCTGTAAACAGGCTACATAGAGTTGTGGAGATACTCTATGATCGACCTACATTTTTAGGTCTCATCTTAGCTCCAACTAAGGCGACATGTTTGCTTTATAAGCTGTATCATCTTATTCGCCCACTTGGCGCTTAAGACAATTATGTCTCATCTTGCTCGCTATCTTAGCGCCAAGGTGAATTACCCGTGTGAGTGGGTCAATTCGAGCCTGGTGACACTCTCAATAAGGATGTATATGTAATCACAAAGATTATCCATTCATTCCAAAATAAACTCAAATCAAGGAATGAAAATTTAATGTAATAAATAATGTCAAGTACATAAGATGCCATAAACATATCAAAACCTACGTAGTCCCATACTCCTAATGTGAGAAAGGAAAACATCTCTAGCAATAGGCTTGGTCAAAGGATCAGCCACCATTCTGCCAGTAGGTATATGCTTTCATGGTCACCTCTCCTTGCGCAACTAAAGTTCTAATGAAGTGATAACGAAGGCCTATGTGTTTGGCCTTCCCATGATATTTGGGGTCCTTTACAAAATCTAGGGCAGCTGTATTGTCACAGTGAACAGTGACAGACTCATCTGCATGAGCTGTAACCCCTAGAGCCTGTAAGAATGACCTCAACCAAACAGTTTCCTGGACTGCTGCTGAACAAGCAACATACTCCGACTCCATCGTGGATAGGGCGATGCAAGACTTTTTCTTGCTGTACCAAGAGATAGCTCCACCTGAAGTGGATATGCGCTCATCTCTATCAGCGCCCCAATCAGCATCGCTGTATCCTCTCAGTCTCAAGTCTCCACCATGATAACACAGGACGAGATCAGCGGTTCCACGCAGGTATCGAAGGATCCTCTTCACCGCATTCCAATGAGCGGGTCCAGGATTACTCTGATAACGACTCACCATTCCAACGGCATAACAGATGTCTGGACGCGTACACAGCATAGCGTACATCAGACTTCCTACTGCAGCCGCGTAAGGCACTTTGGACATCCGATTCTTTTCCTCATCATTCTTTGGGCATTGGTCTGTTGTTAAAGTACACGCCTTGTCCATTGGAGTGTCTATGGGTTTTGAGTTATGCATACGAAATCGTTCAATGACTTTCTTGATGTATGTCTCTTGAGACAAACCGAGAAGTCTCTTTGGACGATCACGTATGATTTTAACCCCGAGCACATAATTAGCTTCTCCCATGTCCTTCATCTCAAAAGTTGAGGACAGCCACTGCTTAGTGGCGACAATGGAACTCATGTCATTTCCAGCTAAAAGAATGTCATCCACATACAAAGAAAGGATCAGAATATTTTTCTTGGATCGTTTTACGTAAACGCAATGGTCTTGTTCAATCATTTCAAAACCTATAGAGGTAATGGCATGATGAAACCTAAAGTACCACTGCCTAGACGATTGTTTGAGACCATATATAGAACGTTTGAGCTGGCAAACTTTGCGCTCATGTCCCTTGACTTCAAAACCCTCAGGTTGAGCCATATAAATCTCTTCGTCTAGTTCTCCATTGAGAAACGCAGTCTTAACATCCATATGAAAAAGTTCTAAATCCTGCTGGGCGACAATAGCGGCGAATTGAAGCAAATCTCACCACTGGGGAGAAAGTGTCTTCATAGTCCACACCCCGCAGTTGGGTATAGCCTTTCGCCACAAGACGTGCCTTATACTTGTCAATTGACCCTGCACTTGACTTTTAAAACCCACTTGTTTCCAACAGTCTTGCGCCCTGGCGGAAGGTCAATCAACTCCCAGACCTGATTCTTTTCCATTGAGCTCAACTCATCCTTCATTGCAGCCATCCACTCATTACTAGCAGATGAAGATAAGGCTTCTTCCACAGAAGTAGGCTCGTCTTCATCATTTGGAGTGCACATAAGAATTTCTCCGTCAATCTCAAAACGACGACGTGGAACTCTTCCTCGTGCACCTCTACGCAGTTGAGAATCTTGTTGACCTGATGGTCCTGTGGTGTGCTCCCACTGTCTAGGATGCTCCCACTAGGTTGAAGATCACTTATACTATCTTCAGCGACAACAGGATGAGGAACTAATTCCCCACCTTCGCTTGGAGATGGTAAAGTGACTTCACCTTCCTCTAACTCATAGAGGTCAAGATTCTTACTTGCGTCTCCAATGCTAGGAAAATCATTCTCTATGAAATCGACATCACGAGACTCTATTTCAGTCTTTCCACCATTTGGATGTTCACCATACATCACATAGCCTTTAGAGTTTTCAGAATACCTTAAGAAGATACTCTTTTTAGCTCTAGGCCCTAGTTTCCCATACTTATGAGAAGTACTGTGAACATAACCTGCTGAGCCCCATGGGCGCAAGTTATCCAAATTTGGCTTTTGGCCATTCCAAAGCTCATATGGGGTGGATTTGACTGATTGTGAAGGCACTCGATTAAGTATATAGGCTGCAGTCAAAAGAGCATCCCCCAAAAAGATATTGGGAGGTTTGCTTGCGCCATCATAGACCTAACCATGTCTAACAATGTTCTATTCCTTCTTTCCGCAACACCATTTTGTTGTGGAGTATTAGGAATAGTAAGTTGCCTGCGTATCCCTTTTTCCTCACAAAACTTCTTGAAGTGATCTGACAAATATTCGCGTCCTCGGTCAGTGCGAAGAGTTTTTAAATTCTTCTCTTTCTGATTCTCAACCTCAGCTACAAAGCGTTTGAAACAGTCCAAAGCTTCATAGGGTGAGATATCAGATACACATAACCATATCGCGTATAATCGTCTATCAGTGTAAGGAAATAAGAGGCGTCATGGCGTGCCTTTACACTCATAGGTCCGCATATGTCAGAGTGAACTAGCTCAAGTGGTTGAGTTGCTCTCACAGCCTTTCCAAAAGGCTTCCTGCATGCTTTACCGGCCAAACAAGCCTCACATGTTTGTAGATTGACTCTTGCGAGTGGGCCCAAAAGGCCTTCTCTAGCCAAACGAGTCATTCTATCTTGGCCTATGTGGCCCAGTCTTGCATGCCAGGTGGTAGAATCATTCACAATATTATCATTCACCACATAAGAATAAGAGGACTGAGAATCAATTAAATCCAATTGAAAAAGACTATCCATGCGAAAACCATGTCCGAACAAAACATCATCCAAAAAGATGTCCAACTTATTACCCTTAAAAATAAAGGAAAAACCACTGTCTAATAAAGCAGTAACTGAAAGTAGATTAAGCCGAACAGTGGGTGCATATCGCACATCCTCAAGAATCAATGTGCGCCCAGTGCGCAACTTGAGCTGGTAAGAACCAACCCCTAGCACCTCTTCGGAGCTATTGTTTCCCATGAAGATATGTTTGCTACCCGCTGGAATCCGGTGATAATCTACGAACCCCTCTCGATCACGTGCTACATGTTTTGTTGCACCTGTATCCACAAACCACACAGGTTGGGAATGAGCAACCATCACATGTGAGGAAACATATAACTGAGAGAGAGATTCTGAAAGTACCTTCTTCGGCTCAGTGCAATCACGAGCGAAGTGTCCTTTCTGTTGACAGTTGAAGCATTTAACTTTAGACAAATCCTTTTTCCCACCACGTTTTCCTCTCTTGCGTTTCTTCATTTTTCCTTCCTTTGGCGCAGAAGTGCTAGCCTCGCCTTTCTTACTTTGTCTTCCGCGCTTGCCATTTGCATTGCGCGATCCCCCTTGGGCGACATAAGCAAGGGTCTTGTCAGTATCTCGAGTCTCGCCTCAAGGATGACATGCTGTGAAACATCAGAAAAGTTCTTGATGTTTTCACTATGGGTCAATATCTGTTTCATATTGGCCCATGAGGCAGGAAGGGACCTTATGACAGCTCTGACTTGCTGCTCATCTGTGAGCGCATGGCCAGCATCCCTCAGCTTACCAATCATATTGGACATCATCCTTAGATGTTCACTCATGGTATGTTTAGGGTCTTTTGTGTACTCCTCAAACTTAATCACAAGGCTACGAAGCCGCGTAGTTGAGGTTCCACCAAAAGAGAACTTGAGCTGCTCCCATAAAGCTTTGCAAGTTGGAAGTTCATCATACTGCCCGATTAGATCATTTTGCAAGCTGCTCAACAAGGTGTAGCGCGCACTACGATCTTTCTGATTCCATTTCTGGTAGGCAGTGTGGTCTCTTAGGGGTTGCGCCTCAGTTGGCGCGACCATCTCCTTGGTCAAGTGCTCCTCGAGCTCTTGTTCGTTCAGCATGAATTTCATCTTTTTGTGCCAAACGTCATAATTATCTCCGTTAAGTTTCTCACCCTTAACGAGATCAGCTATGACATTCTTGGTGGCCATTATATTCACTACATTAGATTGCGCAAGGAAAAGACATTAATTATACATCATTCTATTTATTTTAAAAAATTCAAATGAAAAACATAATCCTTCCTCACATCATGAAATCAAAATTTGCTAAGCTCGTAATCATCTCCCATGTATGTGAGTTGGGAAAAAACTTTTTCAAGTAATTTTTCGCAATAAATTTCATCATTATATAAGCCACAATATAATAAATCATCCACATGATAATTTAGAACAATATAAAATTGCACCATGCAATAAGTGTGCAAGGACTCCATTGAGCCCTATTGGCATTCTAATAACTTATGTTAAGAAAATTCTGGCTTGAATAATGTGTGTGCGAAATTACATCCCCGTACCTTTCGTACTACAACATTTTTGAGAATTCTACTACAAACTACTCCAATAAAACAAATGGAGATGCCACACAACACATTATTCTCAAAAGAATTTTTTTAAAAACAAGAGTAAACACATTAAACATAAGTTTCTTTAGAATGCCAATCTAGTATCCATCCATTTAACCTAAAACTAGCATGCTCAAATAACAAGTTAAAGGGTAATTTAAATGGATGAATAGGCCACATTCTCCTTCCAAGGAAAACGGGCGTAAAGGTCTTAAAATTGGGTTTAAGGAGGTGTGGGCTTGCCAAAAGCCCAACAAATATATCAACAAAAAATATATTTAAACCATAACACTAATCAAGGCAAATAAATAAAATATAATTCATCTATGTCATATAACTCTCCATAATATTTATTTCTGCTCACAAAGTGCAAAAATTAATATTTACGCATTATTCATATTTTTTGGGAACACATAAGTACCACAAAAAAATATTTCTAAATGTCCCAAAAATGAGAGATAAATTCTTAAAATTGGCAAACAGTAAATTTATTCCTAATATACCCTCTGTAATTAAAGAAAAAATTATGTGTGTATAAAACAAAATTTTAAAGCTAATTTCAATAGAAAAAGTCGTTTAAAAATTAAACAGAATACACACAGGGGATATAAAGATAAATTTAACACCATATAAAAACTTCAGAAGCCAAAACAAGACTCCACGCGCCGGCGATGGGGTCAGAACCTGCCAAAAACAGCCTGCACGCGCGCTGAGCGCCAGGCGTCGCACGAGCGCGTGGCGCGCAGCCTCTGCGCATCTCTTCGCTTCGGCGCGTGCAATATATCGTTGGGAAGCTTATTCAACATAGATTAATTATGTGTGAACCAATTATGATAAAACTAAATATCATGCTCCGAATTTGAGTTCCAAAACTCAAAAAAATCACAGTTTTCTTGAAAAATAAAATTGTGATTTCTCACAAACCATGCATCCAAAAATCACGAAATTTACGGAGTTCATCCTCAACCATAGGAGAACAAAACTATATAATTATTTTTCAGAAAAACATGCTCAAAAAATTTTGAATTTTAATAATGGGTCTCATTCATGTATCCGGAAAAAATCGCACATAATTTATTCTAGCATGTTAAAGGCGAATCAACAAGTAATCATGCTCTGATACCAATGTTGAAACGATTACAACAATTATTGCGCTACCACGTAACACGTAGTGGGTTCGGAAACATACCGTATGAAATCTCTGAATATTCCGACGTATGATCCTTGATGTTACGAGCCTCCAACACGCTTGATCTTTTTCGCAGGTACGAAAACAACTACTAGAGTCGAGTTCTTCGTTCACAAACCAAATCCTAGAGCTTGGTGATTGCTCTAGAGAAAGTGCTATAGAGAGAGGGTTATTACTATTACTTCTGACTTATTGGGATATCTCTGGCCTTTATATAGAGATACAATTAGAGGCTGACTTTACCTCAAACACTTAGGAGATAAAGATTGTATTTATCTCAAACACTTAAGAGATAAATATTCTCTAAAAAACTGTATTTATCCAAACTAACAAATACACATTATCAGTTAGTGGGCGGATGATGGGTCCACTGACCCAATATATTAATAGAGACCAGACTAACCTAGAAGCGGCTTCACTGTATTTTGAGCCGTTAATCTATAACTACTCTGAACATTAACAAGTTGCTCATGGTCAATGCATATTCAGAAGCGGAGGCAGCATAGAGCACGGATGGGCATTCGGCTCCTTGATTTTATGTTTTTTTCGTACACTTTCAGGGGTGTTTTGACAATGCTACCCCTCCTAATGTGTATGACATTACGAATGGCGCATAATTGTCTTCTCAACATAATATTTATTCTCATTCTATCCTAGAGGACGTCGACTTCTCGCTTTTATCCTTATCAGTTGTTCGACAATCTCCACCTTCCATTACGGCAACCCCCAAACACTCTAGGAAATCCGGGGTTTTTGGTTTTGGCATTTGTTTCCACAAATTCTTGACGGTGCAAATCAATAATTCTTTACTTGATGAATCCTAATCCTTCAATCGTTTTTAGTTACAATTTACTTCGGGGTTATAGGATTCCTCTAAACCTACCGAGATGACAAAGTTGTTCTTGGGAGAATCAAAAGCTGGATTTCTCCCTTTATTTACGAAATTCTTGACGGTCTCAGACTATAGTAGATAAGTGAGTTAGCTTAAATCTTGGGGGCAGGAATTGCTACTAATTCACAACGGTATTTTATGCATGAGAAGTGTAGTTTTTGTTATTAGATGTCCACCTGTCATAAAATTTATGGCTCTACCACTTATTGCAATGAAGCACATACATGCATCACACTGCCAGAAGTGTCGAGACTCAAGGGTCCCAAGTTTATTGCACAAAAAAGCTGAGTGAGAACCTGTAAAGGGTTCCTAGTTTAATTATTGCACAAAAAAGCTGAGAGAGAACCTGTAAGTGTGACTAGGGGTCGAATCTTCGCGTGCTCGGCTAGCGCCTTGATACATTGGTCTCGGTCCATGTGAAGAAGCAAGCACCTCTCTATAAGATGTTGAACCTGCGTTTGACATATGCCCAAAAGCATCCACCATTAGTTCATGGAAAACAACCACGTAAAAGGGCAAAAGGATTGCATGGAAATACAATCTTTAAATTTCCTTCTTGCTGTGTTTGCTTGTGTGGGGGTGTTTGTGTGTGATCACTAAGTGTGTTTGTGAGCCAGAATATGAGAGGAGGTTGTACCATTCTAATGTAACTATGGGGGTGGCAATTCAAGCAAGGAAACGGGTGCTGGTTGTTATGATGCATATCCCTTGTTGGAAGAAATGGACAAAAGCAAAGAGAATGAAAGAAGAGGTTGTACCATTCTAATGTAAGAGCACGTGTATATAAACCCTAAAAGTGGGAAGACTTGGAGAGAGTGATTGCTATCCACAGATATCCAAGCGAAGGGCCAAAAAAGCACAAGAAATCCAAACTAGAGATTCACCTCATCTTCTAGGAGATAAGAGGAAGGGTTTTGGTTTGGAAGAATTAGTAGTTCCGATGATGACTGCATGGTACCAGACTTATTCGTGGCCTAGCCTATAGCCACTTGAACTTAACCATCACCCCTTGCACTTTGTCCATATATTGTTGCCTATTTTTGGGTCCCTCGTTCTTCAAGTGCCATGAATTGCAGTGGCCCCTTCTTGCTGCCTTGGTACATTCATCCGCATGCTTCTTGATTTGACCATGGCAAATTGGACATGAACTTGAATGACGGGAAAAGTCCTCCCCTTGTTGCGGTGGAAACACAATCAATTACAACATTTGTCGAGAACAATTTTCAATGAACGGGTTGTAAGAAACTTCTTGTATCTGGTCATTAAGTATGTCATTACTTATCACGTGGGGATAGCGGAGGATTCTTTCAACCTACGCAGAAATTAAATTTTTTTCAATTTCAGTTTGACACATATACAATCAATTAGGATGTTTTTACTTGGTCCCTGAGCCCCATAGTTTTGACGGATCATTATTACGTGACATAGCAGACGTGGTTTCACGTCGTTGAACACCAGAAAAGTATTGACCATGTTGAACCAATAAAAAACATTTAGAAATAACTCGTAAGTTATATTGTTAGTGAGTTGTATTTTGTTAGTGTCAAAGGATGTTGTTACGAAATTGCTCTAGATAAATATGTATAGAACAATATAACTAAAGAAGAAAACACAAGAAATATAAAAAAACTCAAATTCACTATGCACAAATCAGATTTACAACGCTCCCTCACGTGTATCTCTCAACTGTTTTCCTACTTAGAGAAGGACTCTTTTATCTTGGCCTTCCCAAAGAAGGACTCTTCTTTGGGAAGGACTCTCCTCGGCCTACTCAAAGGACTCTTCTCTCTTGGCCTACCCAAAGAAGGACTCTTCTCACTTGGCCTTCCCAAAGAAGGACTCTTCTTTCTTTTCCTACTCAAAGAAAGACTATCCTCTCTTTCCTACTCAAAGAATGACTCTTCTCTCTTAGCCTATTCAAAGAAGGACTCTTCTCTCTTGCCCTTAAACACAATACAAGACACCTTACTTATACTTGGAGAAAGCAGTGATCTTCTCTCACCAAGCAATGTGGGACAAGATGTCTTATTTACTAAGAGTCAAGTTGCAACCTTCTTTGAGTAACCGATGTGAGACATAAATACAAGACATATATCAACAATCTCTACCTTGGCTTGTATTAACAAACCACTCCATGAGAAAAGTGAAATATGCCTTCAGTGCCTTCTTTATGTACTCCACCTTGTATCCCCTTTAAAGGTAGGAATGCACTCCACCTCGAACTCAGCAAGAAAGAAGATGAATCAAGTTCAAGCAATGCTTGAACTTCTCTGTCGTGATCGTCTTTGTGAGCATATCAACCGCGTAGGTCCTCGGTCCCATCTGCCATTCAATGTAGCATAGCTTCAATGCCTCGTCCAGCTGTAACACAGTAATCCCCTTACGTGCGTTAGCCCCATCCTTGGACACCAACGGGATCATCCACTTTGGTTGGCCTTCTTTACCCGCCATCATCATCACCCCGTAATATGGATTGAGCGTAGTGCTCGACTTCTCCATGAAGTCCATCCCAAGCACCACCCTAAGCTCATCCATGTCGATGATGTTGAAGTTGGCCTTCCCTATCCATATGTTGATCCTCAAATCGACATTCTTGAAGACTCCCTTCGTCGGTCGCTCCTCTGCATTCACGGCCGTGAACCAACTCCCATCCTTAGTTGGTTTTAGCCCAAGCCACTCGACAACCCTCGGACTCATGAAGTTGTGGGTGGCCCTGGTATTTACAAGCGCTTCTTGATTCTTCCCGAAAACGTCCACCATTGCGTAGAGCAAGCCCCGTCTCTTCTTGCTCTTTTTCCCTTTGGTAGCTTCTTCCTTTGACTTCTGCACAAATGCATTGACCATCTACAATGCCCCTATATGTGCCTCCCCGTCACTGCTGGAAGAATCTCCCTTGCTGCTTTTGTGCTTCTCGAGGAATGCAATCATCTTGCCCTTGTGCGGGTAATCCTTCCTGTAATGCGGACCTACATAGTAGATACATCCTCCTCTAGGCCCCACACAAGCCTTGTGGTCACGAGAGTCACCATGCTTGCAATGTCCCTCGTGCTTCCTCTCCTCCTTGTGATGGCGGTGACGTCCCTCATCCCCACTCCTCTCATTATCGGTT
Organism: Escallonia herrerae; assembly: GCA_033070095.1. Lineage (NCBI taxonomy): Eukaryota > Viridiplantae > Streptophyta > Magnoliopsida > Escalloniales > Escalloniaceae > Escallonia > Escallonia herrerae. Next base: position 676,958 of record JAVXUP010000028.1, on the reverse strand, counting down.
GCCTTGGGCGAACCACTTTTCGACCTACCATCTCCCCCATATTTGGCACGCTCATGCCTTGGAGATCTCAGCCTCTCACGTTGCTTGAAGTCTCCTAACCTCTCGACAATCACCATGGCGGAAGCTAAGTCGTGAGGTTCCCTTCGCCGTAACTCTGTGGCAACCCATTGCTGCAACCCGTCAACGAAAAAGCATAGTCGCTGCCTCTCGGACATCTCCGGTATTTCGAGCATCAAAGCTAAGTTTTCCTTCACATACTCACAGATGCTCCATTATGCCTCAGTTGTCCAAGGTTTATCATCGATGCTATCCGGATAGAACTGCCTTTGTAGTTCACGCTTGAACTTCTCCCACGCTTTGACGTCGCACCCATCCGTGTAGCAACGCCTCCACAATGAGGCAGCTATATCCAAAGGTACATGACCACCGTATGCACCTTCTTTACCTCATCGTCGATGTTAAGGGCTTCAAAGCACCGCTCTAAGTGCCAAAAGAAGTTATTTAACCTGCCTCGCCTCTCTTGCTCCATCGTGCGTTCTAGGCTCTGGCATTTTCTTTCGCCTTGGCTGCAGCGCGATACGCCCCTACCTCGTAGCTCTTGTAAGCTCCTTCTTACAAGTAGCTAGTTCTTCTTGGAGCTCCATGACTTGTCCCTTGAGGTCCTTGCACTGTTGCACCTCCCATTTGGTGAAATGGGCGACCCTCTCCTCGATCAAGTCATCTAGCTCCTCCACGAACACATCGACTTTCTGTTCCAGCATAGTTAATCGACTGTCTACCTCCAAGTCATCTAATCTATTGAAGATTAGTGCCACCTGACTTGCGACAGTCTGCTGCACTTTCTCCTCCTAGTCAATGTCGAGGGCTTCAAAGTACCGCTCCAAGTGCCAAAAGAAGTTATCCACCTGCCTCGCCTCTCTCGCTCCATAGTACGATCTCTACTTCGGCATTTTCTTTCTCTTTGGCTGCACAGCGATACATCCCTGCCTCGTAACTCTTGTAAGCTCCTTACAAGCAGCTAGTTCTTCTTGGAGCTCCATGACTTGTCCCTTGAGATCCTTGTGTTGTTTGCACCTCCCACTTGGTGAAATGGGCGACCCTCTCCTCGATCAAGTCATCTATCTCCTCCGCGAACACATCGACTTTCTGTTCCAGCACAGTTAATCGACTGTCTACCCCCAAGTCATCTAATCTATTGAAGATTAGCTTCACCTGACTTGCGACAGTCCGCTGCAAGTACCTCGAGCTCGCTCCTCATGCAGGCATCCCCTGTCGCACTGCTCAAATCCTTTACCATGCTCTGTCATATGCCAAAATTTGTCTTTCCATCGAATTGTCACGTGCATACTTCATGGTCGTGTTGTCTACATATTTATCCTCTCAAATCGATTTCAATTTTGCCCAAAAATAAACCCAGAAGCTCTGATACCACTTTTTACGAAATCGCTCTGGGTAAATATGTATAGAACAAGATAACCAAAGAAGAAAACACAAGAAATATGAGAGAACTCAAATCCACTATGCACAAGTCAGATTTACAATGCTCCCTCACGTGTATCTCTCAACTGTTTTCCTACTCAGAGAAGGACTCTTCTATCTTGGCCTTCACAAAGAATGACTCTTCTTTGGGAAGGCCAGAGAAGGACTCTCCTCTCTTGGCCTACTCAAAGGACTCTTCTCTCTTGGCCTACCCAAAGAAGGACTCTTCTCTCTTGGCCTTCCCAAATAAGGACTCTTCTTTCTTTTCATATTCAAAGAAAGACTATCCTCTCTTTCCTATTCAGAGAATGACTCTTCTCTCTTAGCCTATTCAAAGAAGGACTCTTCTCTCTTGCCCTTAAACACAATACAAGACACATTACTTATACTTGGAGAAAGCAGTGATCTTCTCTCACCAAGCAATGTGGAACAAGATGTCTTATATATTAAGAGTCAAGTTGCAACCTTCTTTGAGTAACCGATATGGGACATAACTACAAGACATATATCAACAGATGTATTTATGCACCACTTGTGGATTAATTACTCTTCTACCACTTGTGGATTAACTACTCTTCTACATACTTATAAATATCGTATCATTGAGTGTACCGATTTGTTCAAAATCATGGTACATATCTCTATCAATGTTATTCGATACCGTATCGGATTATTTTTCAATTCAAAATACCAACAACATACTTTGTAAGGAATCTCTTTAATCTAGAGTAAAATAATGAGGGAGATTACGAAACTTGACACTATCTATCAATGTCCATGAAATAGAAAGAAATTGATAAGAGAAGAGCCTGCTGTCATGTTATCTTCTAGTTCTTCCCTCTGCACTTTTAGAATTGCAATTTCACTAATTCACCACAAAGGCTTTCTGCACTTTTTTCTGTTCAAGAGTAATGAGCACATACATTCATTTGAAACAAACTACAAATATTCAAACTCATATATATAAAGCAAAGAACCAAGAAAAGGATATAAAATAGGAAATAAAAAGAAAACCAACCTCCAAATGCAATTTACATAGCTGTACAATACTTAGCCAGCAAGAACTACTGGATTATTCAGAGCTTCCTTCTAGTTACCTGAACTTCTTATGGAAAGCACATTGGTTTCAGCACCATTGAAGACAGAGAACTCTAATGATACATAATCCAAGTTGGTTTTCAAAGCATGCCTGCTAACCAAGGCTGATCATCCAAAGCTGTAGGAAGGAGTTGTGCATGGATTATGAACCGAAAAATTTCCTAGAATCTGAAAGACCAACAGAAATAAAGACTAAAGGGGCGGATATGCTGTGTGCACATTTTATTTATTATTATTATTATTTTTTTTTTGGGGGGGGAGGGGGGGCTAGATGTGATGGTGTTGGTGGTTTTGGAAGAAGGATGTGATTCCGGTGGTGGTTTTTTTTTTTCCCTCGATAAAATAGGAGAAGAACATTGATAAATTAAGGTTATAAAACTTTTCAAGTCGCCCAATGGCTGATAAATGTCACGTCATTCCAGTGACTATATATAAAAGATCACAAAAGTGTCAAAACTTAACAGATTGCCTATACGACTAATACAAATTAAGATTAAACTATATAGAGCATGGCCTACACTTCAGCCTAACTACTTTAATTAACATGCCAAACCCTAAAAGTGGTTTTTTATTATTTTTTATTGTCAAAGTTCAAACTATCCTTAATCCATGGACTAAACTAACTACATTAGTCTTACATGATGAAATAAAATGCAATAATATAACAGACTTCAGTGATATTATTTCCAACATTTCTCTACCTGGTTTGACTTCTCAAAATTAATTTTTATCTCCATCTTTAGTCTTGTAATTACATTCTTAGCATCCCTATGTCCCTTACCCACCCCTTTTCTACGCAAATTCTACTTAAAAGTAATTAAATCGCTTGAAACTCACATTTTAGCACGAAACAGTATCCTTAACGCATTCAATCAGCTTAAATGCAGTGTTTAATACGTTTAACAAAGCAGTCATGCATGACTGTTGCTTTGGCTAACAACATGAAGAGAATGGCAGGCTGAAATCTCTCTTTGAGCGTACGTAGAAGCAACCTAACATCATGATTGATTGTTTAGGGGGTTAACACAAAATTAGATTAATCATCAATTCCGTGGTCGACTCCATGAATGAATTTTCTCAAACTTTCTGAATATGTCCAAATTCAAATCAATTGGCTGGGTCAAAATACTAAACGTATATTATGGTGTAATGGATGGTCATTAACGGATATGCGCGTAATTAGGGTCATGAACCAGACTAGTCCTTTATATATTATTATGATGATGATGCTATAGTTTTATTTATATTATATTTTTTATTTTTATGTCATGTTATGCTTTCTCATACCCTTAATTGACGTTAGGAAGTTACATTTTATTGTTAATGTATTCTTGACCAAAAAAATAAAGTATGCTCTAGAATGTAAGGATGAAAACAAAGAGTATAATAGTCCATTTTTTGAACTTTAGGAAAAAAAAAGGGGGATTCAATGTTCCTGGTTTGCTCAACGGCCAAAATTTTGCGAACCAACTACAAAGGTTGTTAGTTTGGGCCCATATGTGCTTCGGACCACCCACTACAAGGTGCTAATAAATCGAATATTCTTTAGTGGTCATGACCTTTGAAAAAGTTCCAAGAATATTTGCGGTAAATATCCAAAAAAAGATTTCTGAGAATATTCAAAGTTATGAATAGAAAAATGCCTTTTTTTATTCTTTTAAATGTTTTTGCAGCCTTTTCTAATTGTTTAAACCCATGTTTTAGCGACAATGATTAGTTTTTTAACAACTTACAAAAGAGTAAAAAAGTATACGAGAGCGTGTAAATAACACCTCCTTATTAGTATGGACCATCCTTTTACCCTTCTTCTTCTTCTAGAAAACACATAATATAGTCATTGTAAACATATTACTTTTTTCATGTCCGTAAATGTTAAAGCAATGACATAAAAAGAGCTGATCTGCTTAGATTTCTTATTCGTCTCACTTCAAATCTTGATAAGTATTCAACACTACCAACCAAGTAGCAACAATTTTACGGACATGCTCTTCCAACTTCGATTAGTCTTTTCATAAACCAATTGAATATAAATGCTTCTCCCGTTCTACTGAAAAATTTTCGTATAATTTTTTTAAAAATTCGTACAAAAGATATATAAACGGTGATTCTACTTACGGTTTCACTCAAACTTAATTTCCTAATTGACACCTATTCAAGTTATGATCGCTATTCAAGCTCAAAAAAATAAAGTTCAATGCGGTGTCCACGTGTACCAAAATTAAGCAAAAACTGAAAGGAGAAATTTTTTTAAAAAAATAGAAAAAATCACAAAGAACATACCTAGACGGAGCAATGGATTCCAGTGACGTACGAACTCTTTCAATCTTTCCTTTAATACAGCAATAAATTTGCGAATGGCATATTCATGGCGTGGAAACAGTAGACAGGACGAGGGGCATTGAAGGCATTTCAGAGCCATAATAATTTTCATGAAGGAAGTTGGGTGGGAAAAGGAGTTACACTCCTATTAGTTAGTGAGTTGAATCGAGAAGCGTGATACCAGAAATCTGCGTGAACTCTGTGCGTGCGTGTGTGTGTGTGTGCGCGCGCGCGTGTGTGTGGCGCACGCTGAGAATCCAGCGTTTTCTTCTCCCTTTATTTCTTTGTTTTTTACTCAATCCTCCCCTCCCATCATCTCCACCTCTCCGTCTGCGTAACCGCCACCGCTACAGCATCCGCCCCCGCCGATCATTCATCAGTAACTTGGCTCAAACTTCGCCTTATTCCCCTTAGATACCGTTCTTTGGTTATGCTGCGTAATCTCTATCACCCTTGCGGGGCGAAGATTTATTTTCGCGGCTAACGCTCCACAAGATCAATCTCTGTGACGGTTCCTAGAAAGCATCAGTTGCTCTTTGTACATTCCTTTCCTTAGCAAAATGATCGTCACGACATTCGAGGTAATGGTTTATGTTCCCGAATGTTGCGTTTCTCGGCTGATTGACGAGATTCTTTGTCTTAGTTTTGACTCTCTCTCTTTTTTCTAATTTTTTGGCGATTGATTTGTAGGAGTTGGAAAGTTTCTCTCTTTGAAAAACTGGATCAGTGGAAAAAGGTTTTCTGAGGTAAGTTGACTTTGTTTAAGGAGATCGAGGATATACTTATGCGTTGATTTTGTTGTGAGATTGTAGTCGAACAACGATGAAGATCTAATTTTGGTCAAACAAAAATTCTTCTGTCTATATGCTCTGTGCTGCTGAGGAATATGTCAACTTGTTGCTTGCGAGGTACAAGATATGTTCACTCTTTACATGAACAATACCTGTGTGTGCGCGCTTGCGTGCATTGTAATTCTGATCTTGCGGTATGCGTATCTGCACGTTGCGCTTGGGAGACGGCCAAAATTCGACCTTTGATTGTGATAAATGATAGAATATTCTTGTGATGGTCTCGACTGTTTTAGGAATGTACATTTTGATTTCTTCTGTTTCTCTCTTCTCTTTGGTCTTGTAAGACTTAAGTTACATTTAGGACAAGGTTGGATAGGGAAGACCGGAACAAAAAGATTCTTGTAGGCAATCCCAGCTTGTTTGGGACAAATTGTTTGATGTTGATGATTATGGCGGTGACGCCCACTATTCTTTCATGGTTGAGCAAGCAAGAACCCAGACTTTAGATGAGTGTTTTGAAATAAAATGCTTAGGCCGCTGCACGAGCATGGAGGATATTTGCAAAAAGGTGGGGTTGGCACCAGCTTGAGACAAGCTGAGGACGAAGTGACATTGTTTGGACGTGTACAGTGTTGGCCTTTAGCTGCTTGTGAAAATTTGAGGGGTAAGAACTAAGAAGTGACAGTAGTCGAGATAACATGGATGAAGTAGTGGCAAAAGATGATTTCTAGGAACGTGTTATGACTTATAAGCATGGAGTTATGACCTATAAGCATGGATGGAAAGAACGAAGAAGAGGTGACGGCATTCAAGATATCACGGATGAAATAGTGGTGAAAGGATGATTACTAGGAACGGTTGTAACCTATAGCATGCTTTCGGGTACGGAAGTTAGGAATAAAGATATGCGTATCGCAACTAGCTTGTAACCAAGTCTTAGTTGACTTGGGTAGAAGGATGCAACTAGCTAAGATAAGTGGGGTAAGAACTAAGAAGAGGTGACCGCAGTCAAGGTAACATGGATGAAGTACTGGTAAAAGGACGGTTTCTAGGAACGTGTTATAACTTATAAGCATGCATTCGTGTACGGAAGATCACAACTAGCTTGTGACCAAGTCTTAGTTGACTTAAGTTTGGAATAGAAGGATGCACGTAGCTAGCCCACTTAGTATTTGGCACAAGGCTTAGTTGAGTTAAGATTAGTTTAGTTCTTTTTTTGTCATTTATTATCTCAAAATACTGTTTAAGCGTGGCATCTTACCTCCGATGAATGCATTTACTACCCTTGGTGCTGTGGCACGATGCCGTAAGGTTGTTTTGAAACACTGAGGATTAGAACGTTTTTAAAGAAGTGGTCAATGTGTGCTTGTACATTTCTACTTGCAAGTGTGCATGGTTCTTTTATTGTGGGTCATCCGCACTCAATGTAGAACTTTGTTAACTTACCAACCAGAACTAGATGAAGCATCGTCACTTATGTTCCTAACCCAGCTGCTAAATATTAGCTGATGTGTTAGGGGAAAGCTATTAAAGAAACATTTGGGAACTTTATCTGATGAGTTCAGCTTTTTTTTTCCCCCCTGTTTTTACTTGACAGCGCTTAAAATTGGTGGCATACACTTTAACACATGCATATATGACTTTGATGTCTGTGATTCAATGCCTTTATCTTCTTGAACCTTTTGAGATCCGAAAGTTACTTATGGGGCTATCATCATGTCACTTATGGAGAATTGCCACTTATGGTTCACTTCCTGAAGATGAATACCTGTTGTTGCTTTAGGGGAAAGCTATAAGGCAAGATTTAGAACTTTCATTTGATGACCTCAAGGCTACATATGTTTTCGTTTTAAACACAAAAATGTGGCTACTTATAGTAACCATATCTACTCTATTGTCTGGGTAAAAAAGATTAGCCCAAAGATGTGCAACAACATTTTGGTTGCATGGTCATGTTGTGTAAGACAAATCTACTTAGCATATAGCTTAAAGTTTTCCTTTTGGATGGATTTTTCGATGGGTGGCAAGAGTTCGTGAAAATTACTTGTGTTGGGAAGAGGGGATTGGATCAGTGTTTGGATGGACTGTTGGTGTTGGGAGGGTTTTTAAGAGTTCGGTACTTTTTCAGAACATTTGTCCTTTTCAGATGGGAAAAAGGTTTTGTCCCCATCTTCAAACGAATTTTGTGACTGGAAGCTGCAGTGCAGTGTTTGTATGCCTTGCTGTGATGGATCCTCCTGTAGAATTGGGTGATTTGCTTTGGTGGAGGCCAGCAAAGAGAATGATATCTCCTTTGTCCGTTTCTTCAGTTATAGTTTTAACTTTCTAGGGAAGAACATTAGGGTGTATTTTCCTTGGAAAGTATTTGGTGTGCTCATGCTCCTCCTAGAGTGGCCTTTTTTTGTGTGCACTGCAGTTTATAAAGCCATTTTGATGCATGAATGTCCCCCAAAGGAGGAAGATTATGACTATTTGCTCTTTTTATGTGCAAGAAGGATGTCAATCATTTGTTGCTCCATTGCAATATAGCGTGAAGCTTTTATTACTTGCTGTATGGCTTGTTCGGGAATGGTGTGGGTGATGTCGAGATCAGTTAAATATTATTTGGAGGGAGGGTAACTTGCGGGCTTTGAAGCAATTGAGACTCCTGTGTGACGTTGCATACCTCTGTAGTAAACCTCTTGTTTTCTAAGTCAAGGCACTCGCAGGATCATCTGATGCTATCTTAGCTTTATGATGGATGATTTCAGAATAGGATCAGCGATTCGAGGTGGATCTGATGTAGGGTTTTGTGTTTTGTTTAAATTTCTTGTTTGGTTAGGTCTGCCTTACCCGAAGACCAAAAATTGCCAAATGTGGTTCTATCTTTCATTCGAATTTTTGGTAAATAGATTGTTATGAGTATCGACTATCGAGTTTTAGAATGTAAACATCCTATTTTCGAGAAGCTTTCACTTTTTTTTTAATTAATTTGAATGCTTCTGCTAACTATAAACTGTTCGTATATACTCTGATTTCCTTTTAGATATTCTTAGCTTTTATCGCCTATATGAATCTGTTTTATAGCGGTAATCTGCATCACATATCTTCTCTTGGCTTAGGGAGTTATTGACTTTAATAGAATTAACAAGGTTTTTATGAATTTATAAGGTTGATGCCAAACTTTATTTAGAATCTGGTCGAAATCAATAGTAGGACATGCCTTGAAGGCTAGAAATTATTGTGCCTCTCGGCTGTATATTTCGTAGAGGATGTATGTACTATTAACTGAAGGTGTTTAGTTTGTATTACTGGCATTGAACCATGAGGCACGAGGCTTTTAAAGACTAATTTTGCATGATTTATTTTGTAGGTGGATTTTTGCTGGTTAGCAGTTGCCATTCTTTGGAATGTTTGGAGGCAACACCTATAATACTGCAGTTCCTGTTTCTCTTGATGAGAACTGCTTGCAGTATCCTGCTAATACATCCAATCCGCTGCAGTTATTTGAGAAAGGTGAGTTTGTTAATCTTGATATTAGCAAGTTATATAACCTGTGTATGGATCCATATTGATCCTTGTAAGCAAACTAAATTGGATATACAGTTAGTTGGGCGGATTCACTTGCATAAATAGTGTATATTATGCTTCAAATAAGGTTTGTGCCTGTTTTTTCTTGATGGTTTGAAGAATTGAACTTCCAGGCTTTACAGAAGTAAAGTTGCATTGTCAATAGGTGATCATGGCTGTGTGTGTGTGTGTGTGTGTTTTTTTTTTGTGTGTGTTGTGGGGGTGGGGGGCTTAAAGCAGGGTAAGGTTACTTATGACTAACCTCGTCAGACCTCGCATGGCTAGAGCCTTGTGCACTGGTTGTAGGTGATATTTTGCAAAAAAGGTTCTATCGATTATGCCATACAATCATGTCCCCATTACTTGTTAGGAAGCACAACAAAAGTGATAGTGTAAACGAAATAGAATTGTTTTGGTGGGTGAGCACTGAGCAGAAAAACAAGGATAGAATAAGACGCGAGGATATTTGCTTGACAGCAATTGAGGAGAAGACAAGGATATTTGGACCTAGATAACATAGGGCTTTACCGCCTGTATATACCCTTGTGAGAAAATTTGACATATTTTATGTTGGAGGAAGAGAAGGGATTGGCTGAGATAGGAGTGAAAAAGGACTTGATGGCTAGAGCCATGGTGGAGAACATGAGTTCGCTTCTTGTAGCCCATCCCAACAAGTTTGGAATAAAGGCTTTGGTTGGTTGATTTACATCATTGTGATCTTTCTTTGCCAGTAGTTACTACATCTTTACTGTAGCAGTCTTATGCTAAACGGCACTATCTATCTTCTAGAGATGCAAACCATGTTATAACCTTGCCATTCTAAATGTTTTAGCGCTCTAATATTTTGACTTGACTTCAACTACTGCTGCAGTACAGCTTGGGTTCAATGTTGATCCAGTTTTTGGAGGAGAGCATGACAGCTCTATTTTTTGGCCTAATAAACGAGGAAGGGGATCAGAAGCTCTTTCAAGGCAGATTTCCTTGAATCATAACATCTATTATGATGAAGCTGATCGACCAGCAAGCATTCCAAATCAGAACCCCGTGTCAACTGGTTTAAGACTGTCGTACGATGATGATGAACGCCACTCTTCTGTAACCTCTGCAAGTGGAAGTATGACGGCATCGCCATCAATCATCTTGTCTCTTGGTGATAACATTAAGACTGAACTTGGTCGGCAAAAGGATGAGCTTGATCAGTATATTAGGACTCAGGTACTGTTGGCTACTTCTCTCCAGTTGAACTATTGGGTAAATGTTATGCAGGCATCATAATGTTGTGTGTATGGTTATGGTTGACTAACTTGCATGTTTGTTCCTGTTGGGTGATTCATAGACAAGGAAACAATGAGTGCGTCCTTTTTCTACCTGCATTTTCTTTAACCATAGCATCTAGGTAGCACGAACACGGTGTCGGTGTCCGACACCGACACCGGACACCGCACTTTCCAAAAAATCAGATTTTGGATACCGTAGGACACCGCTATTTTTTAAATATATTTTATATTATATATATATTTTTAATAAATATCAAATATATTTCACAATCTAAAATAACAAATAATAATGAAAAACTATAAGTTATAATTTATTTGATCAATATTTGTTTAGTTAATATACTGAAAATGCAACAACAAAGGGAGAAAAGAAAAAAAAAAGAAAAGAAAGAAATTGGGAGGACAAAGGAAGAAAAGGAAAATGACAGAAACAAGAGGACAAAAGAGAGAAAAGAAAAAAGAGAGGACAGAAACGGAGGACAAAAGGGAGAAAAAGAGAAGGACAGAAACGGGAGAAGAAAAGGGAGAAAAGAAAAAAAGAGAAGGACGGGAGGGATGACGGAAAGAAGCTCTAGCACCGCCGTAACCTGTGGGTCAGCGACGGCGGAGGAGTCCAGCGACGATGGCGAGACCTCCGGCGACGACGACGGGCGACGGCGACGGCGGCTAGCTTCTCTTCCTTCGGCGACCATAGCCCAGATCTGTTGGCTTCGGCTTCGGTATCTCCGTCAACTAGCTCCGGCAACACCAGATCCATTGAAATTGGCCCCAAACGGTAAGACACTGCTCCACGCCGTGTCCGACACTCGTCGATGAAGTGTCCGACACGGTGTCGGAAATTAAAAAAAAAAAATTCCGACACCGATGAGCCGTGTCCGACACGTGTCGGGCGGTGTCCGGAGGGTGTCGGGGTGTCCGTCCGTTTAGGACACCATACCTCCACCTAGGAGAGGTGTCCGTGCTTCAGAGCATAGCATGCTAGTATACAAGTTAGAGCATGCCTTAGTTTTTTATGTATTCTGCGTTGTAATTAGATATAGGCAAGTTTACTGGTCTTCTCTCATTCTTGCACAAAACCTTACTCCTTCCAATTGTCTCTGCGCGCGGATGTATTGATTTGAGACATGATATCTAGCTAACTGTTCATTTGTACATTTTATCTTCTGTAATTTTGTTTATCACATCCTTTATTGGTGTCACCTTTATGCACCTACTTCTAGAACTGTAATAAATGAGGAAGGTAGGTAATTAAAAGTACTTGAACAGCTTTATGGTGTTCGTTTTGCACACAAAGTTGACAAGTAGGTCTTTAAACAGGAACAAGATCTGCTGAAAGGGGTAAGGGACATAAAGCAGAGACACATGGTTTCTTTCCTGACCGCCATTGAGAAAGGTGTCGGTAAGAAGCTACGGGAAAAAGATCTCGAGATAGAGAACATAAACCGCAAGAACAGGGAACTGTTTGACAGAATAAAGCATGTCGCAACTGAAGCCCAGAATTGGCAATACCGGGCAAACTACAACGAGTCAGTCGTTAACATCTTGAAAACCAACCTCCGGCAGGCACTCTCGCTGGGTGCTGACCAAGGGAAAGAAGGATTTGGGGACACGGATATAGATGATGCTGCCTCCTCCATCGACCCAATCAACTACCTCAACATGCCGGGAGGGTCCGGGAAGTCTGCTGCCATAAAGGATAACATGATTTGCAGAGCATGCAAGGCCAAGGAGGTGTCTATCTTGTTGATGCCTTGTAGGCACTTGTGTTTGTGTATAGATTGTGAAGGTTTAGTCAGTATCTGTCCTGTATGCCAGTTAATGAAAACTGCTAGTGTGCAGGTGTACCTTTACTAAACTTTCAGCCAAATAACAAGGTTGAGAATTTTATTTATACATACCCCTTTTTTCATCTCTGAATTTGGTTCTTTTAATTTACTACTGTATAAAATCTAGAGAGTTGCCTAATGTGTTGCTTTCTATCTTATTAGCTTCTCTTGAGATTTCTGCATATATGCCCAAATCGGTCAATAATATAAGAATCGGATAAACCGGAGCAGACCCCTTACTAATAGGATGCCTCAATACGTTACAAAATTTCACTTTAGCCAATGATCCAATCGGAGACAGGAATAAAAATGGAGGGTCTTTTAGATTCTTTATTTTATTAAGTCCAAGTAATTTGATTTCTATGGCTGCCAAATATCCCTTCCTTTTCCAAATATTTTTACAAATACGCTTTTTTATAAAGAAGTACGTTTTTTTTGGAACTGTCGTTTGAAAATGCAAAGATTGCTCTAGCACTCCATTTTAGTAACTAAACAACCACCGATCCTGTTGCCCTAATAAGAGTAAAATCACTCAGAAAATTATACATAAACAACTTGAAATGCTAACCTTGCTGTGCTATTTACCCGCCAATTTACGTGGTTAAACGACTATAATTTCAGATGTTTGGCATGTTATTTGAGCGGATGGAAATATTTTGTACAGCAAACTGGAGCCTTGCTCAAAAGGCGTCATTAAAGATGATTGTAGCGACAACAACTTAGATTTGCGTTAACACGAAAGTTGTGAAAAGAAGTAATATTTGTCTTATTGAACCAAAAAGACAATTCTGGCGTGTAACAATTTTTCATGTATTAGTTTATTAACGGTAAGGAAGTCATTTGAATATTTTATTCAACAATCGTAATGATTAACTTTCTTCCCCATGCGTCGCCTCGATCTGACAAATGCACGGTATCGGCGACAGTCACAACGTAGGTAAAGGTTCAGTACCCTTGGGCTTATAGGAATATAGCAACATAAAAGCCTTCCCCATAATAGGAATATATACTATGAGATCATAAATAAGAGGCCTACATCACTGACCTCAAGGACAAAGAAAAAATAAATATAAAATCAAATGAAAAAATAAATCGCAAAGTACGTAAAAGGTTCAGTACCCTTGGGCATATAGGGATTAAGGAACAAGCCCCAGAGTTCATATTATCACAAAAATGACACATAAATGGACAAAACTCGAACCCCCGAACTAGACTCTCATTGACCCGATAGACACCCTCAAAGAACCCAATCAACACCGGTGGCTAAACCATGCAACATAAAAAAAGGTAGCCACCATGCACCACCTCCAAACTTGTTAATCCACCCACCTACAACACCACCACGAAACCACTGACTGCCCATAACACCCACCCAATCACCAACAAATTGAGGCCACTCCACCCAAACATGCCACCACACAAGACCATGACCAAGCACCCTATTAATGAACAAACCAAGGCCACAACCACTGAGTCCACAAACCACCAAACAAAACTCAAACAATTGTAAAGGGTACTAAGCTAGAAGGGAAGGGGGGACGATAAAACCCTAGTTTGAAACTACACCCTATCACAGGAGCCATACTAAACACAGCCACAAACTAAAACAGAAAGGGCACTGAGCGATGGGCAAGGGGGAGGACTAACTACTAGCCTAAAGCTACACCCATTTCTCACACGACATCACCATGCACCAATCGGTCATGGAAAGCCACAATCAGTCCCACCCACCACACCTTGGAATATCGGCGTTGTGACAAACCGCCTCCGAAAAATCCTCCAGAATGAAGATTTTAGGAGTCGCCATCTCATTTAATTACAACACAGAAAAATAAGAACAATCCGAACAATGACTCTAAAAAGTGTCTAAAGGACTACTAATCTATTGAAACTAAATAAATGGGTTCGACAACTAAGTTATACAGTGGGAACGTTTTGAGCACTCACCATACCTTTTTTGTATCTAAATTCTATTGATTTTTGGCCCTTTTTTAGCACATAAACATATATATATATGCATAAAATAAACCCTAAGTTTAATTATGTATGATTGCTCGACATCAGGGGTTGAATGATCTACGTATCCGATTAGACTAACTGGAATCAAAACTATCATAGTTCGACTCAGGTCCTACGGGAGATGACCTATACTTCAGTCGCAGACTCGAACTAAGAAATTAAAAGACTTTTTTGTGATTTTTATACTAAAAAAAAATGTGGTCGCGAAAAAATGGGAATAATTTTATATACTACTAAACTAGACTAGAAAGATGTAAAATATACCTCGCGAGCCTGCTAGTAAAGACTCAAGAACGCTATGCAAAGATTTCATGATGCAAGAGACTAGAGACTCCTTTTAAAGTAAAATATGAAAGGTTAATTTTTCTTAAGAGATGATACACCACTTTTAGGAGGAATTGTATAAAAGCTCTAGAGAGAAAGAGCTTGGATCCCTTAAGATGTAAGTCAATGGCCCCATAGAGGTCTGGGACGCATAAAAAAATAAAGATATCTGCAACCTGGAGATAAGATAGAATATTTGATAAAAATTACAGATTGACAAAGTTAACTAACTAGCCGTTTTATCAAAAATTGGCATGTTCATCCCATAATTTTATAATTTTTTTTAATTTTAAATTTTATTTGACTCTAATTCGGTGGTTATCTCTAATTTTGCAGATAGGATGTACTAGATTTAGTAGTTATCTTCCCTATTTCACATAAGTCGTGAAATTAATCTCTTGTGTCAAAGATAAATCACCAAAAATTCGTTGAATCTTTTAGACAAATCACAATTTAGACATGGACTGAACTGAGCCCAATAAATGGTTGGACGAGTGGACCAAACAACTTGTCTTGACTGCAAGACTGGACCAAACAATTGGACTTGACTACTAAACTGAACTACTAGACTGGACCAAACTACTGGACTTGACTGCTAAAGTGAACTACTAGACTGGACAAAACTAAATTAATTAAGTTATATTATCAAACATAAGCTTTAATAATAAGTCCTAAACAATAACAAGCCCAATAATTATTTTAATTGAAATTACTACAAAATTGAGGTGTTCACAACTGTGAAGAAGGACCTTAACAACCAAACCCACCACACCCCAAATCACTTACCTCAACACTAACAATCCACAAAGACACATAATATGAGTGAATCACGGATCTAACCTTCATGCCTACCACCAACCCATGGTTGAATCTAAAAAGCATCGCTAAGCCATCAAATGAGGAAGCATGCCAACGAAAAAAAGAAGCAAAGGAAACTGTAGAAAGCCTTAAAAGGATTACCACGCCACCACCCGTAAGTGGATATTGATGGTGGCGATGGAGACGCTAGGGTTTGTGGGGAGTTAGACAGGTCTTTAGCAGGGAGAAAAAGTTAAGGCTGCATTCTTCGGGGTGTATTTCATTTGTAAAGGTACTTACATCCACTAGTTAAAGCCGGCTACAAGCAAATTAGTTGACCTTTAAGTGAATCATGCTACAAGCAAATTAGTTGACCTCTAGTTAGAGCCGGCTAGCCGAGCTATTCTTCTTTGAAAGCAAGACTTTAGTTAACAAACTAAACTTACCCCAAGGCAGCCAAGAAGACATCGATGAGACTTACCAATGAAAACATGTCATCAAAGCAAATTAAGAACTATAACAAAGGCCAAACATAAATGTACAACGTCTCACTATTTTCTTTGTGGCAATCATAAAAAAAGATAGCATTAAATAATCAATGGGGTATTAATGAATTTAGTTCAAAATTGGAATGAGTCCACTCCTATATCTGCTAAACAAGTGAGAGAGAAAGTAATTGCATTGTTCTGTTTTGGGGTGAGAACATCAATTTTCTAAAAGTGTATACTCGTATCGATAACTATCTCAAAAAGACACAGTTTTTTTAAGATGAACTTTTAGTTTTGCACGTAGAATTACTGGTGTTTGATAATTATCTTGATTCTTAATGTTTTGTGTGAAAAGAACATAAATGAAAAAAAATATATAATCAATTTCCTTTGTTATTTATTTTTAGACCGTTCTCAGTTTTTAGACTCAAAAACAGGATGAAGATAGTCGAACTCCTTCCTCTAATAAAATTGGGGAACACCTAGTGATCGAACTCTGTAGAAGAATATATATACAACCCAAGTATATATCAACATAAAAACACAAAATAAAAAAGACCAAATCCACGAACTCTTCTGCAAACAGCGAAGAACCTTACTTCCGCAACGTACTAGGTATGTTATCCTCATTCTCACTTGTATATGTGCGATTAAATGTTGTTTTCCCTAGGTTAGATTAACGGCAGTGGCTTCAACGTATGCTTGATTGGTAACCGGTGGTGCCTCGCGCTGCCACCATGTAATCACACTACCTTGTTGGGTGGTGGGGTCGGTTGGATCTTGGTATAGTGATCGATGGCACTGTGGTTGATGGCTGTTGGTATGTTAACTGACTGGTGTGTGGTTGGCGGTTAGAATTGGGATGGTGGCGAGTGGGAGTGTGGTTGGTGGCTATTGGCATCATGCCGATGGATGTGTGGTTAGTGATTTGGTTTATAGTGGTGGTCGGTGGGGTGTGGTTGGTGCTGGGGGGAGGTGTTGGAGGTGCGTTAGGTTAGGTTGGTGGTTAGGATTGGGATGAATGGTGCATGAAGTAGCCACAAATGTCAGTTGAGCTGAATATTACTCATATTGCTCATAATCACATTTCACATAATGAGTAACATTATCACTGAGACTTTGGTGGAATTATCATATTTGAATCTCCGTGGCTAATTTTTTTCTTCTTTTTGGAACCAGTAAATGTCCAATGGTATTTTAGATGACGTATGATATCATATAAATTTGGTCTTTCAATTTGGATTAGTCGTAGTGTTTGGATTTTGTAATAGTGCTCATGGTCTAGGAAGCACCGACACCTTATATGGGGCGAGATATGATGTCTGATACCTACTGACATCTCCGGACACGTATCGGATACCTCTCAGCAATGTCCCGATTTTTCTTTTTTCGGAATACTATCGGTCACGGCCTCTAAAGGCTTTTCTAAGTCGACAATGCGACACTTAGCTAAATCAAGCCTTCGCTTGTACACTAAGTCAACCTATCCCTCCAGCTTGGCGATGTTAAGAGCAAATGAACAAAGGAAAATGAAAGTTTGAGAGAATGATATTCACTATATTATTTAGAGAATGCTACAATACTTTGATCACTCTATTCCTTGGCCAAGCGAGACCTTAGCCATTTATACTACTGCACCGCCTCAACAGACAGTGGAGATATATTTTATCCTACACTCAACATTCCGTCTCGAGAACTATATACAATATTATCTAAATAATTACAAGTATTCTTACCTTTCTAGAGTTATCCTCTAAGTCTCTAAAATTATCTCTTATGTACAAGATGCATGCATAGACAGTTAGTAAACATTCTAGAAACCTTGCACATTTATCGTTTTGTGAGCGTAGAGATGTCAGTGGGGCGGGCTTGGGCCGGCCCTGCCCAGGCCCAGCGGGCCTCCAATGAAAACGGGCCAGGACCGGGCCTTAGGCCCAGGCCCAGGCCCAGCAGGCCTCCAACGAAAACTGGCCAGGGCCGGGCCTCATAAATAAAAAATGGCCAGGGTTGGCCCGGGCCTGAAATTTGGGATATATGGGCCCAGTCCAAGCCCTGGCCCTAGGCCCAATATTTAAGGCCGGGCTTGGGCCGGGCTCGGGCCCAATCCAATTTTTTCCCTTTCTTTCCAACTTCTTGTTTTAAAGACTTCTTCTTCAACAAAGGGCAAAGTTTCTGTAAACGAACCACTGAGTATACAATCATTTTCTCACGAATTAACTCTCTTTCGAAGAGGCAAATTGATGTTGGTTGACCATTAACCACAGATTAAGTGTAAAAACTAGTTGTTCTAGCCCGCACATACTGATTTTAAGTGTAAAATTCAATATCTGTAGTAATATGGTGTAAAACCTGTAAATGTTAAAGAAAAATAGAGTAGATCAAACAACAGTAATAAAGAAATAGATGAAAATAAAATAACATCTTTTCTTGTTACATTCAAAGAACACATGAGATTATTCTTCAAGGCTCTTTAATACTTCACCGCTTCATGAAATTAAATTTAGAATTCAATTCACCTTTATTGGTTCGAAACAAAAAGAAATTTAAATTACATATTATACATAATTTTTATTTATGTTTAGAATACATATAAAATGAAAATGTGATAATTTTTTTTTATAATTATTCCCTTAACTTGTGATGTAGAACACAAAGCAAATTTTGTAAAATACATTAAATGAAAGCCCACTCAGAAATCATCAAAAACACGTCACAATCACCACACACTAGACCTGGCAAAATTTTACCCGCACTAGCAGGTAGACCTGGACCGATGCCTAAAACGAGGGTGCGGGTAGCAGAATTGACTACCCGCAAAAAATTGACTTGTACCCGGACTGGACCGTTTTGAAAGAACTCATCCGGGTTGGGTGCGGGTTACCCGCAGTTTACCCGGTGACCTACTATATATACAAGGTAATGTTAGGGTTTCACATCCCTTTCTTCATTTCTCCTTAGCCGCCCACCCCAGAATTCTCTCTCTCTCTCTCTCTTCCCCACACTCGGAGTCTCTCAACTGCCCACCAGATCTGTACATCTAATCTCTTGCAGTCGTTGGCTTATGGCATATCCAGCCTAACCAAGCCCTCCACTTCGCAGAAACCGACCACCGCCACCATCGGAGACCTGACTTTGTTTTGAAAACCCACCACCGCGGGCCTAAAAAATCACCACCGCAAGCCGCCGCAAGCCGCCGATAGCCATAGAAGAAGCGGCAACAACTGATGTGCCTTGCTCCTATCTCATCGCCGCTGATCGCCAACGTTGACCACCACTCAGACCCACACGCTTTAAGGCCACCACAGATCTGCCGATCTACTCCACAGATCTGCCACCAGTCTTTCCTTGTTGTATTTTTTTATTATTGGTGGATGTAATTGTTGTATTTTGGATTGTTAGTTTGTAGGGAATGGCGGAATGAGATTGTAATTTTGTTGAAATTTAATTATTTTATTTTAAATTGTGGGTGGGGAAAGGGGTATAGAGACGTGTGGTATGTTCTTTAACATGTTATTTTGGTATATTTTGTGTTTCGTTGTATCTAATTTTTCTAAATTTGAAATAATTCTAACAACTATTAAAAATAAAGAGCTGAATACTTTCTGAAAAAAGAAAGGGCTAATTATGCCTATGTCCCTGAGGTTAATGGGTAATTACAATCAAGGACATAAAGTTTTAAAATGTAACATTCCATGACCAAACACTTTTAAGATGTATCACCCGTGTCCATCCGTCAGGGTTCTGTCTAAAAAGTATACTTTTTTAATGATGTCATCAATTTGTATTTTTAAAATGACGATACTACCCCTTGTGCTGTATATACTGAATATATTTTAAAAAATTAAATTAAGATTTCAAGGTTTAATTTAAAGATCAGGGTTTGAAAACCCTAAGCTTTTGAAAACTAATTTACAAATTAAGCTTTTGAAATCCTGAAATTAGGAGGATTCAAACCCTGATTTAAAAATTAGGGTTTTTTTAAAACCCTAATTTTCAAATTAGGATTTCTCTTATCCAGATCTGATCTCGCCGCCCACTCCCTCACCCCACGTCGCCTGTAGCCTAAGCCCCCTCACTGGCCCCATGCCGCCGGCAGCCCTAGTCCCCTAACTCACCCCATGCCGCCGGCAGCCCCAGCCCCCTCCTTCCCCCAACCCACATCGTTGCTGCCCATACAAGCGGAGTGGTTTCAGCGGGAATTTTAGCTGGATTTCAGTCGCGATGAAGATCGACCTTCCCTATTAGCAGATTGGAAGGTACCGCTGGAATTGATTGAACTGGAGGTATAAAACTGCCATTAGAACTCCATTTGATTTGGATCCTTGTGCACACAGTTCAAATTGGAAGTCAAGTTGAAAGGTATGGAGCAGATCGATGAGTATTTTGCCTTGATAGCACTCGTGTATCACGATCTGGGGTTTCGAGCGGCTTTCAGGTGCAGTAATGGTTTTTTTCGGCCGTTTTATCAGCTTATTTGATCTGTCGCTGTCTCGGCTGTCGCCGATTGCCGGCGACGTTGCTTCTCCCAGTTCCCTGGTCTGTCCCTTTTTCTTTTTTTCCCTTGTTTTTTCTTCCATTTCCGGCGTGATTTCATTTGGTTTTTCGGGCAGATCTTCCGTCAGTGATTCCTTGGTCTCCAGCATCGACGGTAGTCCCCTTCCCCACCGACAACTTGCTATTATCCGATCTGGAAGTTTATGAGGGAAAAAAATAAATACAGGAAGAAAAAGAAATGGAGATAAAGTAATGGCATATGAAAAAATTAACCTTTTAACTCAAGGGCACTAAAGTCATTTTATTAAAACCGCTAGGGTTTTTAAGATTCCGTTTGTCAACGGACATAAGTGTTACATTTTGAAACTTTGTGTCCTCGCGTGTAATTACCCCCAAACCTCAGGGACATGGGTGTAATTAACCCAAAAAGAAAAGAAACAAAAAGAAGATAAATATGCCTAAGTAGATAAGAAGTTTTGTTAATTAAAAATAAAATTTCAATCATTTACCCACGGGTAATATCCGACCCGCAAGGGTAGGGTACGGGTATAGAAAATGCTACTTGGAAAAAATCGGGTAAATTTTACCCAGACCGTTTTTACCCGTACCCGACAGTTTTACCCGTTTGCTAGGTCTACCACACATAGAGTTGTCAAATGGGCCGGGCAGCCCGCGGCCCAGCCCGACCCGGCCCCTTTCTGGCCCGGGCTGGCTTGGCCCATACATGAACAATGCTGGCCCGGCCATTTTGGGCTTAGGGCCTGGGCCAGGCCTGAATTTTTCAGAAAAAGCCCGGGCCCGGCCCGAAAAAGCCCGGGTTTGGCTCGGAAAAAAGCCCGGTTTTGGCCCGGGTTGGCCCGGGTCAGGTTCTGGCCCCCTTTTCACTTTTGAAAATCTGATTCCCCCCCTTTCCCCCCAACGGCTTTATTCCCCTTTTCCCCCCTAAATTCCACTTTTACCCCCCCAACAGCAAAATAACGGCTACTTTGGGGGGTATTTTGGTCCAAGTTTATTTTTTCAACTCTTTTAAGGTTTTTACACTCTTACCCTCCCCAACAACTATAAACGGATAGTTTTTAGGGGTATTTTGGTCTTTTGTGAAGTTTCAAAAATCTATAAATTCACACCATTTCTCTCTAATTTTTCACACCAATCTTCTTACTCTCTCTTATATAAACATTCTACATTTCTACAAGCTTTGCTACTCTTGCTAATTACTACTCTTATTTACTAATTAGTACTCTTGCATATTATTACTCTTGTTTACTAATTACTACTTTTGCTAAATTTTAATTACTAACCACTCCTCTTATTAATTTGTTACTCTCTAATTCTTTTGTCTAGTAATTAGTAATTAGTGAATTTTTATATTTATCAATTACTATTACTAATTTTTTTTAATTACTAACTCTCTCCAATTTTGAATTACCCTCAGTGATTCATTTGTTACTCTTTAATTCTTTTAATTGTTATTTCTAATTACTAATTACTGCTCTTATACTTGTGTATTTAGTTACTCTTACTAATTTTATTTAGCGTCAAATATGACTGGATTATTGAAGAAATTGAAGCGTGGATCATCATCACGAAAAACATCATCATCATAATCACAAACACCACCACCACCAGCACGAGCGCCAGCACCACGGCCATCACAAACACCAATCCAAGCACCACCACAACCATTCGTTCCTGGACGAATGAGTACAGGCTGTATGATAGATACCCAAGCCAATTGGGAGTTCAATCAAAACATTCCAGACTTTGAATACACGCCTGATCAAGACCCCCCGCATTATAGTCAAGGACGCAGCTCGGTTGGCGAAGCTACTACTCCGTGGCATAATCTTAACCCTATGCCTGGTCATGATGAAGAAGGGCCGAGCAATGCCTCCGGTAATGAGCCAGAAGTCCAAAAGGAAAAAAAGAAAGCCGAGTGTTGGAATCATTTTGATGTAGTTACGGTGGACGGCATCCGAAAAGCTCGATGTAAGTACTGTGCTAAATTATTTTCGTCTGGTAGTGGTAATGGACATCTTAACAGGCATTACCCTCAGTGTGCACCTCGACAAGGCCACGTCGAACCTACCCAAACACAGTTATCTTTTGACGGTAAGTTATTTGTTTATAATCAGCGAGAGCAAAGAGACGGTCTCGCTGAATTTGTTATTCACGATGAACAAGCCTTTTCTTTTGCCGATAATGCTAAGCACTCTAGATATATGAACACATACGTTCAACCTTTGTACAAAAAGGTTCATAGAAACACAACTAGATCCGATGCACTCCGACAGTATAATGCTGCTAAAGCACGCCTGATCGATTATTTCGATAAATTTGACGGTAAAGTTAGTCTTACTTCTGATATTTGGCAATCTCCGTTTACTTTTGTTAGTTATACTTGTGTGACAGCCATTGGATTGATGCAGATTGGATTATGCACAAGAGAATCATCGCTTTCGAGCTCTTTCCTTATCCGCATGATGGAATGAACATTGCTACTATTATATTAAAAGCATGTACCACGTTTAAATTAAAGGATAAGATTATGAGTATTAGTTTTGATAATGCTTCTAACAATACAGCTGCTGTTGATGCTTTACAGGAGAGCCTCAAACCTGTACTTTCTGGTAAATTATTTCATGTTCGTTGTGTTTGTCATATAATTAATTTAATTGTTCAAGATGGTTTAGCTGCTGCAGGAGATATTCTTGTCAAAATGAGGGGTATGACAGCGTATGTTAATAGTTCGAGTCCGAGAACACAACAATTTAAAACGTTGTGTGTTGAATATAATATGCCTCGCAGGAGAGCAGTTACAGATGTGGTCCACAGGTGGAACTCTACATACCATATGCTTTTACACATTCTGGCATACAGAGAAGTCTATACGCATTTTCTACTAACCCAGTTCCCAGCCGGCTTGCCAACTCAAGAGGAATGGCAGATGGCCACATACCTAGCTGAATTTTTGGAGGTATTTTACACGTCTACCAATTTATTGTCTGGTACGTACTATCCCACCTCTCCTCTCGCTGTAATAGAAATTCTCAAGATGGCTACAATGTTAACAAAATGGAGATATATAGGACCCTTTGAGGAAATAGTAAAAGTGATGGATAAAAAGTTTAATAAATATTGGAGTGAACTGCCTGTTATTTTTGCTGTGGCTACTTGTTTAGATCCTAGGTTAAAGTTGCATGGCGTGAACGTCTCGATACAAGAGATATCAATATTAATGTGCTACCCAGTAGAGGATACAACCGCACTCACAGCGAAAGTGAGCAAGACATTTGAGGAACTGTTCAACCTCTATCGTAATTCTGCTGACGTGCGCGGACGAGCTTCATCATCGACTGCTGAGAGGTATTATGCGCCATACCTTAAGGGCTTTGAACATCTAGTAGCAAGACAACTACCAGGTGAAGGAACTTCTAATTCGGCAGGTTCGTCTACTTTTTCTCTTTTAATGAGATTGGTGTATATTCAAATACTGATCATTATTCTGATTTATCAATGCAAGAACAGGTTAATTTTAATTTGTTAAATTTTTGGAAACAAAATCAAAACATGTATAAAACTTTAGCTCAAATTGCACGGGATGTACTGCCAGTGCAAGCCTCTACGGTTGCTTCAGAGTCGGCATTTTCAGCGAGCGGGAGGGTTTTGGATGACAGGAGGAGTCGTCTTAACCCCGAGTCGCTCGAGCTATGTGTATGTTGGAAGGATTATCTTGATGCGAAATACCGCGAGCAAGATAAACCGATTGATGATAGGAAGAGCAGTGACTCGGATGTTGAAGTACTTCCGGATGATTAGGTAATTTATTTTTATTTTCCTTCTCTTAAGTTTTAAGAATAAAATTTCTCACAAAATATATATATATAATATAATATAATAAATTTTTACAAGCAAGATATATATTTTTTCGTATATATAAAAAAATAGGTAACTTCGCCTGTTTGTTTACAAGCAGCCGGTCCCAAGCCCGGATAAAAGGAGGAGGGCCTATAAACACATTTATCTTCAATGTATATGATTTATAATGAAATAAAAGGATAAAGATTAGGTTCGTTAAATTATGAATATTAGACATGCCTAGGGTACAATTTGCTTAAATAATAACAACAAATTATCATAATTAAAACCCTTACCTTGAATAACAAGAAAATGCCAAAAAAAAAATTTAAAAAAATTTGGGCCCGGCCCTAAATGTTGGGCCTAGGGCCTGGGCTTGGACCGGCCCAGATATCCCCAGAAACCAGGCCCGGCCCGGTTGGCAGCCCCCTTGGCCCGGCCCCGGCCCGATTTGCTGGAGGCCCAATGGGCTTAGGCTGGGCCGGCCCAAGCCCGACCTATTTGACACCTCTAACCACACACCCATACTTCACTGCGTATGCAAAAAAAAAAATACTGATCATATGAATTCAATAATACCGACAAAACTATTAATTTAACTAAAAAGATCCAAAATGTCAAAAAATAAAAATGTAATAAAATAGACTTCAGAAAAAAAAAATTAGGGGGGGCAACGGGGCCGGGCTGGCCAAACCCGAGCCATTTTAGGGCAGGGCCAGACCCGTTTCTCAAATAATTCATCTTGGCCCTGGCCCAAGCCCTAAGGATTAGGGCCAGTTTGGGCCCAAAAATGGGTCGGGCCAGCCCGCGGACCGCCTGGCCTCTGTGACATCTCAACGTGACGAATAAGTGTCAAAACGTACGGGATCAAAGTAAAAATTTTTAAACTTATTTTTAGAGGTTTTGACAAGTTTAGAGCTCTTTTAGAAGCAAACTTTAAGGAAGCCCTAATTAGATCGACCCGTTACCCTTGTCTTCTGAGTCTTCTTACGGCGTCAAGGGAAGAGAACGAAGCAGACGACCCACCCAACTGGTCGCCAGAGGATTTCGCCTTCGTATATCGCCGCCGTCGCGGGATTCCAGCAACAGGTACCTTCGTCTTTCTCTCTTATCTATTTCTTTTTTCCTTCTTTACGGAGGTCTCCTTCTTTCTCTCTCATCTCTCTCGTTTCGCTACATTCGAAGATGACGCTATTGATGTAGATTGAGCCCTTGGTTGAAGGAAAGAGATAATAGTTGTGTGACTTTGTAGGAGTTAAGAAATTTCTTATGACTTTGCAAGAGTTCCCTGTTTCTGTTTGAGCGGTGAAGAAGAGGTCGCTTTCCCTGTTTTCGTTACCCGTT
Source organism: Escallonia herrerae (assembly GCA_033070095.1). Classification (NCBI taxonomy): domain Eukaryota; kingdom Viridiplantae; phylum Streptophyta; class Magnoliopsida; order Escalloniales; family Escalloniaceae; genus Escallonia; species Escallonia herrerae. The sequence continues at coordinate 651,294 of JAVXUP010000028.1, read as the reverse complement.
TGCATGACTTAGTAAGAGTTGGGTAGTGCAGTACTTTGTTATGTTATGTACCATGTTTTTTTTGTACTATATTGCATTTAAATCCTAAGTAAGACTTTTGTTTGAGTTGCTTGTTTCGTGGTTATTGATTATTGTTTACTATTTGAGATGTAGAATGTATTTGATATTTAATGACTATATATATATATATGTAATAAAAATATATATAAAAAATTCAGTGGTGGTGTCCTGCGGTGTCCAAAATCTGGTTTTTTGGAAATTTGCGGTGTCCGGTGTCCCGGTCGGTGTCGATGTCAGACGCAGTGTCCGTGCTACTTAGCTTATGGTCCATCATTTTGCAATTGACACTTGTTTTTGTATTAAGTTAGGGGGATGATCCCATTACCGCTAGAAATAACTGCATTTTTTGTATCTGTTATCTAACCGTTTGCTAAACATTGCGGACGGTGCAGCTATCTGTATGTTTTACCAAAATGCCCCTGCCCGCCTTTAGTGGCAAAAAAAAATGTCCTTGCAAATCGCTTGTTACAACAGTGGTTTGCTAAGGTACTTAGTTTTTACTTTTGCCTTCCTTTCTTCTTCCTCCCCCCACCCCCCCAACCTAATGCCCTGTCCCACCACTGTGGCTAGCGTCCACTTCTCCAGATCCCACCACCGCCAACCTCCCAGAGCCACAATATACACCCGTCACCCACCACCAACGTTCACTTGCCGCCGCTGCCACCATCTTTAGACACAAACTCACCCACCCCCCATACACACACCACTCTGCGCACCCCCCCACACCACCACGCGCACACACAAACACATACCCACATACCTACATGCACTCACAGAGAGACACACGCGCTCAGACCGACACACAAACAGACACATGCAAATGATGGGTCTCCTTCCCCCGGGGCCCCTGCCTTTGACCTGTGCGTGCGTGTGTGCACCCAGTTCTGTGTATGGTGGTGGATGGGTGGGCGTGGGTGTGTGGGTATAGCATATCCACACAAAGACGCTATCGCCCGCGGTGATTAGTTGCAGGTTATTGGTGAAATTCGTGATTTTGACCGAGAAAAGAGAGGGACATTTGTAAGCAAGGAAGAACAGACAAGAGGAAGATAAGAAGAAGGAATTCAGTTAGAGATTGATTCTTTCTCAACATCCATTGGACCAAAACTTTGGATATTCAATAGACCAAGCAATCTGTTCGTGTTGGCTTTTGTTATATTAGACCTCAAACTTATGTTATAAGTATTAAGTTGCGGTTAGTGCTGACAAAAAATTGGGATCATATTGCCTTTAAGAAAAGTAAAAAGGCATGACCACTCTTTAACTAGACCCAAAATATAACTGTTGATTACAATGATTTATGCCCTTTTTCCTTTTCCTTGCGCCTGTGTGAGCATGCATAAGTGACATATGGCGGCCCTTGATGGCACAAGGAAACAGTGTGAGGCAGCCTATGACAATAAGCAAAGTAAATGGCAATTTGATATTTGACATGCTTGACCTTTTCTATTTTGAGCACTAAATTACTCTGAACTGGTGCTTTTGTTTTTTCTTTTTCCCATTTTCAGATGAGTCTTGTGGCTGATTCTCCAGTAAGCTCATCAAGTAGCGATGACTTTGCAACACTTCTTGATGCAGAGTTAGATTCCATCTCTGATGCCTCTGCAGGCCCAGAAGATGACGGTGATAACTTTGATTCCGCAAACCAAGAAGACGATATAGATAACTTTGACTCGGCAAGCCGAGAAGATGATATAGATAACTTTGAGTCTGGTAACACGAGGTATTTACTCAGTTTAACAATATGGTCGAATTTTAGTTTATGTCCTTACTCTTTTGTTTCGTGGGTGGGAGTATTTTTCCTTGTAAAAATAAGTTATATGGAAAAGAAAGCTGTAAAGTTTTGTAGTCCTGGCTAGAAGTGCCTAGAACCCAGGCATGCATACCCCGTAACCACAGCTAGTACTTCTTGTTCAACACATAGTAGCCATTACGGCCACCTATGCTTGACCCACCACGCACTGTTGGAACCATGAAACCTGGGATTCGATCTTGAAGGGGTTGACCTCTAGTTGTTGACCAAGAGACACCGCTACCAGCACACACCAATGAACTCGAGCACATTCATTGTTGGTGGCGGCAACCAAAGTAGGAGAAAAGCCATTTCAGGAAATCAGATGGAACTCAAATATGAAGAGAAAAGGAAAAAAAACCCTTGAAGTAGAGAGAGATCTGAGAAGTGGGTCCGAAGTTTAGGAAGAAGTTGGAGCTCCACCATTTAAAAAAGTTAATCATTGGATAGAATTTTACAGTTCTAGTTGTTGGTAACTTTGAAAGCAAGTTCATATGTCATATCCTTGCAATGCTCAGTAGAGCATTTTGACAATATTAAATGTCACCTTTTGGTTTGAGTATTTTTTTGGCTATTGTTTTTTTCTCTACTGTCAATACAAATGATGTGCAATAAATATAGGTTATACTTTTCCTGATGGTGATTGTGACGTTATCAGGTGGTTGCTTTGGTCCCAAACTAACGGTACCCAAACACATTAAAGATACACTCATTCGCTTATACTTTTTACCATGGAAATACTGTTCACTGTGTGTGTCATCTCATCTTGTTTCTAGTTTTTGTGACGTAAATGCACCGTGTCAATGTTGAGTTCTTTGTTTTTTTAGGCATCATTTTGTACCCTGCATTAATATATACTTCCTAAACATAAGAAAGGAGCAGCCAACAAGTAAATGGAAGAAGTAGTTTCATGACCTTCTGAAGAAACAAATTACATCTGACTACTTGCCGTGGGACGTAATGTATATGCAGAGCATAAAGAGTAGAGAAGGTGAGGGGTATTGGAAAGTAATAACTTGCTACATCCTCCTAAAGCTTGATGTTTCATGTTAGACCGGTGATGCTTGCTACACCACAAGGGGTATTAGCCTTGCAGGGTACTAGATGTAATCAAGTGTACCAGGGAGATCTTGCTTATTGTAATTCGCAAAAGTTTTGAAAATCTTATATAGCCTCTGCGCAGCCATCATGGTGGAAGGGCACATTCGTTCATATTTTGTGTACATCTATCTGATGGTCTAAAGTAGAGAATTTTTGTTTGGGTTAATTACACTCAGGATACACGAGGTTTGGAGTTATTATACCCACCTACGTGAGGTTTGAGAATCTACATGTTACCCTTTGTTGTTTGATACGCTTGCTCAAATCAAGTTTCAAACATGATTTGTTGTAATCTACCCTTATTGCCCTTAAGCAACAATAGATTCGGCCTCCCCGTCGCTTCACCTGTCTCCCCTTCTTCTCCACCCATTAGCTCTCTTTCCCCGTTGTTCTGTCAACACACATCCAAGCACAAATCATGTATATACATATAATCAGACTGTTGGATCTGCAATTAAGGGGGGAAAAGAACTCAGATGGGTCTTTTAATAGAGGTAGAAAATTATAAACTAAGATGGGTCTTTGAACAAATGAATCAAGCACATTGTTTTTCATACTTAAGCTCGGTTTTCCTGATTTGAGATCTTAATTTTGCATGTGGTTGCAGGCTTGTGTATTTAGGTGATGGTGGAAAAAGTAATGGTTTCAGATTTAGAAGGCGGTATCATTGATTTGAATTATGGGTGTGTATACATCATAAAGAAAATTGCAATAGACAACTTGGGGTATAAAATCTGTGAACAACGTATTTATCCGTAACAGATTTGTGTGCCTTCAGTTGATGTCTGCTGGGCTTTGACAATAAAGACTGTAAAAAAGCCGATAAATAGATACATTAGTAGCTCAATATTGCAAGGTTATTGTAGTCATTACTTCTTATGTGGGGTAGTGTGATTTCTCAAACCTCATGTAGGTGAGTGTAATAACCCCCAACTTCATGTATGTTGAGTGTGCTTGGAATTTGTCGAGTGATTCCTTTTCTTTCTTTGACTTCTAAGAGGCTCACATCAAGAGTAAGAAAAAGGAAAGCAAAGAAGTAAATTGTTAGCAGCAACTATACAACATCTGATGTTCAATGTAATTACTCATCATTGAAGTGTGTGCTTGGAATTTGTCGAGTGATTCCTTTTCTTTCTTTGACTTCTAAGAGGCTCACATCAAGAGTAAGAAAAAGGAAAGCAAAGAAGTAAATTGTTAGCAGCAACTATACAACATCTGATGTTCAATGTAATTACTCATCATTGAAGTGAAGGTTAGAACTCTCAAATTTCAGGATTTAACTCTTTAGTTCGAAAGGTCAAATTCTTGTTTTCCTTTGACACTAGTAGATACCACCAATCTCTGGCCTACTAGGTTGTTTCATGGAGGGCTGGGAATTCAATCGAGGATTTTGCGATTAGTAACTACATAAGATGATGGCTACTTTTCCCTACACATTACTGGGTGCCGCAACTTCTTTTTGATATCCCCAAGATGTAATAACATCAGGCCTTTGGATGAATTAGTTGGCTCTCAAATTTCTCTCGTTCAACTTGAAATCAGCCACAGAGAGTTAGCCTTTGATTTTCATCTTTGAAGTGGTAGAGTACTATTTGATATGTCATTCGTGTCCACTTAAGTTAATTCAGCACTAGCTTGCAAACATATATAATATGCCCTTTGTTAAGCGGGGGTTCTCCCAATCATTTTTTGTGGCTGGGCAGCCTCTTCATATCACCCGTCCTGGCCCTTTATTCCTACTTACATGATTACTCGTAAATTAAATGAGGAATTGTTTTCACCTGTTCTTCTGTTTTTCTTTTGGCAAGTAGTATTCTTTATTTTCTATTTTTGGTTTGACATCTTAAGGAATATGATCTCTCTCCATCCCAGTTTAATTGATCAGTTTTCCTTTTTGGACTGTCCCCAAAAAAAATAAAAATTGTTTACTTTCCAGATTAGGAAAGATTCTTGTATGTGTTTTTCCATTTTACCTTTTTCACCCTTTTTATTTCTATTTCTCTCTTCACATTTGACCATCCGCCAACCCTTTTTTTCTCTCCTGGCCTACTTCCTTCCCTCTCTCTTTTTTTCTCTTTCTAGGGGTAGAATGGAAAGCACACAATATATGATTTACATCCTTAATATGCATGCCAAGTCAAAATAAAGCAATTAAATTGGGACAGCGAGTATTTTTCTAAATGGGTAAAGCTATAGTTTTTTAAATAGTAAGCATATTGACCAATGACTAGGACTTGTCCTTTGGGTAGTCATTTTATGGACAAGAAAATGCATTATTACTTTAACCATTCTGATGAGCCCCTTGGGTCAGTTAGACACGGGTCTTTATTGTATTTTATCTAGTTTTGGGTGAAACACGTCCAGTGTGATGCATAGAAAAGGGTCGCCCCTCCTGGCAGGATATGTTTTGGCTACTTTATTGTGCCTGGTATCTGGTAATCTGAGCCTTAGGGGCCGACAAAAAAAATTGCCGGACGTATATGGTCTTGGGTTTGGTTGATAGGTTGGCTAGTCTAGCTGTTGTCTTTAGTTATAAAGTCTTGTGTAGCTGCCATGTTTATTTAGGTATTGGCTACAACAAGTGCCAGATTATGTAGGAGGGCTCTAATTTGTCTGTAATTTATGAGGTTCCGAAGGCGAATTTTGTTGATGTTTGTTTGGGGGGGCTACATGATTTAAAAGTTTAGCTGTTACCAACCATCTTTGAGTGACTTCTTCTAAGCAGATGTTTTGTGGTGAAATCTACAAATTTTGGATGGGGGAATATAGGTGCTCTTAGATGCAAATGTGATAACCTCTTCTTGTGTATTCTAGGGCACAATTAACAACCAATCAATCCACTCACCAATCATGTGCATGATTACATGCTATGTCATAAGTTGATACTTTTACAGATTTCCAAAAGTTTGTTATTAGTGTTGTGCTTTTTTTCTGAAAATGGAAGTTGGCGCAGGATTAAAAGGCGTAAGGTGGAGGTTTCGGACTGTGTCATAGATCAACAGGTTTTGACAACACATGAGGAGAAATTACAAACTCTAGGTGAAATTTCTAGTACACTTGTTTCTTTGTTCCAGTACTTTATACATCATCTCATATGCTTGTCATGTTTGATATGTAATTGAAGCGTGCAAAATCAGAAAAATCAGCTATCTTTCATGCCTTTTATGTGCCAGACTAACATTTTATTCCTTTTCATGATGGAGGATGTCTATGTGCATTAACCTGCTTTGTGCCTTTTTTTCTTTCTTTCTCCTGGATTGTTAGTGTTTTTTTTTTTTTGGTGGGGGTATCTGCTAAGATTGCAGATCTGCATCTGAATATTCTTCACTTTGGGCATAATATGTTCTGCTGTTATATGCATATGTAAGGTGTAAATAAAAGTATATGTGTGTATATCTATACTACGCAAATCAAGGTGTACATACATGTATGTGTACATGTTTGTACGTGTACACATATAATAAGATCCCATCCCCCCACCCAGCCCCGGGAGGGGCTCCTTCATCCCAACCCATTTGGGGCCGTCCATCACGGCCACGTGGATGGTCCAATATCACTTTTTTAAAACACCAAAAAGGTAGTGTGCCGAATAGTCTTGCGCATTGTTCAAATGACCAAAATGTCCCCCTGTTGACTAGTCATTTTCCCCACTACTCCCCCCCAAACCAAATTTTTTTTTTTGGAAGACCTTTTCGTACTCTTGAAAACCCACACAGACAGCTCTATTCCACTCCACTTCGATTTTGACCAGCACAATCTGGTAATTACCGAAGTTGTCCCTAAATCACATCACATCATATTTCACAAATATGTATATACTCATAAAATTACGGTAAATGACCACCATCAAATTTGCGATAACCATCCAGATCACCATCAAAACCCAATCTCACCACCAAAACCCAATTTGCAAGCACCGTCCAAATCATATACTCTTTAAACAAAATGGGTGCGCTGGTGGATTCAATTGTTGAGGATGGGGCCTTGGGGGTGAAGGGCAGCGGGATGCTGGTGGTGTTGGGATGTGTGCGGACTGTGGGGGCCTTGGAGGTGAAGGGCAGTAGGATGGCAGTGGCTTTTGCATGTGTGACGGCGGTGGGTAGTGGTGGTTGGTGGGTTATAGTGTAGTAGTAGCTGATTGATGGTGTACTGGTGGTGGCTGGAGAGTCGGTGGTGGTTCTGGCTGCGTTAGTTGTGGTGGTTGGGATGTGGCGGTGGTGTTGAAAGGAACTGGGACGAGGAAACAAGAGACGTGGTGGTGTGTGTGGTGCTGATGTGGCTGGCGGTGGTGTTGGCAGCTGTGAAAGAAAGGCAGAGGAAAAAAGGAGGGAGGGAGGGAGAGAGAGAGAGAGAGAGAGATGGTCCGCTAAGGATTGTACGTGCAGCAGAAAACACGGAAAAAGATCAAAGGGTATTTTGGTAACATGAACAGTGTGTCGGAGTCTGGCACACTGCTCTTTGTTTTTTTTTTTCAAAATAAAGTGGCCGTGATGGGCGGCTCCATATGGGTTGGGATGAAGGAGCCCATCGCAGCGCTGGGTAGGGATAGGCTCTCATATATGTATCCTGTCTATATTCTTCATCAATAAATATCTTTGCTGTAAATGCATATCTTTACTATAAATGTAGAATATCAGGTATTGTGACTACTCTTTGTAGGAGTCCAGTAATCTGGGGCTTGCTTTGAGCTAATGGAGACTATAAAAAGGGAGCTGATGTTGGGGTTAGGCAATTCCTCCTGGCAAATATTCAGTCACAGATCAAATTAAGAAAAAACCTGTGAGGACTGTAGTTCAATCAAAAGGAGATGAGAGATAAGCGACTTGCCTTAACCAAGCTGGTGGAATTATCCAAGCCAGAAAGCTATGACACCACAAGAAATGGATCAGCATCTGATTGGTCAGATACAAGGGGGTCTAGATCTAGGTACTGCATAAGGTTAACCACGTATTCGCCTTCGCTGTATGTACATATATACATGCACATATTTTGATACGCTGGATAAGTGCTGTGCACGGTGTTATTAGCATCCTAAATACGTAACCATAGGTGTTAGAAGAGTGTTGAGGATGGTCGGCAAGGAGTGATGTGGCACTAGTTGACCAAGTCAAAGGTTACAGACGAAGAAGCTGACTAGGATTCCATGGTCAAAGGGTCAAACCTCGATCCTCCCTTGATCAGTTGACTGAAGGAAAAGAGAGACAAGGAATATACTTCCAAGTGAATACCAGGTAACTCCTCGAGGGGATTCAGCCTCGAGGCTTCCTTATCCCACATTTCGAGGTCGTCGCCCCCGCGAGGTTCCCTTTCTCTTATCTAACCTTGAAGTTTAGCTCAACAGGTCCAGCCTGAAGGAATCAAGGGTGATGTATTGTGCGGAAGGACATTTGGTTGTCCTTTGTCCCTCAGAGGTGAGGCTGAGCCTCGGGACTCATGGAGACAAGTGGTAAGGTGGCTAAGATCAGGAGTCACATTGGCCAGGCCTCATATGAACGATGCTTGGATAAAGGACGAAGTCTGCAGCCTTTAAACAGTGTATTACCCACCCACATGCTGAAATGTTGTGCCCCCTTAGGGGTCAAGCCGTCATTCGCTTTTTGACCCCCCCTAGTTGACTGACATAGTGGAGGTACAAGGCCCCCAACTCGCAGTCACTGATTGCCGTAAGAGGGCATGTGACTGATCACGTGAGCCTCTACCTATCCTACTATAAGTACTGTCGTGGTGTAAAGAACAAAAGAAGAAATCGTAACAGTAGCCCAAGCTCTGCTCAAAACATTCAACCTCCAACCTCACATTCCTTACCTCCTGCCCATCTAGTCTCAGCTTGGACCTGGTTCTCAACGGGCCATGCATCCTTGTGTTTCTCGAGACCAGCCACTCACACGTGGCATTCTTGCCACCCTGTTTAAGGGTGGTGGACCTGATATCTTTTAAGCAAGTTTACCAACTCTAATTGGTTCCTTCTGTTTACTATGTATCCACGTAAGATCTCTCTCTCTCTCTCTCTCTCTCTCCCCCTCTCTCTCTCCTCCCCCCCCATCACCCTCATTGGGGACCGTATGGTACATGCATCGCCTCTCTCTCATATCCCTTCAGCTGCGACGTCTTTAATGCTGTGACAGAGCATCTAGAAACTACCAATTTAATTTTTGCTAAGAAATGCCCATTTTTTGCGATGTATTTCATATCCATCATTCTTGAGGTCTTCAGTGTCGTGTTGGATCTGAAACTATCGGACAGTCACCTTTTTGACTTCTGTAACTTGCCTGTTTCCAAAACAAGAGCAGGCTTATTGGTTTCTCTATGCAAGAAAATGAAAATGGGTCAAATACACGTAGGTACCCTGAAACTACCACAAAGTCTCACTTGAGGGTCCCAAAGTTTAATTTTTACACATTAGGGTCTGCAACTACAAATTTGCAATAAATAAGGACTTCCGTCCAAATTTCTAACGTTTTGGGCAAATCCGTCAAGGGCAATTTTGTCTCGATTGGTTAAATTGTTTTTCTTTTTTCAATTTTGCACTTCTTCTTCTTCACAGACCCATCGCCCCCTCACCCCCACAACCCTTTCACCCATCACCACCGCGGCTCACATAAAACCACCAGCAGATCGGCCTCGCCACCACACCACCAAATCATAACCACCGGTCGGCATCACTGCTGCATCATAGCAGTGCCACCATGGGAGATCTCGTCCGCTCCTCCTGCGTCCACGCCAGCTTCCCCACCATCTGCCTCCACACACTCTCCACCTACGCCGGCCCAGCCTAAACCCCGGCAGAGCTAGCCCAAGCCGCTGTGAAAGTCAGCCTGTCGCGAGCCAACAAGGCCTCCAGCTACCTCTCCACCCTCTGCACAAGCAGCAAGCGCGAGGCGGGCGCACTGAGTGACTGCCTGAGCCAGATATTCGACACGATGGACGAACTCCGGAGGACCCTGTCGGAGCTGAAGCACCTGAGAAGTGAGACCTTCAGGCCACCGACAGATATATCAGAGTCATTGGCGGCCTATCAATTAACTGATCGATCACTAACAACAATGCCATCGCCTGCGATCTCTCTCAAAACCAAGAACAAGGTGTCGCCGGCGCACCCTAGCACCACCACCATTGCATTAAAACTAAAATCAGCCGGATCTCCACCGGCGTAGACCCGTCGTCGGCCAACACCAAGGACAGATCTGACATATTTGGCTGCTCCGATCCTCTGTAGTCTATCCCTTCGACTTTCAGTACTGGAACAACCGGTCAACAAGTCAATAAATGTCTTCCTGTCTTTCTTCTCCCCAAACCACCCAACAGTGAAACTCCATCACCTCCTCTGACTTGAGCTCTCTTTTGCCGATTGACGCTACAAAAGGTGGGTATGTGAAGGGTAACTTACCAGCGGCGTGAGTGGGCAGTATAAGGAAAATTGCCGACATGGTTTGCAGGAGGCATTTGCCGGCGTTGTCGCTTGAGTGTGCTGCCGGAGGGTGTCGCCGGTAGTTAAGGCTCCATTTTTGGTTAAGGTTTTGGCAGTTAAAGGCTCCATTTTTGCACAGATTTTGAAACCCAAAATATGGAATCCCAAAAATGCCCCTGATGGAAAGGGCTGAACAGTTAGGAATTTAGACGGATGCCCTTACTTGTTGCAAATTTGGAGTTACAGGCCCTTATGTGTAAAAATTAAACTTTGAGACCCTCAAGTGAGACTTTGTGGTAGTTTCAGGGTACCTACGTGTATTTGACCCAATGAAAAAATATTTTGGTTAAGTTTTGTTAACTGTTTCTTCTAATGTGTATTTTCTATTATATGCAGGAGCATCTATTGAGAAGGATATGTGTACACACCCTGGTGTTATAGGTGGACTGTGTATACGATGTGGGCAAAAGGTGGATGATCAGTCGGGCGTTGCATTTGGGTACATACACAAGGTAATTTACTACCTGTTCATTTAAGATTCTTGCCTCTGTGTTAAGTTCTTTACCTTTTGATACAAGCGGGGAGTTACTTATCTTTGCAGGATCTGAGGCTTGGTAATGATGAAGTTGCTAGAATACGGAAGAGAGATTTTAAAAATTTATTGCGCCAGAAAAAGCTTTATTTGGTGCTTGACCTAGATCACACACTCCTCAATTCAACTCGTCTTTTGGATATAACACCGGAAGAAGAATATTTAAGGAGCCAAACACATGCTCTACAGGGTATTGTTACTGATCAGTTGCTCTAATTTACTCCATTGAGATATTATATATCCGTTGTAGGAGATAAACGTGATATACATCATATTATGGCGAGCAACTACTTTCTTTAAGATGACAGATACCCAAGGGTTTGTCTCACTCAGAAAACCTATCCCTATGATTTTTTTATGCAATATACTCAGGAAATGTACTAGTATTTGAAAGATCAATTAATTTTCATGCCTGACATTGTGCATATGTAGGAAGTAATTCCTGCCCCTTCCTAGTATAGTTCTGATTGACCTCATATGTCCATTTTACTTGTTATACATGCATAGGGGTGTTATTCCTTCAATTTGATGGACTATTCAACTCACTTTCTGCCAATCTCAGGTTGTATCCTATTAAGTGTTTCGTCTGTTCTGCACATTATGAGCAATTTGCCTCATCATGTTTCTTAGAAGTGATTGCTGTTTCTGTTCCTTTTTCTGTAGCCTAGTTAAGTGAAAAGTTGTAAGGAAAACCAGTAAGGCAGTAATAAAAATCAAATCTCTATCACCGACTTAGTGGAATGGTGCTCTGTTGATAGAACTGGGGTTGGTTCTTATTGGTTTTTCTAGAAATCAAATGTGCATGAGAAACATAGTATTTCGTTTCAACTTTCAGCAGTTGTGCTCTTCCTTCTTTTAGCAAAATCCTCCCTCCCTCTCCAACACAATTAGGGAAATAAGGAGTGGATCACAAAAAAATTCCCACGTGGCGTGATCTCCTAGGCAAATTTCGGAGACATCTTGTGTGTGAGGATTGCTACTGGTAAGAACCTGCTTCCTATAGTTGATCTAGATTTATTCTCTCTCTTTCACAGCTACCCCTATTTGTCGGAGCAAGAATATTGACATCCGTTTTTGGTACCGTTTGTGTTCTTAATCACGATACAGAGAAGAATTCCGTATGATGATTATTTTTGTCAGCTGTTTGAATCTCAAGGGTTCGAGAATTTTAGAGATCTCGGTCGCTGTTACTTAAACTTACTTTAATTCTTACATTGATTATAATAAATGCACGATCCTAGCAACTGCAGTTTTAGAATTTCTTCTTCGCTGGATTTCCTATGCTCTCTTACATTATGCATTTAATGTTGTGGTGGTTGTCTTTAGTTTCAGTTTCTACTGTCGCAAACCAGTGTCTAGGATAGCTTTTCTTACAGAGTCTTGGAAACTCATAGCTAAGATTGCATATGTTATGCCTTACTTTGTTTTCCATTTTATCTACTTGTGGTTGTGCTGTTAAAGGAAGAAATTTGAGGTCTTTCCCTTATTTTCGCTGGTCATCCTATCTTGAACTTGCCCTTTACATGTATTTTAAAATTTGCAGAGCCATTGAAAGGCAGCCTCTTCAGATTGGATTACTTGCACATGCTTACAAAGTTGAGGCCTTTTGTTAGGACCTTCCTAAAAGAAGCAAGCAATTTATTTGAGATGTACATATACACAATGGGAGAACGAGCCTATGCAATGGAAATGGCAAAGCTGCTTGACCCTGAAAATGTTCACTTCAATTCGAAAGTGATCGCACAAGGTGATTGCACCCAAAGACATCAAAAGGGTCTTGACGTTGTGCTAGGGCATGAAAGTGCTGTACTTATCCTTGATGATACAGAACCGGTAATCAGACTGGCAAGCAGTTAGACATAATATTTTAGAAACTTTGTTAGCTTTTGGCTTATTTTTGGATATTTGTGCTTCATTTGCCTAGCAGCACATACATTAAGGAAAATTATTTCCCTGGCATCCAGTTCAATCTTACATAGTAGAACCTCTTTTCCCTTGTAGCTCACCACTGGTTTCTTGCATGACATATAACTGTGTCGATCCTTCCTACAATATTATACTCATATCCTGGACATTTTCTTGCAGACGTATAGAGCTGTAAATTTGCTGTCATTTTATTGTAGTTGTAGGATTTTATTGTTTCTCTCTTCTTCGTTTGTCCTAATGATTTTCTTCACTGTAGGTATGGGTGAAGCATAAGGACAATTTGATATTGATGGAAAGATATAATTTCTTTGCTTCAAGTTGTCGACAATTTGGCTTTAATTGTAAATCACTTTCTGAATTGAAAAGTGATGAAAGTGAAGCTGATGGAGCCCTTGCTACTGTTCTTGAAGTCCTCAAGCAGATCCATGGTATGTTCTTTGACCAGGTATGTCTTGCTTCTACTTTTTATATAGATTACCATGCATGTTTGGTACACTTAGTTATGCTGACATCTATTTGGTGCAGAAACTCGGGGACAATCTTGTAGACCGGGATGTACGGAAGGTAAAAAGGTTTTATATGATACCTGCATTTACTCCTTTCTGTTGACGTGTGTTTAGTAACCTTGGGTTGAGTTGGGTTGAGGTTTAGCAATCTTGGTACTAAGTGATGGTATTCATAATTATGTTTTAGCAATCATAGTACTCTGGTGATGGTATTCATAATGTGTTCCATTCCAATGTCGTCTCAAGGACCTTTTCTATACATGGCTGATGTGGTAGGGCCACTATAAATTCTAGGATTGTCTTTTGCTTTGTGCCACCATTCAGTTTGTTAACACTTGAGCTGCTGCATATTTTCGTTCATGCTGTTTACTGGATACTTTAGAAGTCTTAAGTTCTAATGTTCTGCTTTTGACACACTGATATCCAAGTTTTTCGATCGGGCTAATTTCGTGTTTAGAGAAAGGACGCAGCTTCATTTTTTTCCCATAATAACTGATAATTAAAGCGATGTTTGTCATAAACCAACATGATAAGTCAAGAATTTTTTGTTGTTTTGGGGGCCTTATCTGTATGGTCGACCTTCTGCTACAGAGCTATGTAGTTGATTTATCTTAGTAACGATCAATATGGCAGGTGCTAAAAACTGTTCGAATGGAAGTTTTGAAGGGGTGTAAACTTGTTTTTAGCCGGGTTTTTCCTACAAAATTCCAGGCGGAAAAGCACCAGCTCTGGAAGATGGCAGAGCAACTGGGAGCTCTGTGCACAACGGAACTTGATCCATCGGTCACTCATGTGGTCTCCACTGACGCTGGAACTGAGAAGTCACATTGGGCAGTACGAGAGAAGAGGTTTCTGGTTCATCCCCGATGGATTGAAGCTGCCAACTATTTATGGCAAAAGCAACCCGAAGAGAACTTTCCTGTCAAGCAGACAAAGAGCCAACTATAACTCTGCAATAGGGCTAGCCCGTTTAACCCTTTCTTTTGTTACATATTTCAACTTGATCAGATTAGAGAGAAGCCAGTAGTCCTTATGCCATAGCCCAGCCCGTGTTGATAGGTTCAAGCTGACAACAGATGTCATATATAGTCGGTTCGATTTAATAGTTTTACGACTGAAATTTCCCATTTTATTGCTGATCATTCCTTAACGTTATTATGTAATACTACTTATGTTGGGGTACAAGTTTTGTCTAGACCATCTCAGGGAATTCTAGATTGTTTGTCAAATGTAAACAAACAACTTTGTGTTAGTAGAAGTGACATTCAAAGAATTCTCATGGTATAAGGATCTTTTGTTGTACACGTAGCTGCTTTACAGACATTTGAAATGATGCTAAAATTTGCGTTGATATTCCTCATTTGGTGACATTTTTATTACAGCAACAATGTTGCGCAACAAAAGATCTTATTCCGTTACGGCGGAGCTTTTTTATGTTCTTTTTCTTAGGGGGTAGGTGGGAGTTCAGGCTATGAGAAGTTTCTCCAATATCGCTGTCACTTTTGCGCTTTCCATAACTGCTGGTTGCTATCCATACAATTACACGGATCCTTTTATATATTTTCCGATGCGGTCATAGGCCATAACTGCTGGTTGCTATTCACCTTATATACCAACATTCTCCCTTTTATCAAAAAGAACATAAAAAAGTCACTTCCGATGGTGTCGTTAAAATGCAAGTTATAATCTGCTCGGCAAAACCGAGCCTTGAGAAACTAACTGCTACGGTAGGCAATTCCTTGTTATTGAGATCCAGATGCTCTTCCCCTCACTGATGATGCAACCGAAAATATCTTCTCACACACTAATAAGATAGTTCCTTTTTAGGTAAAAGTGAGAATAACATTGATAAGTTAAAATGCCTTGGGGCATTGTAAAAGAGAGATTATCATGATATGCCATGATTTGGGAGCAAAGCTTACGTAAGTTCGGCAAGATGATCATCATACTCGCAACAAAAGATTTCCAACAAAATAGTTCACAAAAGAAAGGGCGGCGAGATCTCATTGCAGCAAATACTCGGTCCACCGTCTGGCCTGACAAGCAAAAGTTGCTAGGGTCTAGCCACCTTTAGTCGGGGTAACCTGGCGCTGATGGTACTATAGCAGTGGAAATCTGTAGCAATACAACAAAAGTCATAACTAATAAGTCCCACTGTGTCCATGATGTCCTCGGTATCCGACATCTGTAGGGGCATGAGTATCCATACCTCTTAAGTTGCATAAATTATCCATGTGCTGTTACCTGAGACTGTGGCACCAGAAAATTTACCAGCCTGCTTACAAACAAATGAGGCAAGTAAAAGGAAGACATGTTTCATAATAGCATTGTTACTCTCTTTCTACTCGTCAATCCAACGTACAAAGTATCCAACCCTTTGGATAATAGATTGTGCCATTGAGTCATTAACATTTTCACTACCAGTCGTATTTAGGTTCATATGCCCTGGAAAATGGGCTTTGGGGTAGAACACAAGATTGAAGTTAGCATAGCATTTTCACCACAAGTCAGAATTTAGGTTGATTTGCCATGGAAATGGCCTTTGAGGTTGAAGGTAATGTGCAACAAAAAATTTGAATTGGGTATATATATATATATATATATATATATATATATATATATATATATGGGAGCTGATCCATTGATAGCGCTAGCAAAATAGGACATCTTGCTAGCGTGATCTGGCCGTCCATCCTGAAAGATGGACGGCCCAGATCTTTTTTTGCGTTTTTTAAGTCCGTCCGCTACATTATGTAGCGGACAATTTTTTGCATTTTTTTGACAATAATACCCTCCGGGTCCGTCCGCTACATAATGTAGCGGACTAGTTTTCAGACTTTTCTTCTCTTTCTTTCATTAATGTTCTGACATTAATGTTCTGAGAATGACAGAGTCCGTTACGTCCGCTACATAATGTAGCGGACAAGTAGACAGTACATTTTTTTCTATGTGCCCATCCGCGAAATAATGCAGCGGACTTGCGAGACAAGACATTTTTTTCTGACTTTTTCTGTTCTGACACACTCTCTCCCTCTCCCATCAATTTTCAGACTATCTCTCTTTCTCTCTCTCTTGCTGTCCCCACTCCACTCCCCCATTCCTCCTTTGCTTCTTCTTCAATCAAATAAATTCACCTGCTTCTTCAAGCGAATAAATTCACCTGCTCCCTCTCTCTCTCTCTCTCTCTCTTGTTGTCCCCACTCCACTCGGGCTTCGAGCTCGACGAATCGGACGTGTGGAGCTCAGTCGGCGGCGGCGTCATCTCGCCGAACTATAGGAAACCGATGGTGAGTTCGAGGAAGAAGCCGCTGGCGACGGCGAAGAGGGCTGAGGCGGTGGTCGGGGGGACGGCGTCGTCGCTGCTGGTGAACATACCAGACTGGGTGAGTCCTCTCTTGCTGTCCCCACTCCACTCGGGCTTCGAGCTCGACGAATCAGACGTGTGGAGCTCGGTCGGCGGCGGCGTCGTCTCGCCAGACTAAGGAAACCGGTGGTGAGTTCGAGGAAGAAGCCGCTGGCGGCGGCGAAGAGGGCTGAGGCGGTGGTCGGGGGGACGGCGTCGTCGCTGCAGGTGAACATATCGGACTGCGGTGAAGGGGTTAAGTTTGGTGTCGTCGTCGTTTTTGTTGTTGGCTTTTGTGATTAGGTTAAGTTCGGCTGCTGACTTTGTTGCCACAGATAAGATTTTCTTGGACTGTGGGGGTTCTGGGGATTCTACCGATACTGATAGTCAGAAATGGACCACGGATATTGGGTCAAAGTTTGCTTTGGCGGGTGCAAGGTCGTCGACATCCTCTGCCGCTACTCAAAAGCCTTCTGTCCCTTACTTGACTGCTAGAATTTTTGAAAGAAAATTCAGACGAGGTCGGCGAATACACCTACCCATTTGATTCAGACTCGCTGAGAGAGAGAGAGAGAGAGAGAGAGAGAGAGAGAGAGAGAGAAAGAGAAGAGTCAGAGCATTAATGAAGGGAGAGAGAGAGAGAGAAAAGACACCCAAAAATTAGTCCGCTACATTATGTAGTGGATGAGAGAAAGGAGAGAGAGAGAGAAAAGACACCCAAAAATTAGTCCGCTACATTATGTAGCGGATGAGAGAAAGGAGAGAGAGAGAAAGAAAAAAAAGTCAGAACATTAATGAAAGAAAGAGAAGAAAAGTCTGAAAACTTGTCCGCTACATTATGTAGCAGACGGACCCGGAGGGTATTATTGTCAAAAAAATGCAAAAAATTGTCCGCTACATAATGTAGCGGACGGACTTAAAAAAAACGCAAAAAAAAGATCTGGGCCGTCCATCTTTCGGGATGGACGGCCAGATCGCGCTAGCAAGATGTCCTATTTTGCTAGCGCTATCAATGGATCAGCTCCCATATATATATATATATATATATATATATATATATGCATGCCGAACCACCAAGTCAGGGGAAAGACCATCATGAGAGCCACTGCAATAAGAACTACTAGGGCATAGGCCTACCAGAAGACATTAGTACTTCCAGTCAATTTCTTCCTTTTGTCAAAACTCATCAAATTCTTCTTCTGTTGTCCACTCGTGCTTTCTTAGAGGGCCCAGATTCTAAATGCTCAACGCTTGATTGTATCTAAAACAAAAAAACAAAGACATTATATAGTTAGAACCCCATCTCACACTTCACACGGATGTCATGAATTCGTGGCCACTACACCTTATTAAGCTTCTCCCTGACCAGCCGAACCGTCTGATTCATTGAATGTGATGAAAAATACTCCTGACACCAATACATAAGAGTGAGATTACTATTACTCTATTAGCATCTTCGATGACTTATGCATAAAGCATATCAAAGGTCAGCTTGGTAATGACATCAAGGGTAGTCTGCCAGATACGAAAAAGCTCTTCATTGAAAATTTTCAAGGAACCAATGTAAAAGATCCTAGTACCATTATATATGCAAAAGATTGAGTGTAGCTGCAATATCCGGCCTGAGATGTAGGAAGCATGCTGACTGTACACATTGCAACTTAAAAAAACAGCCGGTTCTAACACTTGAAAAGCTAAAACTTTTTGTTGGGTGGCTCTGTATCTAGAGTTATGGTGACCAACTACTAGAAAATAATAGACATTAGAGAAGTTTCTTAGTTTATCAGCCACAAGATGATATTTACTCCTTTAGGAGAAGAAGTAACTACATCATAATAGATCTAGGTATAGGTTTTAATCGTGTCGGCACTCCCCAAGGTAATGAATATTTCATTGGACCATGCAAGTTATAATGCTAAATATGTTTTTGAAGGAAGCACGATACTCATCACCCTGCTACATGATGCAGAAACATCCATGCTTTCCCATCCAAGCTAACTCGGTAACTATAGAGGGAAGATGCATTTAAGCTAAGTAAAAAAAAACCTGGTCAGAAGAAACTGTTGAAAAGGAAGAAATATCTAGTGTGCTCATATGCTGTGACTCTCCAGAGTGGCTACAAGAAAAGGAAAGGTAAGCCAGCTTAGACACTCTGATCAATGTGTAAAACAAGATTTTGAAAGCTCTACTCAGTTTAAAATGAGCAGTGAAGTACCTTTTACCGTAATTTACAGGTTGGGACATGACATTGGGTGGTGACGCAATTCCGCCCATTAAAGGCCGACCAAGCGAACCTGGGCCATGAACTGCAGATCCTTTCTGTCTCCCAGCTGAAATCAAGAGCCACTCAATCCAAAACCAAAGAAATGACCTATTATCTGCCTTCAAAGTGAAGCTAGCAGTACTCAATGTAATCATGTTGCAATAAAACTCACGGTTCATTCGAGCTAGAACTTCCCTTCTCCTCCCTTCTAACTTCTCTTTTGTGTCAGAAAGGCTCTCGAATTGAGATGCATATGACACCTGTAGCTTGTTCCCAAGGAAAACATATTCATCCAACTTCCTTTTAGCAAACCTATACATCATACCAAGTATGTAATGCTACCTCAGTTCCGAAACTTGAGTCCCCTTGGATCTTATATCTGGACACACAAAGCTCAACCTTACTCAACAATGTTGACCCCACAAAACAATGCACATCTTTTTTATCACTCTTTGGGTCTAATTTATCTTTTCGGCACTCAAAACTTATCATTGAAATTCGCTAATAGGTAAGAGTGACTCATATTTTGGAATGCAGAAGCATAAATTAATTGAGCAATAAATTACACGCTCTTCACTATAGATGACAGACGTTATTAAAAGCAACGTAATCACCTGGCATTGTTGACCTGTCGAAACTTGATCCAGTAAACGTCAGTATACGGCTCACAGTCTTCAGCATCCATTGGCTTACATCTACACAAGAAAATCATAGATCAATGCTACCTGCCAAACCAAACAAACACTAACTTGAAAATTCTCATCAAGCATTACGTTCAGAGAGTACCTCCCCGATCAAGCTCATTAGAACTGTAATAAATTAGCCTAAATCAGGACAACTCCTCCCAAACCACGAAACCGCTAATAGACTTGTCACCATTCGGCAACAAAAACGTAATTACTCGCATCATACAAGCCCCAAACAGTTTCAAATCATCATATTCCCTCAGTTTCAAAATTTTGTCCTTCTGACCGCTTTGCGTATTCCTATGACATCTTAATTCAACTCAAATTACTATTATTATGATGACAAGTAATATCGCTTGACAAGTTAAACTAGGATAGAAACAACGAGCCGAGTCAGTGCTCACATATTCAAGTTCTATTATCGGGATTCGTAAGGAATCAGAACGTCACGAAAATTCTCATTTTGCATATAGGAATCACATTAGCTTCAAAAAAATGTACATGTAAAACACACCCACACACACGCAACTTACTCTTCAACTTCTCCATACGATCCGAACAAATTTGACAACTCATCACCGCATCCCAAAGCTGGAACATTCCTCACAATCAGATACCTATTATTCCGACAATTAAAAAGCACTGAGCTCGAGACTAATAATAAGCAGCTTAGGGTTCAATTGAAGAAATTGTGTGAAATCTAGAAACAAACTTGGATTCGTCGCAAACTGTATAGACGCGAACTGCAGGTAATTCATCCTTACTTCTAGGCATTTTGCACAGTGAAATCGTCGAATTGGAATTTTGATGAGAAGGAGAGTGTAAATCAGATTGGTATGGGCCACAATTTGGGCCGAGTTTTTACCGATTAACTTGGGCTGAGACTCTCGTCAGTTGACCCGGTTTGGACTGATTTAGTTGGTCCTTCCGGCGACGATTACTTGATTAATTTTTCAATTTTCTAATAACAAACCAATTTGACTTGAGCTTGATTCCAAATCGGGCAATAAGAGACTCTTTTCACGTTAACTTGTGAGAGAAACGTATCAAGCGTGAGCTCTTGACACAATATGTAAGAAAAAATTATGGATAAAGACACGATGGCAGTGCTCAGCTCGAGTTCGGTCTTGTTTCACAAACACAAGAAAAGATCTTATAAGCTATACATTATTAGGCTCAGTTAAATTTGGCTCGCATTCACAACTTTTAATTCACCTTTAGCGGCTTTTTTAACCACCTGTCCACAACAACTGAAATGAAAATGCTACTCCGTATTTGCGTTCTGTAATATTCTGAAAACTAATATGAGATAGTGAATGTAGCTATTTTGCACCCCTTCTTTGTTCTCTTTATTACCTCCTTTGCTATTTGCTAAAAGCCACAGATTGGTCAATAATAATTGAATTAATATCAATATAAAAGTGCGAGGAAATTTCAAAAAGGAAGCAAAACCATCACATTCAAGTGGTAAAATCAACTAGTAAGTGATATTTTTAATATAAATTAAAGAAAAAACTAATCATGAGTGTTGCTACTAAAAAGTTGACCGTTCACAATAAAAAATTATGACTTGTAAGATACAAGATAGAATTTCGCTGAAGAAACTATGACGCTTATAGGATGTTTGGGATGGATTTTGAGATGGTCAAACTCGATTTAATCTAGATTAAATCAGGTTTGTAAGTGTTTCGTAAAATATATTAAGAGATTTAATCTGTCTCAAAACTGATTAAATCAAAAATTTTGAAAGTGAGGATTATGAGATAATCATTTTTCTCATAATCATGTTTGACCTTCTAATTACTATACTATCTTCATATTTCTCACGAAATGGCATCACATACTCTTTAACTAATTTGCAAAAGTTACTGTACTACAAGCATTAATGTGAGATCTTCGGTGCTTCTAATTTAAAATAAAAAATAAATAACTTTTATAAGTTGACAAAAATAACTTTTTTGATAATTTATTTACGTAGTATAGTTATTTACAAAATGAAAATTATCTTAACATCAATTTCTGAATGGATATTAAAAATTTATTTATTAAGTATTCTTTGTGGTCATTTTGTCGTCATGGAACTAATTTAAGCACTTATCCGAACACTTTTTCAACTTTAAGTTAGTTTACAACTATTTCTACTAAATAGTAAAGTAATTTTGCTTGAAGTAAATTTGATTAAGAAAAAATATGTTTTTTAAAATCAATTCCAAACGAGCAATTAAACCTAATCCTTGGGATCAAATTAGAGTCCTTTCAAAAGTCTAAGTCACCCAATATGGGAACTGAAATCAATAAAACAAACCTAAAGGGGATTAATAGGGTTTTTTAAGAATTAATGGAGAATTTAAACTAGGCATAATCATAAATCTCAATCAACCCAAGTAATACTTCAATCAATATGCTAACTACACAATCTCAAACAATTATAGAGTAATAAGTAAAGAGATTGAGTTATAAATACTTGATAAGGAAATTTAAATAGTTCAGCTTGAATTACTATCAAGTCTACATCCATCTCTTTCAAGGAAGTCCCTTGCATTGAACACTAGAATCTACTAACAACAACACTTGGTGATATATGTACACCAATTACAAGCCTTGAATCCACAAAGTTCACCAAAGACTTGACAAACTCAAGCTTTGTTCATACCCTATTCTGGTCGCACCCCAGGACCCGCTAAGGGACCCACTTTGCACGACACATCACCCAGTCAGCGGTCAACTTTTCAACGCTCGAGAGCCGGTCAAAGCAACGCATGCTCAAGTCACGTGAACCACTCGTGAAGCGACCTCGGCGTGCCTTCCACCTTGGGGGTCGGCCACCTCAAGGGGTCGGCCACCCTTGGGGGTCGGCCACCTCAAGGGGTCGGCCACCCTTAGGGGGTCGGCCACCCCAAGGGGTCGGCCTCCCTTGGGGGTCGGCCACCTGCCTTGAAGACCGACGCCGTCACCTTTGACCGTGCTCCGTTGTCACGACGACCGTCGCTCGCGGCCGCGCTCCGCCGTAGTCGCGACGACCGTCGCTCTCGGCCGTGCTCCTTCGTCGCGATGACCGTCGCTCGTAGTCTCGATGACCGTCACTTGTGGCCGCTCTGTCGCCATGACAACCGTCGCTCACGGTCGCGCGCCATCCACGCAACGACCCTTGTTGCTCGGACATCACTCTGCGACCCTCGTCGCCCGCACTCAACCGCGCCCCCATGCGCCACAATCATGTTATATACTTACGGGATGGGCTCACAACCTCAAAGCCATCGCTGTCTTCATTCCAGGGGGACTTCGCTCCGTGCTTCGGTACGAGGACCCTTCGCAGCGGGATAGGCGACTCCTCCGGGACACTATCTCCGCCAGGGTGCCTGCGTGACTGGCCTACGTGCTCTGGCACTGGGGGCTCGCGTCGGCACCCCTAAGGACTATGACCCCCGGGTCACTCCGAGATGGGAGCAGGTCTTCGGAAGGGCATCTTGCCTAGTCCACCTGGCAGCTGGGCGTCGGGTCTTCCCCACCGCTGCCAGGCCTGTGGGATTCAGTAAGGGCTTGGACTGGAGGCTGGGGCAACGGGCTACTCTGACCATGCTACCGCGGCATGATCAGTCTCCTCAGACAGGCAGAGAGATGTCGCAAGGGCAGGGCAGCACGAACTTAGGGACCGGCAGTCCCAACGGAGGATCAGTGCTTTGGCCCCCTGGCGACGTGTCGTTCCCAGGGGGTGACACATGTCAACTTATGACACATGCACATTTTTGCCTATAAATAGTGGACTTTGGAGCTTTTTCAAGGATCTTTTTCATTTTGGACTCTTCACTTTCTCTCTCTAAAAGACATTCTCTCTGGAATTCTAGTGAGAGAAACACACTTGGACTCCCGTCTCCGGACCCTTGACGCTGCACCCTTGTCACGGACTGTAGACTGTCGGTCCTGTTCATCGTCACCCTGCCTGCGCAGCGCTGCCAGCCCTCACGACCTGTCTGGGGAGCCTTGCCCTCGGCCCTTACGCCGTCCTTGCTGTCTCCCGCGTTGCCTACCTGGAAGCTGACTCAGACCGCATCCTTTGTGGCACCTCCACGTAGCATCGAACCATTTTCAGGACCATCAAGCTTTGATCACAATCCTTTTACAAAGATCAAATGTGTACAAAGAAACCCACTTGAAAATAAATGAGTATAAATGAAATTCTAGTACAATACAAGGGCGGAATCATGAATTTTTTTCAGGGGGTGCAAATTTTTTTATTAATTTAATAATTTTTAGCAATAGTCCTTGTCAACAACAGTAATTAATTTTAGTTGGCAACAGACAATAGTGATAATTTAATAATAAATTTATTTAATTAAGATGGAGTGATAAAATCATCTCTCACTGAAGGGGAAAAGATTATTGATTTCTTACTACGTCATAAATCTAATCCCTCTAAAAAAACGTCTGGATCGAGAAATTCACACACTATGCAGGCATTAGTTTTTAAGAGCTATACAATCTAACAGAATTCCATAAAGCAGAAAACAATTTTTTCCAAAAAGATGTGCTTTAACAGTTTGATTTAGCAACTCATAACTACTATCAGATTGATTGCTCAAACTAATACAACATTTGATCATAAAAGTCCCAAGAGGAATATTGAAAACCCACATAAAATCCAGACATAACCACAAACAACCTACTATATGCATGTCTATATTGAGCTCAAGTTTCTATTTCTATACTAAAACCAACTTAAATAACCTGTCAATTATCCTACACTCTTTCAAATCCAGACTCGACCCAAATACCAAAACAACCAAGAATTGAAAACCCATCAAGGAAGTCAATAACTAAACCTCACAATTGAACCAAAACAAAAGCTATAGTACAGGCCAATCACGCCAAAAAATCACGATTTAAGCTCGACCAAGATACCAAAACAATCCACAGATGAATATCCATCATAAAAGTTCAAAAAATTGCAAGCATAATTGAATCAAAACAAGTTAAAGAACCCGTCAATTACATTATAATATCGAAATCCAAGCTCAACCCACATTCACATACCAAAACAACAAGAGGAAAAACTGACCACTATGAGGTTTGAAGGAAGAGAGAACAGACAATGAGACAACAGACAAGCACTCTGCATAGTGCACTCAAGCGGCCAACAGCCCAGCGCGGCAGCGCCCAGCAGCAAATCAGCAATCGTCTGTCACCACTCACCGGTCACTCCGTCGTCGACATCAACAGGTGGCACTGCAGCAGCTCGTAGTCGCCGGCAGGGTGAGGCACTCCGTCAAGCAGAGCTGGTCGCGTCACGTGGTTGTACAGCGTCAATCAGTGGCACTTCATCAAGTAGATTTGGTGACTGGTCGCATGGTCGGACGGAGACTCGGAGATTTAGTCACCGGCGGTTAGGCGTTTCTGCAAGATCTGCTTGCTAGTCGGAGTTTCTTCAAGAATCTGGTCGCCGGTTGAAGATCTAGGAGGTGAGTTCAGTCGGTCGTGTCGCCGGCAATGGCTAGATCTAATCGTCGGTTGTTAAGTCTATTGTCTACCAGTGTGAGAGAGAGAGCGCCGAGGGTGGTCTCGGGGATTGGGGAACGATGTCTCGGGAACGGGTGGTGCGATTCTCGAAAACCAAAAAAAAATCAGAATTCAGGGGGTGCTTCAGCCCCGCTCGCCACAACGTAGTTCCGCCCCTGTCTATTTAATGATGTAAAATCACGAAGATGAAAAGAGGAAATTTTAATCCACAAGCCTTGATATTTCTCTAATGAATGGGCTTAGAATATGATTTATATGGTGTATGATGAAGTTTCAAATCATTTATATAGAGAAGATATATGAAATATAGCCATAATAAGTATTATATGAGCAAGTCGACTGTATTCCCAATACAATTGACTCAGTTCCCCCAAAACTAACCGTTGAGATCATGTCTTCGAAAAGAGTCGTTGGAACTGAATTTTGATCAATGCAGTCGACTGTATTACCCCTTTTGCCTATCATTGCCTTACAGAACCTCTTATTTATTTATTTATTTTGGACATAATTTTTTCTAGAAAAATCTGATTGAGGTGCCATTTTTTGCGTTGAAAGTTAATGAAAATTTTTATCAAAATATAAAAAGTTTAGCACCAAAAAATATTTTTGATAAAATCTGAAGAAGCTCCAAAGTTCACTCATTTTTAAGAGCCACACTTGTGTGAATGATTATGAACTCACATGCAACGCATAATGTGTCCTAAGGTTATCTTAGGTCATAGTCATCAACACAAATATCAAACCAAGACTAGTTACATAATGATAAATATTAATCATAATTGATAGTAACTTAGGGCCCGTGACAGTCATTTTTTTGCTCTTTTTTGGCCCAATTTAATTTTTTTTCCAAAAGTACATGAAAGTTGAGGTGTTTGGTTGGTTTTCTCTTTTTAAAAAGGGCCAACACTTTAAAAATTAAGGCCGAAAAGAGCTCGGAGCTCTTTTCCAAATCAATTTTCACGCGAGGCTGAGGAAAGCTTTAACGAGGTCAAGGCTTTGAGCCTCACTAGCAACAGAATTGAGGTTTTCTTTACTGGGTATAAAACCCACATTCCATTTGGACTTCATCTCTTTCATCAAGATCGGTTTTCAAAATAAAAACGAAATGTTGCGATTTTTAAATAGTTAAAATTAAAATTAAATGGATTTGGTTTGATGGATTACAGGGGATTGAATCGATTTGATACTGACCTTATAGACGAGCTACTGGGCTGTCAACAAATGTAGACACCAGCGGTAGGAATCGTAACCGAAGCCTATATAAAAGACAAGTACATAGTGAGGACGGAAATGTAAGCATCAGAGTTGTCACTCTTCAAAGTTGTCAATTAGGTAAGATCAGCCCGAGTATCAGACAAAATGAACGGTAAATGCGTGATAAATTACAGTAAGAGCGGGCATTTATATACACTGCTGCCGGTCAGCTGCCAAATACCACCACCAAACACCAACACAAGAAGCCATAAACGCCGTCCTTCGCTCTCCTAAAGACGGCAGCCCAGAGAGAGGAAAGGGTAATAATTGCTCATCAACTCTTTCTGCATACCAGAATTTGTATGTGATTATGTGTTCAAACTTGTATCACCCATTTCATTTCATCTTTCTTGAATTTGGTCATCTTTTTGGTTCAATCACTTCACCCTTCGGTGGAGAAGTAAATTTAAATGAATTTTGGTTCTCGCCAGCTCAATATTATGTTAAGGGTAGATTAAAGAGTATGTACGAATGATTCTTTTTTTTTTCTTTCTGTTATTGCTTAATTGCTTTGTATACCTTCCAGCAACACAACAATAGCCCATTTTGATTGTGGTACTTTGTTCCCAAGCCATGTGAGATCTCAGGCCGTATGATATGATGGTAATAATTGACACGTCAGACATAGAAAAACTTATCTTTAGGTATCTCTTTAGTTCACATTATGACCTCTATTAGTAGTTCTGCACAGAAAGAGATGGAGTTGAGGCCCCTTTTGGCAGTCCATAAAACTTGAATCGTCTCACCTATGTTATCTACAGTAATTTAGCTTCAAATACAGTATCTTAAATGGAACCATTGAGTCAAAGAATTTAGAGGAAAAAGGGTGTTCGTGTGTGGGGCGGAGGGATTGCTGATCTTTAAATGGCTTCATTATGAATGCAAGTTTTTTTTGCCACAATAAGCAAATTGAAAACTGAACGATGACTAGACGATCCTTATTGTTTTTTAAGCAATTCTCAGTTTCAGCTTCTGGTTAAAATCTGTTATTTGAAATCTTTGATCATCTGTATTATTGATGTGAACCTTCAGGAGCTGCTTTACAACTTATCGAACATCCCACCACCAACCCCAACTGGCAAAAAGGAAAACAGAAAAAGAGTTTCTTTCTTTGGTGAATGAAGTTTGATGATGATTTTGATTGTTGCTATTCAGGTTTCTTTGTCGAGGTTCCGTGTCCTCAACGTGGAAATGGGATCTGAAGGGCCAAAGCGTGTGACTATTCACGTAACTGGATTCAAGAAATTCCAAGGAGTTGCTGCAAATCCTAACGAATAATAGTTAGTAAATTGAAGAATTATTTCGAGTCGAGAGGATTGCCCACTGGTGTTTCATTAGGGAGCTGCACGGTTCTTGAGTCTGCTGGAGTCGGTGTACTTCCCAAGCTTTATAAGGTCCTGGAATCTGGTCTCTCATCAATAAACAACTCGAGCAATGAAGAAGTTGTATGGGTCAGTTCCATTACACACGTGTTAGTATCTTGAAACCTAGATTTATCCAGGGCAAATCATTAACCACTACATGGCAGAAAAATTAGTGCTTTTTACAGTTAGCATACTGCATTTTGCCCCCCTCCGCCGCGGGGAGGGGGGGGGGGGGGGGGGGGGGGAATTGGTAACTCACAATTCCTTATTTCATGTTTTTTTTCCCCCAGCTTCACTTGGGGTTGAATAGTGGGGTGCTGAAATTTGCCATTGAAAGGCAGGCTGTGAATGAAGCCACTTTCCGCTGTCCGGATGAGCTTGGGTGGCAACCTCAGGTATACATGTTGCTCTGTTGTGATAATAATGTTTTTTTACTGAAATTCAGGTCTGCAAGATGATATATTTTCTTTCCAGCAATCACCAATAGTACCTGGGGATGGAGGAATAGCTCAAGCCAGAGAGGTAGCAGATGCATCTTTTTGAGTTTCTCTCTTAGTTTTAAATTAAAATTTGATGGACAAATCCTTCAAGTTCCAGATGGATAGTTGTAGATGATATCACCAACTGTATATGTACACATACACATTAGAGAATGTGGAAATGCCGTTCCATGAAGTGTACATGTCATTATCTCATTAACATGGGTTCCAGTTACCATTACTTGAATTTATGATGCATCTGTTTGAGACTACATACCAGTTGCTGACACCTCTATTAAATGGTATAAGAACTCGGGCCTAAGATGCGCCATTCTTCATAATTTAATTAAACTTAAGTTTTTTTGCATATGTGTGTTGATGTATGTCATTTGGGTCAGACCGACACACACACACACACACATGCAGGTGATCACACATGGGTGTATATGTACATATATATCATTCTGATCAAATTAGCGAGCAGAAGATTTGCAAAATGTAGAAGCCTATAAGAGATTCACAAAAACTATCATTCTTATCATCATCTTGATCGTTGAGAAAGGCAATAGGAAATAAAAGATGCTGAAAGCGATGCAAAATAAGCTAGGATCCTTCAAGCACCGAAGTTCACCTACATATCTTAGAGGTGTCAATAAGTGTCATAAATGTTTTACAAGAATTTAATGATTAACGAGATTAGATGAATTGTTTAAACAAAAGTTTCACGTTTACTGGATAAATTTAGCATTCGAAGAACTTCTGAACTATAAACCTTGCGTGTACTTGTATAAATTCAACACTGAGCTTCTATCCTGTAAGAGATGTGAAATAAGGAGTGAATGCTTTTCTGTAGTGTCCATATCAATTTGATTTAGAATACCTTCACCACAGGTCCCAGATGAGGCAATCCAAGGATAACCATAGACTTGAACTACCGTCTCGAACTGGATCTGACCAACTGCCCATTTTTCTTCGTCTAAATTCTTGGTATTCTTCATAAACTCAGTTCAGTAAAGCCATGTTGAACTATGTCGTAAAATAGGCTTGCATTTGTCTCTAGTATTACCCTTAGTGGCACACATGCATCATTCTTAGTCACATAGATGTCCTAACAATATATGATTTTATTAAAAGAAGGGTCTTAACCTCATTCATGCAAGTTGGGTAATCTGTTTTCTAATTGAGCAAGGGCATCGAATAATTGTCTTTTATAGTGCTTGTGTCGGTGAAGCTTTGAGGTAAGTTTGAAATGCTAACCATAAGTCAAATTGTCTAGAGGGAATAAAAGACAATATATTATACTCCATTTTCTAAAATTTTGAAGACAAACTCTGTACTTGGAGCTGTATCAAAATACCAAGGATCGTGGACAATTGGACATGGTATGCCATAAGACTTAACCTACTCTTCGAATGCTTGCCTGTTCTCTCTCTCTCTCTCTCTCCCCCTCCGCTATACAGTCAGCGCGATGAATGGGTGCCTTAGTTACCTAACTTAGCAGCACCCTGTCAGTGATCCATTGGTTTTGTTATTATAAGATGACCCTTAAACTTGTATAAGCTAGTAAGCTACTATTAAACTCAGATTTTCTTTTCTCATTCTCAAGTCATGCATGTAATACAAACTCTCTCTCTCTCTCTCTCTCTCACACACACACACACACACTCTCACTCACTCTGACATTCCATCTGTTGCATGTTGAAGACTTCCTGCTCTGTAGAAGAAATCCTACAAATCTTGAAGAAAGGCGGTCAAGATGTCATGATATCTGATGATGCAGGCCGGTTTGTGTGCAATTACGTGTACTATCATTCTCTCCGGTTTGCAGAAGAGAAAGGTCACAAGTCTCTTTTTGTTCACGTTCCTCTCTTTTCTAGTATAAACGAAGAAGCACAGGTGAAGTTTACTGCAGCTCTTTTGGAGGCTATTGCATCAACATGTTGATATCATCAATTTGAATGTGAGATTAAAATCTGATTCGTGTTTCTACTGTATTTGTACGTCAACTGCTTACCTGTAAATCCTTGTATTCATATATGTTGCAACTGAAAACCCCTTCTCGAATTTGTGGAGGACTCGTTGTTTTATGAAAGTGGAAGCCCTTGATACATCCTTTGATATTGCCTTGATTACACAACAACTAGTTTCTTTGCAGCTAGAAAGAAAGGTTAAGCCAGGCTATGGCACCTTTCTTTCTCTCTCTTCACAAATTGTATGCTGAACTCTGTTTTATCCTCTTTTCTGAGTTCTGAATTATGCTGAAGAAAGTACAGCCTGGCTTGCTGGGCATGTTTGCTGCATTTGAACTCCTTCCCTTATAAGCTCTGCACTCAAGATATGGATTGAGCAGATCACTCATTGTGTTAAAATGATCTTGAATAATCACTCACCACATCTTGCTTTAGCTCATGAGCCTGATCCAGTATGAGGCATGCAAACAAGAAACGACCCTTGGTGATATTAAATAGGGTCATGCTTGATGTGTTTTGTTGTCCTATGGTAAACAGATTTTTTTCAGCATTTTTTCTTTTAGGGATACTGCAACAAGGTAACATATAGATGAAATTTTTTTAGTTGAAAGTTCATGCCAAGTTGCCTATATTAGAAATTCTTGAACTTTTGCTATTGCTGTCCAAAGACTGATCTGAGGACGCTATAACTGGTGAATGTTATGACATCTGAAGAAAGCTGTTGTGCTTGCAACTTTTTTCTCGGTTTGAGTAGAGTGGTGACACGTTCCTGATGAAGCGAAAAACCAGAATTGAAGTTTACTGCAGCTCTTTTGGAGGCTATTACATCAACATGTTAATGTCACCCATGTGAATGTGCAATCAGAATTTGATTGATGATCCTGCTGTCTTAGCCTGATCTGACTATCACCTGTGAAACCCTATGTTCATGAATGATGAATGAAAAAAACAACCCTTGCTACTCAAGGTGGTGGTTTGTAGGGTATAAGTGGTCTTCCTGATTCTGATCATGGAATCTCTCCGTTGATTTGCCATAGACATGCAACATGCAACAGCTAATTTTGCAAACCGTCTTAAAATGTGCATGTTTTGGCACCTTGTACAGTATTAGATTTCTATGCAATAATCCGTTCTAGCCAGGAGCAGAAAAAGAGCCAAGTGATCTCTAAAAACTAAAGAGGTCCTCTCCAAGCAGAAGAAAAACAATAGTTCCTACAACAGTATATTGAACTGTGATAAACTTACAGCAGA
The DNA here is from genome assembly GCA_033070095.1 of Escallonia herrerae. Taxonomy (NCBI): domain Eukaryota; kingdom Viridiplantae; phylum Streptophyta; class Magnoliopsida; order Escalloniales; family Escalloniaceae; genus Escallonia; species Escallonia herrerae. The sequence continues at coordinate 619,785 of JAVXUP010000028.1, read as the reverse complement.
CCAACTCTACCCTTTTGTCATTTTTTGACCTTATTTTACTCGAAGGAACTTGCTTCGCAGAATTTTGCTAAATACTAATATAAGTCCAAGAAGAGTAAAAGAGTAATCATTGGCATAACAAATAGTAATCCATTACAAGATTACAATTTCAGAACAATCTAATACTCATGCTTATTCAATGCCTCTTGGCTCCAAGGAACGTAGATATGCAGAAGAGGACGCTGCAGCAGCACCACCTTTTCGGATGAGTTTCCCAGTATCGGCGATGGAATCCCCTAATTGGTAGATTGATTCAGAAGGGACATATTTTCTCATGCGTAGCATTGGCAGTTGCACAGGCAAGGAGGAGGAGGCGTATGAAAGCAAGGAGATAGGAAGATAACAGTGAGGAAGACCTGTGGATTGCACAGTATGTGGGAATGCATGGCGCTGGCACAAGCAAGCATGGAGGGAGAAGTGCGGTGTATTGGCTTTCTTACTGTTTCTCCCATGTTTTTGCTTTGGAATCCAATCCTTGTCCGATTTTGGTTTGGATTCCTGAATCCAACCCTTTCTAGTTCCTGTTCAACACAAAGGATTTGAATGCAAAAGCTTTTGGCCAAAGCATCCCACCTTTGAAGCCTGAAAATAATCTTAAATACCTCCTTCAATTGCTTTAGACCGATAGACACATCGGTTATTGTCCTTAATATTCTATATTATAGATGTCGCTGTTAGATATTTTGCATGTGAATATTGTACACACTTTAAAGGTTGGCACGGTATCAAAATCTCGCTAATATTCAAATTCAAGGGAAAGCACTTTACGTGACAATAATGTATTCCTTTAGTGACACTCATGCAATCTGACATCTTTTCTAGTAACCCTGTAAATTTTTTAAGTGCTTGCAGTTAAACATGGCACATTTTGAGCAACGTTTTGCTGCCAATGATGCAAAACATCTGTCGCCAAGTTTTTCCTTTCCAAACCGAAAAAATTTCCCTGGTGTATTCTACACGTAAGGAATCATATTATATACAGGACAATACCACACAGTTTCGAGCTATATAGTGTCTCTGCAAACTCTGAATCATGAGCTATGCAGAGCAGCAAATGGCTACCCTTTGTCCGAACCATAACGATTCTTACTCCCAAGCACAAACCCACAACTAATCCACCCTCTTCCCTCTTACTGAACTTGGACTCTTATTGTGAAGCAAATACTCGCGACAAGGTTTATTCATGCAACAGAGCCCTCGATAAACTAATAAAATCCGGATCTTTAAACTCTGCCCACAAACTGTTCGACGAAATGCCCGAACGAGATACAGTCACATGGAACATACTAATTTCTGGGTATAGTCGGTATGGGTTTCCAAGCGAAGCTCTTTACCTTTACAGTCAAATGGTTAACCAAGGAGTTAGAGAAAGTTCATCTACTTTTTCAACTATTCTTAGTGTATGTTGTAATGCAGGGTTTTATCAAGAAGGAAGTGAAGTTCATTGCAGGGTGATATCGCTTGGTTTTGATTTGAATGTATATGTTGGCAGTGCTTTAGTTGATCTTTTTTTACATGTGGGTCTTTGTGATATTGCTTTGAGGTTGTTTGATGAGATGCAGGAGAGAAATCTGGCTGTATGGAATTTGTTTTTACGTGGGTTTGGTGAACTGGGTCGATCGAGTGAGTTATTTGGACTGTTTAATAATATGAAAAGGGAGGGTGTGGTGCCTAATCCGGTTACATTTTGTTATTTAATTCGCGGGTGTGGTAATGAGAGGCTTGTTGATGAAGGAAAGCAGGTGCACAGTCATGTGATTAAAATTGGATGGTCTGAGTCAGATTTGTTTGTTGCCAATGCTTTGGTGGACTTTTATTCTGCTTGTGGACGTGTGGTTGACGCTAGGACATCATTTGAGGTTATTCCAGCTGAGGATGTGATTTCTTGGAATTCAATGGTTGCTGCTTATGCAGATAATGAACTTTCACTTCATGCTCTTGAAACTTTTGCTAGGATGCAATTATGGGGGAAGAAGCCATCAATCCGTTCTTTCATAGGGTTATTGAATTTATCTAGTTGCAATGAGAATCTTTTGCTAGGGAGGCAAGCTCATTGTTTAGTCTTGAAAATGGGGTTTGATTCTGGGAGCGTTCATGTTCAATCTGCTTTGATCGATATGTATGGAAAGTGTGGCGACATTGATGGTTCAGTGTCAGTATTTGAAGACGCCCCTAACAGAATGGAGTCCTGCAACTCACTAATGACTTCTCTATTGCACTGTGGAATTGTTGAAGATGTGGTGGAGTTGTTTGGTTTGATGGTTGATGAAGGTCTTGGATTTGATGAAGTCAGTCTATCCACTACCCTCAAAGCACTGACAGTTTCCATTTTTGCTAGCTTGGCTAGCTGCACATTGCTGCACTGTTGCGCAATAAAATCGGGTTTTGAATCTGACATTGCAGTTTCATGTTCTTTAATTGATGCATATTCCAGATCAGGCCATGTCAAGCTTTCTAGCCAGGTTTTTGAAGAGCTTCCTTTAGCAAATACCATCTGCTATACATCGATCATAAACGCTTATGCCCACAACGGAATGGGAATGGAAGGACTTGGAATGCTCAAAGCAATGCTCCAAAAGGGTTTGAAACCCGATAAAGTGACATTCTTGTGTGTGTTAACTGGGTGCAACCATTCAGGACTAGTTGAAGAGGGAAGGATGGTGCTTAATTCAATGCAAAAACTTGATGGAGTAATGCCAGATAGGAGGCATTATTCATGCATGGTGGATCTTCTTGGCCGTGCGGGCTTACTGGTTGATGCGGAAGAGCTGCTGAAACAAGCACCAGCAGAAATTAATGCTGTAATGTGGAGCTCACTGTTGCGGAGTTGTAGGGTCCATCTAAATGAAGCAGTGGGACGGAGAGTTGCAAAAGTGGTGTTGGACCTGGGGCCTGAGGATCCCACAACTTGGCTGCAAGCTTCAAAATTTTTTTCTGAAATTGGGGAGTTTGAGACCTCAATGCAAATTAAGGAGATTGCAGTGGCCAGGAAAATGAGAAGGGATATTGGTTACAGTTTGGTTGACGTGAAGGATTGCTGATAGGGAAAAAGTGCCTTGCTGAAGATGTGGGTTGAGCAGAGTAGTCGCTGTCTGGAATGATCTTGAATACTTGCTATATTGACGAGCCTACACTGATTGGTGCATGACAAAAAAAGAGGACTATTTGTCTGAAGTTATTGCAGTGATGAAACAGGGTTGATTTTGTATCCTATATTCCTATTTGGTCTCACCAATCAAGAGAAATTTTTTACCAATTTTTCTTGTTGTTTAGTGATGTTGTAGTTGTGTGCATGTAGGGATGCAGATTTGTTCATTTTCAGTTCTTGTAAAGTTGCCTAGAATAGAAACTCTCCAGAGTTGGTTTCCTTAAAGATTTGCTGTGATGATGAACAAGCCAAAGACTGAACTCAAGACACTTTTTGACTGGTGAATGTTAGTGCTGAATGGGCCAAAGGTTGAAGAGTAAAGCAAAGGTATTCAGAATTTTATTCTTACACTTGAAGTGCGGGCATGTGGAAATCTTACACCTTCATCTACTTTCAAGCCAAGCCATATATCCCACAAAACCCTTCATTTTCAACACTAATCTGCTAATATAAAATAAAACTTCATGTCTTCACTTGATTTATGTAAAACAAACAATTTTTCAAAACCACCAACACCTGTAAAGTCATGGAAATTTTGTTGTTTTCCTTTTTTGGTTTGTTGATAATGGCTCATGGAACTGCAGAAAGCAATTTATCTGACGATATTCTTGTTCCTCATAGTCTTGAAAACATGGACATGGAAGAGGGAGATGAAATAGATCTTTTTGAATTGCCATCATGGACAAGTGAACGTGGTAGCAAGGTTCTTGTGAATGTGGATGGCTTTGGTGCAGTAGGAGATGGAATTTCTGACGACACCCAGGTCAGATTATTGTAATCTTTTAGAGAGAGTTAATTTCAAGATTTTCCAGATGGAAGCAACTGCATGATTCCTCCGGTTCCAATAAGGCATTATGCTGTTGCTTTGCAAAATAGTACAGAAACTACCATGACTTGGTTGAATATTAGCTCATCAGTACCACAGTCCTTTTGCCACAAGACAGTTCCCTTAATGTGACTAGGGAACTCGAAAATTGAACCTGTGACCTTGCACAATGAAGGGAGAGGCCTTTACCAGGCTATCTCCTTGGTATCATAAATACCTCAGTTTGAACTATTGTGCAGATGGATTAGATGCTCTAAAAATTGGAGCCTGGTCTGATCTGGTATCCATCCATAGTGAGATGTTACTGCCATTCAATTCTGGCTTTTTTCACTTTCCTTCTGCAACTTTTAACAGGCATTTGTAAATGCATGGAAGCAAGCTTGCTCTACAACAAAATCGGTTTTCTTAGTCCCCCTCGGACGCCGCTATCTAGTTAATGCGACAAGATTTAGAGGGCCTTGCGCTGATAAGTTACTCATTCAGGTAATCTTCGTTACCTTTTTTATTATTTTATTGCTTCTTCATTTTTGCATAAAGAGTTCCGGTGTGCAAATCAAATTACATCTAGTTTGTTCATGTAATCAGAATAACATCGTGCTCTATTTGCACCTTACTCCTGTTATCATACCTTATTTTGTCACATTTGATCGATCTCCTTCATAAAAAATGCAATTGGTGACAGATTGATGGAACAATTGTAGCACCAGGGGAGCCCAAAAGCTGGGATCCAAAAAATCCTCGAATTTGGCTCGACTTTTCTAATCTGACAGGAGTCCTTTTCCAAGGGAGTGGAGTCATAGATGGCTCAGGCAGCAAATGGTGGGCAGCATCTTGCAAAAAGAACAAGTCCAATGTATACTATTTACCATTCACGTGAACTTGAATTATGAACTATCAATACCAAAATGCATTCTTACCGCTTCTTCTTTTTTCTTTTAACAGCCTTGCAAAGGAGCACCAACAGTAAGGAACTGATTCAATCATAGCAGTTAATAACTAGGCAGGACTGCAACAAATGATCTATGTATCAATTCCACAACTGACATGAAGAGTTGATTGCAGGCATTGACTATAGATTCAAGCTCCGCAGTCAGGGTGAAAGGCCTTACCATCAAAAACAGCCAACAGATGCATTTTACCATTTCCCGTTGTCAAAATGTGCGCTTGTCTGATATACTAATTTCGGCTCCAGAAGACAGTCCCAACACTGATGGTATTCATATATCTGAGTCAACAAATATTGTTATTCAGAACTCTAAGATCGGAACAGGTTTGCCCTTTGACTTCCCTACTCTCTCTCTCTCACACGCGCACTCGCGCGCGCACGCAAGCAAACACAAAACTGAATGCATTCTCTCTCGCTTGTGAACAAAGTACATGGAACTATCATTGCTTGGCAGTAAGACAAAGTGGAGATAATGGCCAAATGCGCCTTCTGTATATGTCATAACCATCTGTTACACGTACTCTTGGTTTATCAGGAATAAGTGGCACATCACCTTCGAGAAAGGTGATGACTGGTGAATAGTTTTGCGAAATAATATACTGACCAGGGGTATTACATGGTGATTTTGCATGTGGCTTTTAGGGGATGACTGCATCTCGATTGTTAATGCTAGCTCAACTATCAAGATGAAGAAAATATACTGTGGACCTGGTCATGGGATAAGGTAATATCCGATGTTTATTCATTTGAGATATGCCCTAGCTTATTTTATGTACTTCTGTACTGAAATTTCAGTTGCAATAGCATCATGGTAAACCACTATTGAAAGATTACCAGTATGTTTCTGGATAACTTCCCCGCTATTTCCTGATGCAAACCCTTTAATGAATTGCCAGCATAGGAAGCCTTGGGAAGGACAACTCCATAGGCATAGTCACAAAGGTGGTCGTGGACACGGCCTTCCTCAGAGGGACTACCAATGGCCTCAGGATTAAGACTTGGCAGGTATTTTTGTCTGTTTTATGGAAACATCTACAGATGTTGGTACGGAGTCACCTTATCACAAAAAAGCGGGAGCAAGTGTTTATTGTTTTCCTCCATAGTTTCTTTACTTATGAATGGGGGATGTCCTCTTGGGAATAGAGAAGGTCCCTGGTGGCTGGGGTGAGTGGGGTGCCTTGCCTTTATGGTACATATTCAAATGCTTTGAGGCAGTATTTGCATTATGAACCCTAACTTATTTACAAAAATTGCGGCTGAAACTCTAATGTTTATTATTAGGTAGCAAAAACTCAAAGTTTGCCATGCCTTACGAAATCTGTTAGTGATGAAGGGCTTTTTTGTCTTTTCAATCCCCTTTGACCAAACCCATCTTCTTCCACCTCCACCACACCTTCCCACCTCCATTTTCAGCTTTCCCCACCACCTCTTCCACCATTACAACCACATAGCCAACTACCAAGTTTAACCTTCCTCTTTCCTCAGGCTTGTTGCCATATCTCTGCCGTAATTAATAAATCCATACCATCACTACCACGTAGTTATCACAGCACCACTACCATGGACAGCAATTGCCACAACCACCAAACTCTACCACCGTCAACAACCCAGCATCTATCATGGCTCACCCCAAGTACTGCACCAAAATGGGTAGGCAGCAATTCACAGAAAAGTCAAACCACAGTAGTAGTATAAAGAAGCAAAGTAATGGTGATGTGGTCCTACCACCCGCCCCAAAGCAACTAGCCATCACCGTGAGCTGCTGTACCGCCGGCGCAGCCCTTTATGCCAACATCGCTCCGCAACAGGTACGTCCCACGGCTGCCGCCGCCACCACCATATCCACGGTGAGCAGCGCCGCCTTGAGCATCTAACGTGAGGGCACAATATGATGTGCCGGAAATGATGTTGAATCCACCGGTAACAGGGGAGGAGCGGCTGAGCGCTGGCGAAGGAGGAGAGGCCGAGCGCCAACGGAGGAGGATCTGCCGAGCAGCGGCTAGGAAGGAAGAAAGAGTAGAAAGAAAATGAGAAATGACCATCCTACCCTTCTTCTCTAATCTGCTTCAATCTCATCCGTTGAAATTAGTTGACAAAAGTTAATTGCCAAAAAAATATAAAAGGAACCTAAAAAGACAAAAATACCCTTTAAAACTAACGGATTTATTGACTGCCATTAGTAAAATCCTTTGATTTTCAAGATATTTAGCTGCAATTTTTGGAAAAATTCAGGGTTCAGAGTGCAATCAAGCCAAGGCATCTATAGCCCATGGCTGCCCCCTTTGAGCTCTAATTTGGCCTTAACCAAGAGAGAGTTGTGAAGTGAATTACTGCTTTCATGAAGCAAACTGACTTGTTTCTGTGTATGAAAAGAACAATTTTACATGATAGCGTGATAAGATAATCTGAACTATTTCTCTCATTTTCTGGTATAGGGAGGATCTGGTTATGTTCGTGCAGTACGTTTCCAAAATGTGAGGATGGAAGATGTTTCAAACCCCATTATAATTGATCAGTTCTACTGCGATTTGCCAACTTCTTGTCAGAATCAGGTTTCATTTCCATTTTCCAGGCATTTATCCATGAATCCTGAAATGCCTATCTGCGTTGCTAAGAAAAGAAAGACTGATTCACCCCATGCTCTCAAAACTAACTAGCATTTTGTTGCAAAATGGCACAAAACAAAGTATAAGTGTTTTGTAACAGTATGTGTTTGAACTTCACTTCGAACTGTACCTTAGTTTTTCCATCAATCTCTTGAAAAAAAACTTGTCTTCCCTCTCTTTTTGTAGACATCAGCCGTGGCAATTAGCCAAATCATGTACCGGAACATCACTGGGACTACAAAGACTGCCAAGGCCATGAAATTTGCATGCAGTGACACGGTTCCCTGCAGCCACTTGGTGCTGAACAACATCAACTTAGTGAAGATGGATGGCACAGCTGAGACCTACTGCAACTCTGCTACAGGCTTTGGCTATGGATATGTACAGCCTTCAGCAGAATGTCTAAATTCTTCGGACAAGAAATTCATTGTCAAACAGGCTGATGACGCACAACCCAGTGAACGAGTCCTCATCCATACTGAGCTCTGACTTGACTTCCTTGTTACTTACTATACATGATTGTTTTACGAGGATAATATGACCGTAGAGTTGCTAGTATAGCATCCAATGCAGGAGTAATTATAGATGTCATTTACTTATATAAATGAACTGCTCTTAATCAAGTTCATGGACGCATTTTTATGTAATTCACTATATGTAATTTATGTTTGACTAGGAGAAATTTATATACGGGTCTTGCATATGTTAGTGGCAGTTTTTTTTAGCTTTCACGCCAATCAAGCACTACCTATGCTCCATGAAAAAGACTTCTACTTCTGGGAAACAAAGATCTGTAGCAAAAATTTACCTCGTATACTTGATTCTGAATCAGTTTTTATTCCAGAGGTTATATAGAAATGGTATAATTTGGCGAAGCGTATGATTTTAGTGTAATCTTTAAAAGTGAACATATGCAATAAGGAGGGACGGTATGAGAGATTGGTACTCGTCATGGTCCCAAATGCCCTAATCTACTTTAGACCTAGCCTAGTATTCTCAATTTGTTCCCGACCCCTCTTTTCCTCTTATAATAAGTACTAAGGAACCCGAAACATTTCTTACTTATCTCGTATTGCGTCATTTAAACTAGGGTTCCGGATCTAGAAAAAGGAAAAACGAAAGGCCGACGATGGTGATGAAGGAGATAGAAAGGCTAAAGGCCATGTACCTAAAATTTTCAGGAATCCACTTTATTCTAGCAACCTAAGCAGAATCATTAGTACTATTTTCTTGATCAAGTTGTGAATTGCATTTTGTCTTTTTGATCCCACATTTGAATACCCAATTACTTGCCAAAAAAGTTTCTCTTCAAATAAATTTGATGTGTGTTAGCAGGACAGAGAGTACAAATAATGACACCCAGATGGTGCTGTTGAGTGTTGATTGGAATTGGATTTGTGAACTAGATTTGAAAAGGATTGAGAAGACAAAATGTCTAAAAAATGAAGATGCCAAGGCCTGCTCAGAATCTCTCTCATAACAAAATTTTATGAAGTACTTTGTATTCTAGTATAAGATCTTCTTCCACAGAATCTGGACGTAAGTATGGAACAACAATCTCTCTATTTCGAATAAGGACACCTATTCTGATACATTTGATGTCTTCTCAATTGGAATCTCTCCCATTTACTATGCTATGTAGTAGCTAAATGTAGAGGGCTTTTGTGGTCACTAACTAAATCTCCTAGTTGGTGTTTCTATGGTGGAGGCATAAAGTTACCTAACAAAAAGAATATGGCATCTCAATAGCAATTGATAAAGTTGTACCATTTGGAATAGATTGGGCACTTGAAATTTATTGAAGCCATCAACCCAATCATTAGTCCAAAATAAAATTTCAGGGTTTAGTTTTCAACTTTTCCTCCTCATTTTATATAACTTTTAGAACCAACTTTGGTTCGATCTTAGTAGTAGGCAGTAACCAACTCTGACAACTGTTCAAGTCGTTCTTCTTAATTTATCATGCGTTAAACATTCATTTGGTCGTAAAGTTTGGGCTATGGTGAACATTAGTGCACAGTTTTATAAGCAAGTGATATAATCACCACAAAGTTAACCATATTCTGGTAAAAAACAAAACTGTTATGACAATAACGCTTGTCACACGTTTCGGTAACAAATTTATGAACACTTGCTAAGAATTCTTAAATCTTTCTCGATACATCCGTTGCACAAGTTTCCTATTGGTAACTGACATTTGATAATCCAGCCATTCTCAATAATGGAATGTTACAAATACATACGCAAAGGACCTCATTCTTGTCCTGGAAAAATCCAAACTAGGAAGACAGGTGAACAAAACAAAATGACAAGTGTGCATAACGTATACACAAAGAAGCCAGACTTGTGGCAACACGGGCCATTGTCTGTGGCAGGACAATGATAACTTACGTGCCTTAGATTGCGGATCATGTGCTTGTCTCTCTGTCAGGGTCAAGAAGGGATCTATAGCTTGCATTATTAGCAACACCATCTTGTAATTTAAAAAAGGAATAACTCAAAGAACTCTCGAAATTCTTCTGAAGTGAGCAAAGGTCCCTTCCTAAATCATCGTTACCGCTTTCGCACTTGCTTTATGCTATTGCACTTTTAGTACCAAAGAAATCAAGTTTGTTTGCTTTTAACCTCATTACTTGTGCTCCGATCTCAACTTTCGCTCGATGAACAAGTGACTTAAACGTACTTCATAATACTACCAAAAGAATTTAGGGCCTCAAAAAGTGATCCGTGAATGCTTTACGGATTGGATGGCTCTTATTGGCCATGAAATTGTTAGTGGTTGGAATAGAATAAAGTACAAACAGATAGGTAGTGACAAACCATTTGTTTTCACCAACAGAGATCATATGCATAATAAAAACAAGTCCTCCAACTGAAGTTTCACATGCCCAGCAACAGATACCACAGCATCATAATCCCAGCCGCAGATGTGGATCACTGAAATCTTTTGCTTTGGATGTCTAAGATGGGACATGTAAAGTGTCTTTCTTTGAACCATCCTCAAAAAGATGAAAAAGGAACTCTATTCTCTCTTCCATTTTACTTAAAATCTTCTTTGCTGGTGGCAATGAGCGGTTCAATCGGGTTGGGTTGAAGGTCTGCAGGTCAAAGACAGGGTATATACGAAGAATGTGATATGCATATAAAATGACTCTGGAGAGGAGGCCGCCTTTAAAATGTAAAGACAGCACAGTTCTTTACATTAAACCATCAAACAAGTAGTACAAATTAATTTCCTAAATGCAATTTTGTTTGCATTTTGGCTGATGAGTCTTCTGGCTTTTCTTCTGAAACTGAAACCGACATAATTCCAGTGCATAGGACAAGAGCTTTCTAGGGTCTGCACTGCCAGAGTCTAACTTGAAGCTTTCATATGGTCAACATGGTAACACACTGGTGTACTAGTTCTTAATTGCAAGATCAAACATATGTTTGCAACCAAAGAGTGTGTGGGTTTGTGTGTGTACCTTTGTGATACGGATATGAATATCATGAGCATATCTTTTCTAAACAAAGGCTTGTAGAAGACAAGAGCCAAAACAAGAAAAGCAATGTATTGTGGTTAATTACTTGAGCGCATTCTGTTTAACAAAACCGCTTCATTGCATAAATTAAAGATGATTGACATTGTTATACGCAAGAGGACTTAAATTATGTTATAATGGTTGTCGCAGCAAATCATATCTTATCAATGCGTTAAAACACAGTCGAGTGAGTTCCAAATCGTACAAGCATGGACGAACTATACAGGAAAAATTGGACCCAACTTTATACCATTAGATCGTTGTTATATTGTTTCTGTTTGTATAAGTTTAACATAGATTTGAGATAAGGACGTTTAACATGTATTGTGATGCTAATCAATTAATAGATCCAACCAAGTACGTTGTTGTATTGCCTGTTTGAGATTCATTCTCAAAAACAAAAGATGGTATTTGGATAGAAGTGCTAAAAGCAATTTCAATGCAGCTTAACTTGATTAGGAAAAAGAGATTAATCCGTAGTTTTCTTTTTCTTGTATTATAATAAAATCAATTTTAATGTTTGCCAAATATCTAGTAATCTGATTTAATTCAGACTAAAACTGGTTTGGTAACATGCTCATATAATGTAATAACAATATATCTTAAAGAGGAAAAAGACATCAAACCCAAGATGCGATTTTGACAATTATTAATGTGTTTGTTCATGTTTGACCTTGCGTTGTGACGAATGTGAAAAAATTAAACAAGTTAAATATGCGACAAAGGCTACGCCTAAAACAATATATCATACAACTTTAAAGACTTTTAGGTACTACATGCTTATGAATGATATGGCTGATAGGATTTTCGCCTAAAGAGAGAAAAATACTGTTGTTATTCCATATAAGTAGAGTCTCTTGAGTTTAGTATAAAATTTTACCTTTCTAAGCTTATTTTCCTCCAAAATTTACATCAGGGGTGACCTTATAAAAATGTCACTAGTTAGAACCAATCAGCCACTGTTTTGTGCGTGAAAAAGGATTCACGAGAGGGCTCAAAGTTCACGAGAATGCTTCCACAAAAAGACGGCTCAGAAGGTCCTACTCGTATGAATTCCTTCTTTCGAAATGTCTGCATCATGTTCATTCATGGTGGTCACAAGCCTTGACTCATTAAGCAACTGGCTCTCTGTAGCTGTAGCTTATTTTGTGACTACAGATTAATAAATGCAACCAAGATCATGTCTATTATCAACACCCATAAGCTAAGTGTAGCCTTCATGTCCCCAGGTACATTTGCAAAATATAGTGGTATGAGTATGACTGGTATCTCTTTATTCATGTGGTGCAAAATACCTCACAACCAAAAAGTGGGCTACTCCCTATTTTAGACTACTACATCAATGAGGCCATGGATTACAATAGGTGCTCTCTCTTTTTGTCAAAAAAGAGACGATAATGAAAATGTAAGAACATAACCAAAAATGAAAACGCTGTTCTTCCATTTTTGTTATGTTTGTGCGTTCACTTGTGTATATGAAGAATAGAATACGTAGCTTTAAGGGAAAAGATATACGAAAGTGGTCAAAATGTTGTGGGACTAAAGAAATAGCAACAAGTTATGTAGCAACTCTTCCTGAACCGTTAAAAATTATTCTTGCACCAACGTACTTATAGGCAATAGGCCGTGAACAACTCGAGACTTGTAACTCATCGGTGCTTGCACAATAAAATTCTCATAAAATATAACTAAGGGTCTGTTTGGTAATACTGTCAGTTTTCAGTTTTTTTTTCTAAAAAAAAAAAAGAAGAGTTCTGATTTTTTTTTACCAGTTTAAAAAATTGATCGCTGTTTGACAGAATTTATTTTTTTTCAAAAAACAGAAAAGTCCAAGCGTTTGACACGAAAGCTCTTTAGTTTTTTTTATTTTAACATAATTAAACATAATTGAACCGATATATTACAATGTCTTACACATAATTAAACATAATTCTCCAAATGTATTACAATAATGTCTTACAAATAATTAAACAAATACATTACAATGATGTCTTACAATGTCTTACACACAATTAAACATAATTAAACAAATATATTACAATGATTTACATTCCTAGTTCTTGATTCAAGTGGTTTAAACCGAGTAATCTCAACAGTAAAAATCAACGTCTATGCGCCAGAGAAAGAAGGGACGGAGGCGGTGGCTGTGAACTCTATGAGAGATGCGATGCGGTTGATCGAGCAAAGCAACGAAGGTCTATTCCCCAGATGCGATGTTCGTGGCTGCGCCGGAGAAAGAAAGGACGGAGGCAGTGACTAGTGACCGGCAATAGAGGTGGTAACTGTGGACTCCGTGAGAGATGCGATGCGGTCGATCGAGCAAAGCAACGAAGGTCTATTCCCCCATATGCAATGTTCATGGCTCCGCCGGAGAAAGAAGGGACGGAGGCAGTGACCGGTGACCGACGATGGAGGCGGTGGCTGTGGACTCCGTGAGAGATGCGATGCGGCTGATCGAGCAGATGTTCCCGCAAATGCAATGCGGCCGAAGAGATGAGAACCCTATTGTTTTAATTCTTTGGTTTTTTCCATCTTATTTTCGGTTGGTAGGAAAACTCAAAGTATAGACCTCATTAATCCAACCATCGGGACCGCGTGAAAATGGGTTTCAATAATAGCTTTTAGCTCTTTTTGAAAACAGTCCACTCTTTTTAAAGTCTTGGGCTTTTTTAAAAACTAAAGAACTACCAAACACCCCATAAATTTCCACCAGTTTCTCGTAACTCTAAATGTAATTCACAGTTGGGGAACTGGGTGACAAACTCATTCCATAAATTACAATTTTGTTTCCGTACAATTTTTCCCTAAAGCTATCAGATCACACAAGGTTCAAGCATGCAGACGAATAAAGTTAGTTTTGTCCTCTTCCTTTTAATCTGTGAACTAGCATGTAACTTGTTGGTTGCAAACTTGGACAGTTGTACTTGTTTGTACCGTTCACACAGAACCCCAAATGTATAGAGACTTGCAAAACCATGGGCGTGTCTTGAAGTTTTGTTCATATGACCTAATTCAAGCTGGATTAATAGTACCGTTCAATTTATCTGCAGCATTCCTGCATTTTCTCTCGCACTGTCGTACACACAAACATAATGGAGATGGAATTATTGTTGCCTAAAGAAAGGGAAAGATAGGAGATAAGTTGAAGCTAAGCTTGAACAGGCTGGGGCTGAGGATCTATTGCTGGTTAAGACGACAAAGTGCAATACTCTAGCCCGTGAATGTTGCATGTGATTATTGGGAGCTGTTATATTCAGTGGCCTTGAAAATGCACAGACCACTCACATGTTCCTTTTGCCTTTTTACATAAACTGGCAAGTACAAGTGACCTTAACATTGTCCTTAAAATAAAATGCGTGGTATCTAATACACGTTGAGTCAAGGACAAAATCATGCACCGCGATAACATTTAAGCTTTAGAAATTGATAACCCAACTACAAGACTAACATGATCTTAACCGATTCAGCAAAAAAGCATCGGACTGGGATAGAAAAACTGATCCATATGTACCAATGTAAGCATTTAAACATGCATGCCCCAAATATTCAAGTTTGAGCTTGCAACGAGCTTCAATCCGTCGAGTAATTACAAAAGTAGATTACATTTGCATTAACAATAAGAGAAGCCAAAGAACAAAGGTTTCCTTTTTTTTTTTTTTGTGTTTTGTTTAATGTGGCCCCTCAAATACAAACACACTACATATAGCAAGCATAAGGCAACAAAACATGTGAAGTTCCAAGCAGTAACCGTATGTGCTAGAGAAACAGGATATACCACATGCAACAAGGTACTGCCATATGGCCATATGGGACCTGTTAATGTTGGTCAGCCAAATAAATCCCAACCAAATTTCACAGAAAAGAAAAGAAAATTATAAACAAAAGCGAGAAGAGTGAAGGAGAATAAAACATAAATACCTAGCGTTATCAACAACCTCTGCTTATGTGTGCACAGCTGCATGGATTTTGGAGTGCTCCTATTTAAACACCCAAGCAGCTCTTCTGTTGGTTATCCTAAAAAAACAGACACACAGGCACACATTCTCTCTAGCCAAGCATGGAAGGTTTAAGTTTTAGAAGCCTTACATTTATGCTTCTGATTGCCTTTCTCGTTTGGTCCTCATATATTGAAACTTGCAATGCTAGAAGAGGCAAGCATTGGAGACAAAGTAGAAGTGCCTCAGCTTCTTTGTACAAGAAGAAAGGAAAGAGCCATGGCAGTAGTCATCACAGTAGGAATGGTGGTAGTTCGAAACCAAAACCTCCAGTAGCACCATCAGCTCCTCCTCCTGCACCAAAAGAAGATATTCCATCAAAACCACCAAAGAAAGGTGATGACAATGAGAGTGCTGCTACATTTGATGTGTTAGACTTTGGTGCCAAAGGGGATGGAGCTACAGATGATACAAAGGTAACTTCTTTTTAAAATTCAACATAACAAAGAAAGTTATGTCAATTTTTTCTTACTTTAACCCGGCAATGCTTTCGTTTTGCCGTGAGAATCATGCATTCACAACCCAGAGCTATTGGAAAAAAGACAGTACTCAAAACTGACAGCTAAAGAAATTCAGAAAAGTTTTCAGGGCAGTTTGGCCTATTCACATTGTATTTCTCTCACTTAAGCTGAGTTGATAAGAGGTCATTAAGGTAAAACAACCAACATATTTTTAATAGGCTCTGTAACACATTCATCCAGCTATATAAGTAGTATATACATGTAGGTGCAAAACAAATTGAATAACAATAAGAGACTAAATGAAGGAATAGACAACAGAGCATCCACAGTAGAACACAACCAATTGGTGAACGTAAGGCCCACTCAACTGGTTCATCAAAGCAATTTGGTCCAGATTCCAACAATAATTGTACACAGTTTATGCAAACTAGTGAAACTACCAACTGTATAAAGTATCAATAAATGATATATGTAGTTCCAAGCTGGAGGAAATGGTGTAACATCATTTTGTTTTTGCTGAATAGAAGAAACATTTCATTCATATGAGAGGGTGTGACATAAATTAGGGTTCATATTATCTTACTGACTGAAAATACGACTTTCTATGGTCAACACAGGCATTCCAGGCTGCATGGGCAGCTGCTTGTAAAGTGGAGTCATCAACGATCATTGTGCCATCACAATACGAATTTCTCGTGGGACCCATTTCTTTCTCTGGTCCTTACTGTAAACAAAACATTGTTTTCCAGGTAAATTATGATATACTATTCCTGCTTTTAGGTCTAGTCATCCAATACCAAGATAGTAACAATCATGGGTATTGGATAGAGTAATGTTCTGCAATATGTCCCAGCTTTGTTGTGCATCACAATATAAGCAAAGTAATCTATGTAGCTTAAGGGCTAGTCTAATCTTTCTAAGCCTTATGCAACCACCCTTGGCAGCTTGATGGTACAATCATTGCTCCAACAAACTACAAAGTTTGGGGTTCAGGTGTCCTACAATGGCTTGAATTCACGAAACTGGTAGGAATCACAGTCCAGGGAGAAGGCATAATTGATGGAAGAGGCTCAGTTTGGTGGCAAGATTCCCCCTACGAAAATCCTTTAGACGATGAGGAAAAGCTATTTGTTCCATCAAACAACACAGAGAATGAAAATCTGCCAACTCCAGTAATTATTGTTTCCATATATTTGTCAGCATCTAGTTTCTCAGGGAACTAAAGCCTCAATTTATTCATTTTTACCAAAAATTGTATGGCAGATAAGCAGCTCACTGGGTGGAAAAATGCCAACCATCAAGCCAACTGTAAGGATCACTTGAAAAAACAAGAATTCCGAAAGAAAATTTCTTGGCCATGCAAACTTTATAGCATGACAATGGTTTTTGCCACAGGCGCTGAGGTTTTACGGGAGTTTTAACGTGACAGTCACTGGCATAACAATTCAAAACAGTCCCCAGTGCCACCTCAAGTTTGATAACTGCGTAGGGGTAACAGTATTCAGCATGAATGTCTCATCTCCTGGCAACAGCCCCAACACAGATGGCATCCACCTACAGAACTCCAGGGATGTGCTGATCCGCAATAACGACCTTGCTTGTGGTAATTCATTGTTTGATGTCATGACGTTTACTTCAAAAATAGTTTGACCTGCCTGCCAAAGTGCATTTCTCGTGTCTCCAGAGAACAAGATTTTTGGAGTCGGGATCAACGCTAGAGGCTCAGCCCCAAAATAACTATTGAGCAATGTATCTCACTGATAAAATAGTTGTTAAGAATATCATCATACTGAAGTACCTGGAAACAAACTCCATGCGGTTTCCTAGGCCAATCACAGCCTCCATACGCAACCGCTAATAGTTGACACATAACGACCATCCATCTCTTACAAAAACCTTATTCGTCATATGTTTTATGGCCCACATTTACGGACCCATTCTATCCTATGACTGCCGAAGATTCGTCTTGTATGATAGGTCTTGAACCCCACAAAACCACATACAAAGAACTCCATTATCGATTGTCCAACAATCCTTGAGTTGCTGTTCTGTCATTCTAAACTTTTAACTGCTTTCCTCCCTCTTTGCTTCTCTTCTTCTTCTTAAGGAAGCTCTAGACTCCAACCAATTCATATTCATACGCAATGGACATGAAACAGGTCCATTAATATGGCAACTATATACCAGAACGTGTTCTGAATTTGCTAATCCTGTACACAGGTGACGACTGCATTTCAATACAAACGGGATGCTCGAATGTGTATGTAAGAGACATAAATTGTGGACCAGGACATGGCATCAGCATTGGAGGTTTGGGAAAAGATGGCACAAAAGCCTGCGTCTCGAACATCACAGTCCGAGACGTTATTATGCATAACACAATGAATGGCGTTCGGATAAAGACATGGCAGGTATGAGCACTATATGTAATTGCCTAGTTGAGGATTGAAGAATTGAACTACAGCAATCAAGACTCTCATTAGTTGATTGCACAAATGAAGTTGACACTTCTTATTTCTGGCCATAAAGAAACTTCCACATTGCATGAACAACAACCATCATTTAACTTCCCAACTAGTAATTTTGGCTTTAAGGTGCGATTGATCAACTAAGGGTGAATAGGGTCAAATCAATCAAAAGAAGCTTGTATTTAGCCTCTCTTTGCCCTTATTAGAACTATTTAGCCTTTTTCCCTTGAGAACAAAAGGAAATGAAACAGGGTCCTTTATAATATATAGACACTGAAATATTCTGAAAGTGCTTAATTTCAATATGCAGGGTGGATCAGGCTCCGTGCAAGGAGTATTGTTCTCTAACATTCAGGTTTCTGAAGTCCAAATCCCAATAATCATTGACCAATTCTACTGTGATAAAAGCAAATGCAAGAACCAAACAGCTGCTGTGGCTCTATCAGGAATCACCTATGAAAAGATAAGAGGAACGTACACTGTAAAACCTGTGTACTTGGCATGCAGTGACAGCCTTCCGTGTACAGGGGTAACCTTAAATTCCATAAAACTGGAACCAATGCAAGAAGCCTACCACCTATATGATCCATTTTGTTGGCAGACTTTTGGAGAGTTATTATCTCCTACCCTCCCTCCAGTGAGTTGTTTGCAGCTGGGGAAGCCCGCAAGCAACCATATTCAGAATGATCATGATATATGTTAAGTTAGCCTGGGAAATAGCGGTGTATTTAGCTTGTGTGGTCGGCATGATTTCCTGACCCCTGTGCACCATTAGTTAAAGTAGTAATCATACGAATATTTCATTCTAGGATTACGTAGTACCTTTTGTGTGTTTGTCTGAGTATGTGCATACAGACATTATGAGTATCTATAGCTTGATTGTATGAATATAACACAAATTTCTGCTATAGCCTATAGTAAAAGGGTTTTGTAATAAGATTGATAGACATGCTTGATTGTAAAAA
The DNA here is from genome assembly GCA_033070095.1 of Escallonia herrerae. Classification (NCBI taxonomy): domain Eukaryota; kingdom Viridiplantae; phylum Streptophyta; class Magnoliopsida; order Escalloniales; family Escalloniaceae; genus Escallonia; species Escallonia herrerae. The sequence goes on along the minus strand of JAVXUP010000028.1, from coordinate 600,807 downwards.
GTACTGCACTTACGAAAATGCCATCTTGATATCAATACTGTAAAGTACGGTTATAGTGCATACATAGTGTCGATGTGGAATTCACAAGCAAAGTGAAACGGATGTAGATGCAATATATGCAAGTACCAGCAAGCTCAATCCTAATTTATGAGGAATTTTCTGTATACAATGCTGCATATATTGGTATTGAAATAATACCATAAACAATAGCAGAAGCAGGTACCTCAATGAACATAACCCAATCAGGAAGTACAGTATGAAAATGTGTACGAATGAGTACCACAAAGTTATGCAATCAGAATGAGCACCGCATAAGTGGAGTGGCCAAAAGAAACTGCCATATAATTTCCACAAATTGAAACGCTAAAAGAACAGGATCTACAACAATAAAGAGAAACTTGAGGGGCAAGAGCAAACCAAGATGTAGTAAGCGTGAACAAGTTTGCCAACTGTGACGTTGTACAATCAAATTCGCAGTCTAGAATGTTCTACTACATGAATATTCCCACTTCTTCCAACTTCCAGGTGGCTCAAAATGTAAAGCAAAGAACATTTTGTTCTGGCCTTCAGCTTCATTATGCTCCCCAGCTGGTGGCAATCTATCTAAGTCTCCTTATCTGTTTACACTACAATTGGACGAAACAATCTGTCACTGAAGGTGTGAGAAAACAATTAAATACGACGCGACTCAGCAGTGCTACGAAAAATATAAACAAGAGGGACTCATGTCCTGTGAGAATGGAGTAGTTATTAGAATACTCATTGGTCCAGCAGAGGGGTTGTTAGCGCAAAGCCTTAGTTTGGTGC